>CM045884.1:64232577-64247577 GCA_025169545.1 Anguilla japonica | reverse complement strand
GAACAAGATCTCTGGCTGTTGAATGAGGTGTGTTTCGTTGGGGTTGGACTGAAAACGTACAGGAAGTTAGATCTGCAGGAGCAGGGCTGGTTACCAATGCACTAAGAGGTTTATGCAGGACTGGCCAAATATGACCCAGGGGAAGCCTCTTCGCAACGAAAGCTCAAAGAGCCCCATTCCCTAATCCCCTGTCCCTATACTCCCCCTCCCCCCAGCCCCCCATTCTCACCATGACTGGCCCGGATTTGTCGTAGCCGGGGGACTCCCAGGAGCAGGCTGCCGGTCTCTCGCATCAAGGCCTGTCTGTCCAGCAGAAAGGGCAGCAGAGACTGGGACAGCCACGCCCACACCTCCTCCCGCCTGCACACAGAGGCACAGATCACATCAGGCTCATCAGACTCGACCCGCCTTGCCTGGTGCACATAGGGACACTGGTTACATCAAATCCATCTCCACTCAACTAACCATGCCTGGCAACAGACACAACAATCACATCTGACGCATCTGTACTCAACTGATCATGCCTGGCCATGGGAGTGAATGTACCCTTCATGAATGTGCTGACTGAAGCAGCATCCAAAATGAGAAGCTGTTTCATAACAGAGTCATCTGGACAAACATATAGTGATGTTTGCAAACCACTTGTCGCATTTGTATTAGCTTATGAAAAAATGGATATGACAGTGATAACTAGATAAAAGTGTTAGAAAAAGAAATTAGCTGTGTTTGCTGATGCATTAGAGATGATACGAATTGTAAATTTATTATTCAGTTAGACAAGTTTGCCAGTTGGACACCTAGCATCTCAATTAATATAGTGTGTCAAGGTTAAGATGACTGAAGCAGAAAAAAAAAATTAAGTCAGTTGCCGTATGATCTCATTTCATGGGTCAATTTTATTAACCCCAAAATGCATTACATTTATTAAAGAGCAAACAATTACTCTGATACAAATCTTTATACCCTATACCTGAAATAAACTCTTGGTTCCTGTCCACCAATCAGGTGGCAGACAACTGAACGGTCATTCTCAAATCTCAGGATGCAATGTATATGCCATGTGAAAAATGTTTTGTAAGTCTCTCTGGATAAGAGTGTCTGCTAAATGCCTGTAATATAATATAATGGAATGCAATCTACCAGTTTGTTTCAATACTATTGACTTCACTTTCAAGGTCTGCTTTATTGCACAGAATGAGAGCTACATGACCACAGTAAAAGCAATATAAACATATCCTCCCACTCACCCAGGGAAATGAAATGCAATATAAAATAAAATCACAAAAAAATGAAACCACTCCAAAAAAAGAAAACCAAATGGAAAGCAAGAACATGAACTAAATAAGGCAAAATGCACACACAACCACATTTACAGTGAATGGTCCATCTTACCGACACTTCAAAATAAATGAAAAAATAACTCAATTTGCAGAAGAAGAATCATTTGATGTTCATGTGCAAATTCGCTCAGACCTTAAATACACACTCTGAAGCTCTTCACACAGCTTTGATTTCAAACCAAATCCCCTCTTTGGGCAAGCTTAACATCCCAGAAATGGAGCTTATTAATGCCTGCTGAACTGGGCTTCCATAGCGCCCAAAGAAGTTTTGACTTTCTCGCTCGTATTTTAGTGAGTTTAATTTGAATCAGGCAATTTACTGTACGAATATAAGTTATAATTACGTCATAAATTAAACTTTTCACAGAACCATGAAAAACTATAATATAATAAATTACCTTCAGGTAATATTCATAAATATTCATATTTCTTGGAGCATTTGAAGAAATGACATTAGCACTGTAAAAAAAAAAAAAACTGCAGGGATTGTGAAGGTTTTTAATGAAATCTGCTGCTTCAGCAGTCTTCTCTAAAACAGTTTCCTCACTTCCCCTGTCCTCAGTCCCCATAACTTCCAGGCCGTTCATAATTTAGAACCATGTCCAAGAAGTCCGACCTGCAATGAACCTGACCTGACGCATGAACGCGACACGTTTAAAACGGCGTCACAAGACTGAGAGCCCCACAAGACCCACAAATTAACACTAATTAATTTGTGTAATTTTTAGAACTGAAGTTGTTCCACCCTGGCAGTTGATGTTTTTGTAGAATTTATCTGTTGAAAACACGGGTACACGCGTACCTGGTGATACTGTCGAAGTCCGGCGTGTGGAGGCGGAGCCGCAGCTGACTGCGCAGCTGCAGACTGTGTGCGTCCCGGCTGGAGTCTGCGTAGTTCATCAGCAGCACCACCAGCAGGAACAGCATGTACAGCAGGAAGTTCTGTCAGCAGCACAACGGACGGGTCAGAGAGGGCAGGGTGAGCGTTACTGAGCATGTGTACAGTGAGTGTACAGTGAGCGTGTGCAGTGAGTGTATGTGCGTGGGTGTGTGTGCAGTGTGTGTGTGTATGAATGAGACACACTCTCCTACCTTCAGTATGCTGTATTGTGTCCATAGAGTGAGAGACACACTCCTACCTTCAGCACGATGTATAGTATGTAGTGTTACAGAGTATGAGAGACACACTCTTCTACCTTCAGCACGGTGTATAGTATGTGCAGTGTGTGTATAATGTACAGTGTGAATAGAGTATGAGACACACTCTTACTTTCAGCATGGTGTGCAGTGTGTGTATAGTGTACAGTGTGTATAGTGTAGTGTGTGTATAGTGTATGAGAGATGCATGGTGTGCATAGTGTGCATAGTGTAGTGTGTATAGTGTACGGTGTGTATAGTGTAGTGTGTGTATCGTGTACAGTGTGTATACTGTTTGAGATACACACTCTCCGACCTTCAGCATGGTGTAGTGTGTGCAGTGAGTGTATGATGTAATGTGTGTATAATGTGTAGTGTGTATAGTGTGCAGTGTGTATAGTGTTTGAGACACAAGCTCTCCTACCTTCAGCATGGAGTGCAGCACGCGCACTTTGCGCGCCTCCTCCCGGGCCTGGAACAGGGCGAATCCCTGGGGCGGCCGCACCCTGGGGATGCGCTGGCTGATGTGCTCCACGCGGGGGCTCTCCACCAGCACGTCCTGCTCCTCCGGCCGGAGCCTCCGCACCACCAGGGCGAAGTACAGACCCTCCAACAGCACCTGCGCAAAGGAGCGTACGCCAGAGAACCGTTACACCTGTATCCCTCCACCTGTACAGAGCACACACTAAAGAGCCCTTACACCTGTATCCCTCCACCTGTACAGAGCACACACTAAAGAGCCTTACACCTGTATCCCTCCACCTGTACAGAGCACACACTAAAGAGCCCTTACACCTGTATCCCTCCACCTGTACAGAGCACACACTAAAGAGCCCTTACACCTGTATCCCTCCACCCGTACAGAGCACACACTAAAGAGCCTTACACCTGTATCCCTCCACCTGTACAGAGCACACACTAAAGAGCCTTACACCTGTATCCCTCCACCCTCCACCTGTACAGAGTACACACACACTAAAGAGCATTACACCTGTATCCCTCCACCTGTACAGAGCACACACTAAAGAGCCCTTACCCTTACCCTCCACCTGTACAGAGCACACACTAAAGAGCCCTCCACCTGTACAGAGCACACACTAAAGAGCAACAGAGCACGCACTAAAGAGCACCTTACACCTGTATCCCTCCACCTGTACAGAGAACACACTAAAGAGCATTACACCTGTATCCCTCCACCTGTACAGAGCACACACTAAAGAGCATTACACCTGTATCCCTCCACCTGTACAGAGCACACACTAAAGAGCCCTTACACATGTATCCCTCCACCCGTACAGAGCACACACTAAAGAGCCCTTACACCTGTATCCCTCCACCCGTACAGAGTGTACTCCAGAGAGAGGCCAGTACCTTCAGGGGCTCCAGGATGAAGAAGGAGGCCAGGAAGCTGCTGATGGCCGAGATGAGCCACATGAGAGCCACCTTCTCGCTGAAGCCCAGGCCCAGCCACACCGCCAGGCCGCTGGACAGCGCCAGCACCGCCCAGCTGCCCAGCAGCGCCGCCTGGCCACACCAGGGAGGGAACCGCCGCTGCCGACACACGTCCGCCATTACTGTAGGAGAGGGAGAGGGAGAGAGGGGGGGGGGGGGGGGGGAGGAGGAGAGAGGGAGGAGGAGCAGAGAGGGAGGGGGGAGAGAGGGAGGGGGAGAGGGAGGGGGGAGAGAGGGAGAGGGAGAGGGGAGGGGGAGAGGGAGGGAGGGGGAGGAGGGAGAGGGGGAGAGGGAGAAGGAGGGAGGGAGAGAGGGGGAGATGGAGAGAAAGGGATTGGGGAGATTGAATGAGAGATTAAGATTACAGTAATAATATTAATATCATTAACTTGGTTCTCATTGGTTTCAAGGTGTTCTCGCTGCTGTTTTGTTTATGTACAATGTTCAACATATTGGCAATGTTTCCAATATTAATTTCATGCTAATTCAGTGTTATTAACTGAACTGAATTGAGAGAGAGGTTGAGATAGAGCGAGTTGAAATGGAGAGGATGTGTCAGGTAGGCCAATCTGTGTGAAATACAGAACACGCACATAGCAGTGCTCAGTTGTGGACAGGTAAGTACTCTCACCCTCTAATCTGTGTGAAAGAGGAGACATACCCATAGCATTGCTCAGGTGCTCAAGTGAGGTCAGGTAAGTGCTCAGGTGTGAGCAGGTTAGTGTTCAGGTATGAGCAGGTAAGTACTCAAGTGTGAGCAGGTAAGTGCTCAGGTGTGAGCAGGTAAGTTCTCAGGTATGAGCAGGTAAGAGCTCAGGTATGAGCAGTTAAGTGCTCAGGTGTGAGCAGGTAAGTGCTCAGGTGTGAGCAGTTAAGTGCTCAGGTGTGAGCAGGTAAGTGCTCAGGTGTGAGCAGGTAAGAGCTCAGGTGTGAGCAGGTAAGTGCTCAGGTGTGAGCAGGTAAGAGCTCAGGTGTGAGCAGGTAAGTGCTCAGGTGTGAGCAGGTAAGTACTCAGGTGTGAGCAGGTAAGTACTCAAATGTGAGCAGGTAAGTACTCAAGTGTGAGCAGGTAAGAGCTCAGGTGTGAGCAGGTAAGTGCTCAGATGTGAGCAGGTAAGTACTGAGGTGTAGGCAGGTACACACTCTCACCTGTGCGGGACGTAAAGGCGGTCTTGGGCGGGTCCCTCCTCACGGCCCCGGGGGGAAGAGGTTCATTCAGCTTCTGGAGGAGGATCACTTCCGTCTTATCCCCGAAAATACTGGACCTGCCCACCGTGGACAAAGAGGGGGTTACAAATCTGTCCTGGGACACACTTACACCCGACCACTTGTATTCCAATCAGTGTATTAGCACAACCAGAACACACAGTGAATTTGCACAGTTAGGACATCAGTCAAATTTTACAGTTAGATCACCGCCGGTGAATTTTTCATAATTAGAATTTTGAATTTGAGGGTAGAGCATCAGTGAACTGGATCATCAAGTGAATGTGCAGGGCATCTGCCTGCTGAGGAATCTATCTTAGAAGGCACCAGTCACGTTTCCATACCCACACCGCGCAAATCTGATCGATATGCAAGCCCAACTGAAAGGCTGTATTCACTGTGCCCCGGGCCCCCGCTGATGCTCAGAGCCTAAAGACTGGTGGGGGCCTGTGAAGGAGACAGCGCCCCCTGTAGGCTGCCGTCGGCGTTCTCCGCACTCACAGGTCTGCCATCTCGCTGTCCGTCTGCGAGAAGAACTGCTGGGGGTCGCAGAGGCGGGACACCTGCAGCTGCCCGTCCGCCAAGATGCGCTTGATCAGATCCTCGTCTGCGGGAAGGGGGGGGGGGGGGGGGGTGGGTGGAGGAGAGGGGAGGGGGGGGGGGGGGAGGGTGAGAGAGGGAGGGGGGGAGAGGAGGAGGGGAGGGGGGGGGAGAGAGAGAGGGGGGGGGGGATGGGAGAGAGGAGATTGGGGGGGGGGTGAGAGGAAAGGGAGAGGGTGACAGGAGATGGGGGGTGAGAGAGGAGAGGGGGGAGGGGGAGGGGGGAAGGGGGGGGGGAGGGGGGAGGGAGAGAGGAGATGAGAGGAGTGAGGGGGGGGGGGTTAAGTTCAACCAGAGGGCTGCAGTTGGTGGAAATCCCCCCTGCAGGTGAGTCACAGCTACCCTGGAGAACATCAGCATGGCCAATATCCAGCTGTATTAATGACTAATATGTAAACCACCCTGAGCATAGGAGTCTGCTGAAGAGAGTCACACAGAGTGGACTCAGAGAGAGAGAGAGAGAGAGAGAGAGAGAGAGGGGGTGAGGGAGGAGGAGAGAGGGAGGGAGACAGTAGACAGGAGAGGGAGGGAGGCACAGTAGGCAGATGGTGGGAGGTAGAGTAGACAGAGAGAAGAGAGAGGGAGGAGACAGTACACAGAGATGGAAGGAGACAGAGTGAGATAGAGGAGAGAGGGAAGCAGAGCAGAGAGAGAGAGAGAGAGAGAGAGAGAGAGAGAGAGAGAGAGAGAGAGGCTCTCACCCCGTGGGCTGTATTCATTTCAGTTCAAATTTATCAGCCTGACTAACCGATTTCGTTGCCAAGGGACGGAATGAAACCAGGTGTAAAAAAAGCACAAAAACCAATCATCTACACAGCACAAAATAAATAAACCGTCTTATGTGAACCCACAACCTGCCGTCTCTGCAGATAACTTCAGCGAGTACATTTCTGTAGTTGTGCTTTAGAGAGTCTGTTCAAACCCAGTCTGACGCAGTGCAGGAGTGCACATTCTCACAGCAGGCCTCCTTGGGCTTCATGGCACATTCAATAGTGTGTAAATGTATCTGCAGGCCATTTTTCAGGCTTTAGAAATGTCGATCTGTGGTACCTGAGGAGGTGAAGTACTTGTTCCTGTGGGAGTAGGCGACCGCCTCCTCTTCCTCGGGGCTCAGGACCATGTCCACCCCCAGGTGCCGGCTGCCCTGACCCCTCTTCAGCCGGGGCAGCGCCGCCCCCACCAGCGCTGGGTCACTCAGCAGGTCCGGCCAGTTCCCCGTCCGCTCCCTGTCCCCCACGCCCCACCGCTGCAGGCTACAGAGAGGGAGAGAGGTATGGGGGTTAGGGCACAGCGCTACTGAACACAGCACATACACACTCTTTGCTCTGTACGGGATATAAGGACTGCTCTACTGAACACAGCACATACACACTCTTTACTCTGTAGAGGATATAGAATATAAACACAACTGAAAGAATAATCAAAGGAATGCAAAAAAAACACTGAAAAGAGCAACAAAAAACACTCAAACGGAAGTGCTCACTTGTAACAGAGCTCCTTCCAGCTCAAGTTAAGAGTTCTTAAGAACAACAAAGACTCTGACTTCAACACATCATGTTCTTCGCACAAACAAATGGCACAAGCGTACAATGAATATCAATTCGGAAACCTTCAAGCGTCAAATCTCAAATACAGAGTCATGCACAAGGTATAATCCCTTTTTCATATTCATGAGCTACACTCCTGTACACCTCTCCCTGTACTAGGGCTTAAGCCTATCAAGAGTAGGTTTTTTTGGAATGTTTTTTTTTTTTTTTTTTTTCAAAATTCAAAGTCAGAGTTGTAGAACTCCAGAAATCCGTCCAGTAGTGATTATTCCATCGGCATCAGAATGTTCGGTTGAGAATACTCTCATCGTGTATGTATGAATGTGCCTGTCTGCAGAGGGTCCTGTGGTAAGGGTGAGCCCACCTCTTTGTCGATGGAGTCGGCAGGTCTATGTTGGTCTCCTCGGAGTACGTCTGGAGAGAGACAGACAGGGGGAGGAGTTAACGGCTGTCGTCGGGCGCGTGTCCAAAGAGTGAGGGAGCGAGCGAATGAGGGGCCTGGCGGCCCACGGCGTTCTGCGGGACGCGGTCACGCACCTCTCCGGGGACGCCGTTTAGGATGAGGAAGGAGCTGCCTGCCATGGAGTTGTCCAGGATGTCGTCAATTTCCAGTGACTCCTGATCCACCTGGGGAGGTAGCTGCTCCACTGACACCTGGATGCACATGCACACACACACACACACACACACACACACATGCGTGCACACACACACGCACACATGCGTGCCCACACACACACACACATACACACATGCGTGCCCACATACACACATGCGTGCACGCACACACACACACACACACACATGCACACACACACACACACACACATGCGTGCCCACATACACACATGCATGCACACACACGCACACATACACGCAGGCATGCATGGACACACACACACGCACGCACACATGCACACACACACACACACAATGAAAAAAGAGAACAAGTCTCTCAGCGGCCACTCAACATTATAATAAAAGCAGAGAGCACGCAAACATTCACTGTCATTTAATGTCAGATTTAATAGCAAATAACAGCTTCTTTCAACAGCTGCTCCAGTCAAGGGATTAGCAAGCAGAATTTCACTCAGTGTCTGGGCTGTGATCCTCCATTCTTTTTCCATCATATTAAAACTCTCTAGGCTTCACTAAAAGGAAGGCACACAGACATCAAATCCACACTGCATGAAATCGGAGCCTGACCTTGCTGCGGGCCATCCTGAAGAGACACAGCACCAGCAGGTAGAGAGGGTACACCACCATGCAGCTGACCAGTCCCGCCGCCAACGTCTCCCCGCTGACCGTGGCCAGCCTGGACACTGCTGCAGAGCTGCAACCACACGGCATGACAGGTCAGAGCCAGCACCTCTGCTCCCTAATGTCCTGTACAATTACTAACCCAACCCATATTCACTATCTCACTAACTCGCTCACTCGCTCACTCACTCACTCACTCACTCATAATCTCACTCACTATCTTACGCACTCACTCACTCATTCACCCACTCACTCACACACTCATAATCTCACCCACTCACTCTGATTCACTCACTCACTATATCACTCACTCACTCATTCACAATCTCACTCAGTCACTATGTAACTCACTCACTCACTCACTATATCACTCACTCACTCATAATCTCACTCGCTCATTCACAATCTCACTCACTCACTATCTCACTCACTCAATGGTTCACTCATCCACCCATTCACCCACTTACTATCTCAGTCACACTCACTCACCCACTCGCTCACTGACTCTCTCACTCACTCTTTCCCCTGGTGGAATCATATTGCCAGCATCATGCATACAGCCTGCTTCTCCAATGTTTTGTCATTTTAGTTTAACACACATTTTGAACCCTAAATGATTAAACCATAATGCTCCTTGGTAAACAGAATATATAAGCAGTTTTTGAGAATTCCACTTTTTGCTGAAACAAGGTTAATGCACCACAGCACTGATATTTGCTAACATTCACTCAAACTCTCCCACTCAGCCACTCAGAATTATTTATGAATTTTCCCTTTTTCACATCCAGACCAACATTATCCCATTCCAAATTTCCGGGGTATTTATTTTATTATGTGTAATAGGCACATATCAGGCCTGGCCTTGAATACCCCAAGTGCATCTGCTTCCAATGTCCTTCCTCATCCAACTTCATTACATAACATTCACAGCATTGAATTACCATGCAAAACAGCTTCAAACTGCAAGTCACTTCTCCCGTACTCTCTCACAGCAAAAACAATCCAATTACACCACCCCCCAAACCCCGCCCCCCCCCCCCCCGCCCCCGCCCCCGCCCCCGCCCCCCCCCGCCTCCGCCTCCGCCCCTTATTGGCCGTACCTCCTGGTCCTGTCGACCACGGTCGCGTACCACACGGCGTTGGCCAGCAGGGAGAGGTGCAGCAGCACGGAGCAGCAGGTCGCCCTCTGCAGGCGGGTGAAGGGACTGCGGGGCGGGCGGTCCCACAGAGACAGCCAGATGTGGCTCTCGGACACGGATCGCTGCAGCTCCCAGGAGAGGAGGCGGGGCAACTGCCGAAGCTCCGCCTCCGCTGGGAACGAGCAACAGAGAGTTGGGGGGGGAAAGAGAGAGAGAGAGAGAGAGAGAGAGAAAGAAAGAAAGAGAAGAAGAGAGAGAGAGAGAGAGAAGAGAGAGGGAGAAAGAGAGAAGAGAAGAGAGAGAGAGAGAGAGCGGGAGAGGGAGGGACAGATTGATATGAGAGAAAGAGGAACAGAGATACAGACAGAAAGACAGGTAGGAATAGATAGAGAAAGAGAGGGACGGACAGAGAATAAGAATAAGAGAATAAGAAGGAGAGAGGGAGATGTATGAGCAAGAAAGAGTTAAAGTGATAGAGAGAGAGAAAAAAAAGTGAGATGCTCACATTTTTTACCTCTCCAGCAAAATGTGACACCTTGTTTTCGGCTGTCCTCACCGTGTGAGACACCGTGTGATGTATTGTGTGGAAAGAATGTGACGTGAGCCACAGTGAATGCACTGCAGACGACGGCCTTGTTTCTGTAAAGCTCTGCTCCATGAAAACACGAAAACGGGCTTTATGCTCCAAAGAAACAGAGCAGTCTTTCAGACAACTGACCTTCCCCGGGCTAAAACACGTTCACGTTTTTACTGAAGTCTTGAAAAACAACAACAAAAGGGTAATATTTTCTATATGCTTTCTAATACAGATAAGTGTATAGATGTTATCTAATGTGCTCGGTCTTCCTATGGTGGCCTTGACAGACGCGAATGTGCTTGTACATGAGAGGTCGGCAGAGCTTACCAGAAGCTTCCACCTCTATCTCCACCCTCCCGTCCGTCTTCTCGTTGTCACGGAAAGCCACTCCTCCACCAGGAAGTAATAGGAGCTTCCGGTCTGCAGGTCCTTCACCAGCACATACTGCAGCCTCCATGCAGGACTGAGGCCTAGGGGCAGGAGAGACCGGTACCATTCCGTCAAGCACCTGGACACGGCCTGGACACTGACTCAACACTGACTCAGCACTGACTCAGCACTGACTCAACACTGCCTGCACACTGACTCAGAACTGACTCAGCACTGACTGTACCTGTCTACCCACAGAACACAACACTCTTGCTCTCTCTACCAACACAGCTCAACAATATGACCCTTCCCTCCACACAAGCTGTGTACCTCTATCTTAACACTATGACCCTTTCCCCCGACAGAACTCAACACTGTCACCCCTTCTCCAGAAGTACCTAACATTGTGTCCCTCTCTCCTAACAGAACCCAGCACAGTGTCCCTCTCTCCTAACAGAACCCAGCACAGTGTCCCTCTCTCCCAACACAGTGTCCCTCTCTCCTAACAGAAACCAGCACAGTGTCCCTCTCTCCTAACAGAACCCAGCACAGTGTCCCTCTCTCCCAACACAGTGTCCCTCTCTCCTAACAGAACCCAGCACAGTGTCCCTCTCTCCCAACACAGTGTCCCTCTCTCCTGCAGCAGGCTCGGGGGCGTACCCTTGTTGTCGTGCCAGACGCGGATCTTCCACACGCTGCCCAGGCTGGTATCCGTGGCGATGTGGAAGATGTCCAGGCCGTTCCGGGCGAAGGCGCCGGTGCTGTCCAGGTGGCGGTGCCCGCTGCGGCTCTCCCTGCCGTACAGGCTGATGCCCACGTGGGCCGTAGTGCCTGTGTGTGTGGGGGGGGGGGGGGGGGGGGGGGGGGGGGTTAGGGTGTGGCACATTTACCCTACGCCTACAGCAGGTGCCCCTTGCCCTGCTAGTCCAGCATTTAATTGGCCAGTTTTTTCCACATGCTGGGTCTGATTTGTTTGATTTTATGATGACGACAAAAACCAAGAGTTGGGGTCCCTGTTCCATAGCAACAACACGATCAATACAGGCTGATGTGTGTTGCTCTCAGCTCCAAAAAACATTACGTCCTGCGATTAAATCCTAAACCAGCTGTTTGCTTTCAGGGTCAGTTGCTGTTCAAACATCCCATTATTCCCTGAGATCAAATATTCAAGTAATCCCACCACACATGCATCCCACAAGCCCAGTATGACTCTCTGGGTCTCTGCGTGTAAATAATGACTAACTCACTGCAAGGAGATCCACTCCAGCCTCCAGGCAGGAAATGAAATAATATCGCGGAGTTATCTGTTATTATTTAACAGAATTATCAGTAATTTTCAGCAGTACTCTTGGGCTCTCTTCCGTGAATATCAATTAGAAAAAAAGAAAGAAAATAAAAACATCTCCAGATTTTTTTTCCTTCCTTGTGCTGATTAACACGTTGCCAAGAGAGTGAGTAATGCTCTCACGATGATCTCACGACTGGAAAAATCAAACATTTGGTCTCACCCTTGCATGACAATATAAATAGTGAAAGACAAAACAAAGCAAGAGTATGTGCAACTGAAATGTTGGTGCTGATTAATTCCTTTCACTGGGCCTGCTTCAGTTTGCCCTCTGAGCTCCCACTCTCCCATTCCACTTCTGTAAGCCAGCTGGTCCCTCACCCCCCACACCCTGTGACCCCCCTGCTTCTGAACACCGCCCTCTGCTATGCTCCTTTGCTCTACCCTCCCACCCAGCCCCTGCAGCCCATCTACTCCATGGCCACAACCTCAAACTCCACCCACACGACCCGTATGGGCCAGCCCATCTTACCTTACACTCCACCCCCTGACCAGCATGCCCTGGTCTTACTCTCATATCCTCAGACTCTACCCATGTGCCCCACACTGCCCCAACCCTCCCACCGTCTGGACTCTGCACTCCATGATCCACCTGCTACAAGGACTCGCCCTCACACCCTGAAACTCCACCCACATGACCACAGGGTCCCGCCTCCTAACCAAAAGACTCCACCCCTGTGACCCACCTGCTCCATGGCCTCGCCCTCACGCCCTCAAACTCCACTCACATGACCCACATTGCCCCGCCCTCATGCCCTTAGACTCCGCCCCCGTAACCCACCTGCTCCATGGCCTCGCCCTCACACCCTCAAACTCCGCCCACATGACCCACATTGCCCCGCCCTCATGCCCTTACGCTCCGCCCCCGTGACCCACCTGCTCCGCGGGCCCAGCCCGTCTTCACCTGCACCTCGTACTTAAACAGGCCGTCCTTCCCGCAGAGCGGCACCACGGCGGCCCGCCGCAGGTCCAGCTGGTCCAGCTTGTGCAGGACGGCGGCCGCCACCGCGTAGCAGACCAGCCCCACCGCGCAGGTGAGCAGCACCACCAGACTGAGGCCCGGCGATCGGTTCTGCAACACCGGCAGAGAAGGGAGAAGAACGCGTCAATGTGAGATAGGAGTGAGTGTGTGTGTGTGTGTGTGTGTGTGTGTGCGTGCATGTGCGTACATGCGCATGCGAGCGCGTGTGTGTGTAAAGGTATACAGGTATACAGGTATGCAAAGGTGTATAAAGGTATACACATACACAGGTGCGTAAAGGTATTCAGGTATATACACAGGTGATTAAAGGTACACAAGTATATACACAGGTGTATAAAGGTATACATGCATCATGCACAGGTGTGTATAGTTATACAGGTGTGTAGACAGGTATATACACAGGTGTGTAGAGGTATACAGGTATATACACAGGTGTGTAAAGGTATACAGGTATATGCACAGGTGTGTACAGGTATACAGGTATATAAGGATGAGTGTATAGGTATACAGGTATATGCACAGGTGTGTAGAGGTATACAGGTATATACACAGGTGTGTACAGGTATACAGGTATATACACAGGTGTGTATAGGTATACAGGTATATACACAGGTGTGTACAGGTATACAGGTATATACACAGGTGTGTATAGGTATACAGGTATATACACAGGTGTGTACAGGTATACAGGTATATACACAGGTGCGTAGAGGTATACAGGTATATACACAGGTGTGTAGAGGTATACAGGCATATACACAGGTGAGTAAAGGTATACAGGTATATGAGCATGAGTGTATAGGTATACAGGTATATACACAAGTGTGTATAGGTATACAGGTATATGCACAAGTGAGTAAAGGTATACAGGTATATGCACAGGTGTGTACAGGTATACAGGTATATGCACAGGTGTGTAGAGGAATACAGGTATATACACAGGTGTGTAGAGGTATACAGGTATATGCACAGGTGTGTACAGGTATACAGGTATATGCACAGGTGTGTAAAGGTATACAGGTATATGCACAGGTGTGTACAGGTATACAGGTATATACACAGGTGTGTAAAGGTATACAGGTATATGCACAGGTGTGTAGAGGTATACAGGTATATACACAGGTGTGTAGAGGTATACAGGTATATACACAGGTGTATAGAGGTATACAGGTATATACACAGGCACACTCACGGGCACGATGAACTGCACGGACTCCGGCGGGACGAACAGGCTGGCGGCGAAGGAGGTGAGGTGCTGCGTGACGCAGACGGCGCGGTCCGCCGTGGTCTCGGCCAGGGGCACCATGCCGTCCGTGCGCCACACCCTGTCGCTCTCGCTGAAGTACTGGCAGAGCGAGGAGAACACGCCCACCTCCAGCCGCACGCCGGGGGAGCCCGCGCCGCACCCCGTCGACACGTTCACGTAGTAGTCCAGCGTGGTGTCATGTGACCTGCGGGAGACACGGGCTGCGTCAGGGATGCGCGCGCGCGCGGGACCAGCCGCCGTACAGCCAATGATGTGTGCGCTGTGGACGAATCCCTGATGACATCAGGCAGACAGCTACTGAACGTTGCCCAAATCTCCCTCATTATTTGTCTTTCCAAACTCCATCATTATGTCTTTCCCAAATTCCCTCATTATGTGTGTCAGATTAATTTAACCCCAATACCCGAGGGTGCTGGGAAGTTACAGACAGAGTGGGACCTATGTTATCTCCTTCAATTTCAGCAGAAAAGCTCTTTGTGTTACCATGGAGATAGAGGAGAACCTAGGATATGATCTCCAGTGTCAGCTTGGAGATTGCCACAATGGAGACCAGAACTGGGTCTATGTTGTCTCCACCACTTTCAGTTGAGGATCGCTTGGTGTTACCGTGGCGACCGAGCTGGACCTATGCTAACTCCTCCGATTTCTGCCGAGGAGCTCGGGGCCTTACTGTGGAGAAACGAAGAAGGTGTAGAGCTTGTGGTCCAGGCCATTGAGCATGCTCCGACTGATGTGCTTCCTCTGGCTGCAGTTGTACTCGTTGGGCCAGGCGGAGTCGT
>CM045884.1:64205077-64225077 GCA_025169545.1 Anguilla japonica | reverse complement strand
CTCGGAGGTGCTCAGAGGAGCCGAGAAGCAGCGCGCAGGGGGGAAGTGGATTGAAATGAAAATGTCGGGACGGCCCCGTCGCCGCCGCCGCCGCCGTCGTCCTCCCGCGTCTCCGGGACGGACGGGAGCGGGACTGAAATTCCGGGGAGCGAGCCGAACCCGATGGGATTCCGCGACCCGCCCGACCGCCGGGCGGCTCCTCCCCTTCGAGCGGCCCGGCCCGCCTCCGCACACCGCAGCCGTGCGGCAGACGCTCTGAGCCCGAGCGGTGAGCGCTCCACGGAGAGCGGTCCCCGGTGCTGCCCCCGCGCTCACCGGCAGAGCACTCAAGAGTACATTCGCTGCAAACTGTCGGCTTTTACTCGTTTTGACCGTTTTTTTAAATCGGCTGTTACCCCTGTCAGTGTTCGTTTCGATAACCCTAAGTGTAACTAAGTGAACAATTTGAAGTTTTAATAATAACAAACACACAGCTTCGCGGTCAGTTGCAGCACCACAAATCCTCAAATTCTTTTGCCCACATACGCAATACTGCTGTTCTTCTACGGACTCTGAGCCCAGCTCGGTCTGGAGGCAGTAAGCTGCACCTCCAACAGCGGTGAAGAGGCACTTTAAATCTCTCTTTTTAACCACTATGCCATGTTTGCTGTTGTCTGCACTTTACGCATGAGTCTGCCACTACTGAATGGCATCTTGCCGCACTCTAGTTTTTTCTTTTTTTTTTTGCTGATGTTTTTGTTCTTCGTATTTAAACAGAATGAGAAGTAATGGGCTGGACCAGAGTTAGGGCAGCCCAGCCAGAAACAGTGGCTGCTCAGGACGACTGACTCAGGTAACTGTGACTGACATACCCGAGGACCAAAGGCCCTTAATTTACAGAGAGCGCCGTGGAGGCGGAGCTCTGACCTCACAGAACAAAACCCGCTGTAACCAATGGGATGGCTGACTGTGCAGACCAGAGCTATCAGCTCCATTTCAATAGGGTCAGCCCAGGGAAATGGGGTGAGGTGAAATCCACCAACTAAAAAATTCTCACGGAACCTTACAGCCAAGTTCATCCATTCATGAAGCGAATCTCAGTTCTCCCCCTGCACTGACAGACGTGACGGTTTTTACCCACCCGTGCAGGAGAACTGCACTTTGTCGACGAGCGTCCGGACCCGGCCGGCGCTGGGCTGCAGGGCGCAGGAGCCGCCGGTAGGGGGCATGTTGTGGCGGAGCACGATGGAGGCCACGCCCTCCCGGTCCATGAGGTCGTCGACCACGTGGAGGCTGAAGACGTAGGAGTTGCCGTCGCGCAGCACACGCTGCCGCAGCACCAGGTTCATCCCGTCGTTCCCCGTGGTGGTGCTGCTGGCGTCCAGCACCAGGGACTCGTTCTGCAGGGTCATCGCTGTCCACCGCTGCGGGCGGAGAGAGGGGGAGGAGAGAGAGAGAGAGAGAGAGAGAGAGAGGGAGGGAGCGAGAGAGAGGGAGAGGAGAGAGAGAGAGGGAGAGAGGGGAGAGAGAGAGGGGAGAGAGCGGAATGGGGGAGGGAGAGAGAGAGAGAGAGGAGAGAGGGAGGGAAAGAGAGACAGACAGAGAGAGAGCCAGAGTGAGAGAGAGAGAGAGGGAGAGGAGAGAGAGAGAGGGAGGGAGAGAGAGAGGGGAGAGAGCGGAGAGGGGGAGGAGAGATAGAGAGGGAGAGAGAGAGGGAAGGAGAGAGAAAGAGGGGGAAGAAAGAGAGGGGGAGGGAGGAAGAGAAAGAGAGTGGAAAGAGAGAGAGAAAGAGAGTGAGAGAAAGTGAGAAAACAAACCCCTCTCTCCCTGGTCTTGCAGCACACGATGGTAGCTGATTCGACTGTAGCTTTTCTTCCTGTATCTGTAGCTCTAGAGATGGTTTTTCCATCCCTGTTAAATGCACCTTCTGCAAGCGGCGTTTCATTAATAAGTTAACAGCAAGCGCGCAGATTTTAAACTGTAACTGAATTGAGAAGCACAGTGTGCTCCACTCGTAGCATTATAAAGGCAGTGTCTCTTTTTTCTTTGTGAAAGGTGTTGGGAATACACAGCAAAATTCTGCGTACAACAGACAAAAATATCAACTTTCTATGCCCTATACTGAAAGACAAGAACTTGTACTCAATCATTTATCCTCAACTTTAAATGCAAGCCTTATATGTTTTCTTCACAAACTGTGGAACGTTAGATTGCCCACTAATTTGCCAACACCGTATTTGTTAAGAAAAAAAGCATTGTAGCATTTTAATAATTAGTCAAAGTTAAGGACAAATGTCCCAGCCAGGGTTGTGGCTAATCCATTCTGTGGGCAAATACACTTCAGGGTGCATTCCTGAGTAATACGAAAAGTCTTTATTTTCAGATCTGATATTCTTAATTTCCCTCCGACGGCTTGTTCCAAGGAGACGGCAGACCGCAGCTCGGATGAGTCACCAATGACCTCACGACCCCCACTGTGTTGGCTCCTGTTCCGTTCCGCAGTGCTGACCTCACTTGGACTCGAGTGAGGTCACTGAATGATTCTGAATGATTTTGTTCAGCACGACTGACCCTCCAGAACCCCGCACCGAGCGCGATCGGCTTCCTTTCCCCCCCCACCACTGTGACCCCACATCGACTTAGACCCTCAACAGAACACGCCCGGCTGAGAACACGTCATGAACTTTCATAAATCGAATTGCAGTGAACCAGAGGGAGACAGGGAGCAACAGGAACATCACACACAGGAATAATAAAATAGGAATACGTTCTGAGTGACAGTAAGGTAACAGTTGAAGTCCTGTCACCTTACTCAAAAAAAAAAAAAAAAAAAAAAAAAAAAAAAAGTGAAAGTAGCTCCACCAATCACAGAGTACATTCATAACCATCAATAGAGCAACGGCAAATGTGACTGGTGGGTATTTTCTGGCTACTTTCTGGTAATTCAAAAGGAAGACAAAGGCCCACACTCTAGTGTCTTTTATACTTATTCAGTGTTTTCTTTAATCACTTTAAGGAAACATCATCACTGTGTTATCCCTGGCCCACCCCCCACCCCCCAATCTCCCCCGTTACTCTTACCCCACGGTGTGAGGCCTGGCAGTTGCTGCAGGTGCCGGACAGGAAGACGTAGGAGCTCTGGCTGACCTCGTAGAGGGACTGGGCCTTGCAGGACACACACTCCAGGGACACCATGGGGATCCTGCCACTCTGCACCAGCACCTGAGGGAGAGAGAGACACCGTCAACTCAACACCTGAATATTGACGGTGGACACGCCCCATACTCAACACCTGAATACTGACTTTGGCCGTGCGCCATATTTAAGACCTGAACACTACTGACAATGGACATGCCCCGTACTCAACACCTGAATACTGACAATGGACATGCCCCTTACTCAACACCTGAATACTGACAATGGACATGCCCCATACTCAACACCTGAATACTGACAATAGACATGCTCCCCGTACTCAGCACCTGAATACTGACAATGGACACACCCCATACTCAACACCTGAATACTGACAGTGAACACACACAGACATCCTTTGAAGGGGACTTTTCTACAGTACTCTCGTCGCCCCCACCGCCCCGCCCCGCCCGCGGCAGTACAAGCAGGGAAGGCCTGCACGGAATAACGATGAGGCAACAACCAACGCGCCCCGCTTCAGAGCGTGCCTCCTACGGGGAGCTCGTTATCCTGAAATGACGACGGCGGCGGCGGCAGCAGGTTGGAGCGCTAGCCGACCGCTGGCTCCATCAGTCCCGCCAGCTTTAAACGGATGGAAACCGGGCCGCTCGCTGGACGGGCTCACTTTCCACCAATTTATCTTTCCTGCTTTCTGTCGTTTTTTCTCTCATTTTAACGACGTGCGATGAGTTTGTGCGGGAGACGGAAACGCTGCTAAACTTCTCCTCCTCTTCTCCTGTTTTGAGGATTTCAAAGGTCGGAGGCAAAAGTACCCTAAGAGGACTGATCCCAAACTGTCTGGCTCGGACGTGCCAGACAAACCAATGCCAAAAACAAAACGTGGAGAGTCCCTATGGCAACACGAGCCTGCAATCATCCCGGAATTCACAAATTAATTTAAATTCCTGATCTACGATAAAATCAGTTAACCTGATCGGCCCTTTGAGAGTGGATCTTAACTTTCCATCCGCTGTATCATTTTGTCCTTGGTCTAATCTGAAACATGCATTAGCAGTATTAATTATGCAAGTTCCAATGAGGCAGAAACATTTTAACGATGCAACAAAACAGCTTGTGCCATCTGAAAACCGAGAGACCCAGGACAATTACAGAAAGAAATGCTCTGATAAACCTCAAACAGAAGAGATAATATCAACCAATCTAAGCTCTTGAAAAAAAAAGGTAAACATTGGCATGATTACACGACTACCATCTTAACCACCCTTACAGTTGGACATTTGGTGACACGGTTCAGGCTGTTTTGGGTATCAAGGGTGCAAGTGCAGTGCCCCTCCTGTCAATCAAAAAGGTAACAGCACAAAACACACAGTCTCATGTTTCGAGGTGAGTGAAAAAGAAGGGAGGAGAAAGGGTGGCTGAGAGGATGATGGGCAGAAAGAAAGGATCAGGGAAGGTGAGGAGGAAAGGGGAGGAACATAGAAGGAGGAGGGCCTCCTAAGTGCAGGACGTCCTAATTCTCTCCCAGCCCCTTAGAGGAGGCTTGCACCACCTTTTAACCTCACGCTGGCACGTCCCGACTAGGCCAGGCTGTACTCTGTGCTGTGAACGGTCAAGTCAAGTCAATGCAATCCCATTACAAATGGGGTACTCAAATCTGTGCCCAAAGGTCATTAGTACTGCTGGTCTTCTCTTCTGCCTGATAGTCCATAGTCCAATAATGCCTTTGCTTGGTCAGAGATTACACTCACCCGCTGTGTCAGGTTTAAGTCAGTCCCTGATTAGAGGGGGGAAATGAGAACCAGCAGTATTACTGGCCTCGAGGGCCAGATTTGAGTATCCCTGGTATATATGATTGACCGAGGACTTACCTCCATTTTGTAACAAATTACCTAATGAGTCCAGCTATGATTGAGCAATTAAAAAAGAAAAAGCTACTGCAATAGAACACCTGTGTCCTCCACACTGCTTCTTAAGAGCCACATTACCTTTGGTGCCCCACCCCCCCACCCCACCCCAGCTCAGCAATGCATTTTGGGAAAATCTAAAAGTTGTGGTTTTCTGCTATATTTTGTTAAACCCAGAGCTGCAGTTGCACTTGATTCTCATAGCCAAACAAAACACTTCAAAAGCAGCAGGTTATCGCTCTTAACTTTTTAAAAAAAGAAACAATTTTTCTGCCTCATCAGCTTAATCGCTGGTTCATTACGCATGCTTCTCGCAATCAGTAATTAACCAAATCTTGTTATGAGCAAATGAGACAGATAATAAAACTGTTGTTTTTAATTACGAATGAAAGAAGGCTGGGGGGAACAATATTCTAAAATGCATTTGGCACATTGGGTTCTATTCTGAACAATTACAGAAAAAAAAGTTCCTTTCCCTGTGCAAAAGCTTCTCTTTAGCACGCAGTAGCAGTGATTACTGACTCGCATACCACCACACCAGACCTGCAAATGAGAAGCACAATGAAAAATTCACGCCACAATCTGGGCTTAATTGAAAACACTGAATGAAATTCTCACTCTAGTGCTCTAGTGCTATTTGCACAGTGCTTAACTCGATACGTCCAAAAAGCACCAATTTCAGCACGATTGCGACCGCTAGTTTTGCTTCCGAGCAGCAGGCCACATTTTCGGGGGGGGGGGGGGGGGGGGATTCAGATCCCACCCAGGTAAGAGGTCATTACCACACAGTGACGCATCTATGCTGAGCTGCAGGGCCCAGCGTGTTCAGAATCGACAAAATAACACGCTGTCAGACATGCTCGCAAGTGGGCTATTTTTTAAATTATTAATAATTTTTTTTCTTTCATTCGATTTTTACTCCCCACTGGGGGGATATATTTGGGGGCCATATATTATTTATGCACAAACTACACAAGGATGAAAGATTTTCATGATTTTGTATAGGGTGACCGTAAGCATTAGTCACAGCAGCATCTGAAATGCTGAGCGGCAGGCCTGAACGTGGAGGCGGGTTCAGAACATACGAAAAGACCGGGAAAGCGATGACGAGAACAGGCCATTCAGCCCAACTTGGCTCGCCGTTTAAAGAAAAAAGATAAAAGAAAAAAGTTTAGATGAACTGGCAATACAAAAACCATCAACAATAAAAATAATCAAACCATAAATAAAAAAAACATCAAACAATCAATAATAACGATCAATCAAATAAAAATCAAACCCCAATAAAAAGCGATAACACAGTAAAATCAACAGAATCAATAAAAATTTTTTTAAAAAACCCAACATGAGTAATAATAAGCAAAGGTTAATAAATATTTTTAAAAAAAAAAAAAAAAAAAAAATAGCCAAGTAAAGGACACAGAAGGTGAAGAGGAGGGTGAGGAAGGCTCACCATCTGTGTGGTGGACTCTCGGCCCATGCTCTCTTTGCTGATGGTGAGCCGAAAGGTGTAGGTCACGTCCGCCTCCAGCTCTCTCCCCGGGATGCCCAGCACCGGCTCGTTGTACCCCAATCCCGAGCTGAAAGTTAGACTGGAGCAGTGGTCCGGGCCCTGTGGGGCGGGGAGGGGAGGGGAGGGAAGGGGTGGGGTAGGGGTAGGGTGGGGCAGGAGCACAGGGGGTCAAAGGTTAATTACATTAGAACTGAGGGGAGGTCGGGGGGGGGCTAACCATCTATTTGCATCTGGGGTCAGGAACCCAGGTCCCGGGGAGCCACAGCCTCTGCTGGTTTTCGTTGTTCCTCAGCATTGATTAAGGCAGTTGATTACACAGTTAGCTCACCTCACCTGCTTCCTGGGGGCCTGAACTGGGTGCTGAGTTTAAGGGGTACGCAAAAACAACAGACTCGCTGCGACGCTCAGAACCGCACAGGTCAGTACTGCACCACATAGGTCAGTAGCTGGTACCTCAGTCAGTAAACAGTTAAAAGTGTCTCAAACGTTCTGTCTCATACCAAGCAATTTAAGGCCATAAATGAATTAAATACTGAAACAAATACCATGAAACACTTGAGATTTAATGCTTACACAAGCTGACTGACTGCAGAACATACACTGGCAATTTGTTAAGCTAAAATAAGAACACATGCTTTCACAGTTAGGGGCTATTATACACCAGCACTGGACATCCTTATGGGAATATGACTTTCCATTGCTTTCTTTGCTTGAACACTTCCAGTGTTCACAATAAAACATGTCATAAATATATAATGTAAAACCTGTGGGACGTTGCGGTTCTGGTGTTTCCTGGTTTATTGAGTTTTTTTGTTTTGTTTTGTTGTCTTTATTAGCTATATCATTGCTTTCCCTCAACAGATTCTGTTTCCAAGCCTTGCGAGGGCCTCCACGGGGAATCTTTATGATTTCTTTCCCCGATTTTCTTCAGTTAGTTTCCACAGCGGGAATACAATCTTGAGGAACAAGGTTTGAACAAGGCTGAATATCATACACAAACAAAACAAGAGCAAGATCACCTTGAAAGCAATAAGACGCCAAGTTACCGATATTAATATTATTACTGTAATCTTAAATTTAAATCTCGCTCTCCCTCTTCCTCTCTCTCCCTCCCTCGCCCTCTTGCTCCCTCCCTCCCTCCTGTAGACTGAGGGCGTTAGGCTGATCACAGAAAGAGGGGGCTCTCTGCTTTATCTAAAGGGTCAGGACAGCTGTGCATTTTTGGCTTGATTGAGTGAGAGAAAGGGCAGAGGGCTGGAATGCACATCGTTACATAACAGCCCCCCCCCCCCCCCCCTGCCTCCTCCACCCCTTTTCCATGCATACACCCACTCCCCACGCACACACGGTCGTCCCGGTGGGCCCGTTCGAACCTCCATCACCAGAGCACGTCCAGGCTGCACAGCGCGATGCGTTCTCACACCCGCCAAGTCAGCAGAGCAGGCTCCGCCTCTAGTCACAGGCCCCACCTCTTAGTCCCTACACCCGCATTTGTGACTCGTGATTCGAGCTTTTGGTTGGGGATTAACTTCTTAATTTCATTTTTTTTTTTGGGGGGGGGGAGGCAATGGGCATTTAAACAAGGGAAGTCGCCTAGCAGGAGTACAAAAACATGCACTAAAAAGCCACACAGACAGAGAAGGGGAAAAGAAAATAACTCTGACTTTTAATTGTTTTTTCCAGTTACTCAACTGAAAAAATACATTTTTATTTTCTTTTTTTTTGCTCCTTTACAGGAGAACATTTTTCTTGGAGGGAAAAAAGCAAAGACTGACCAATACTACACTAAAAACTCTGGATAAGCTGTGGATGAGATTTTAAGTAGATATTAATGTAGTCAACATGGTGACAAAGCTAAAAAGCAATAAAATGTAAATCTAAAATTATATCTAACAGTCATATTCAAGCTTCAGAGTAACCTTGTGTAGATATGCAACCACATATATCAAGGGGTTTTTAATGGGTTTCAAAATAAGTACATTCCTACTCTAAAAGAAAATATTTATATTTCTTGAGTGCCACAAGGCCATCAACAATAAAATCGATAAAAAGCCAAATATTTTCATTATTTTCTCTGCTTCAGTGCTTTCATAATCGTTATATAATTCAGTTTTACAGTACAGATTGGTTCTGCATGCTGGAAGATCAAGAACAGCAAGAAGAGAAGCAAAGCCATACCTTTGATGTGTTGGTACACTCCCACAGGTAGTTCAGCAGAGTCTGGCTCTCTGGGCCCAGGTTGGGGTCGTACGACTGCTCTCCGCTCAGCTGCAGGTCCTGGGTCTTGGACCAGACCCTGTAGGAGCCGCCCTCAATGATGGGCACCAGCTTCCCGGCTATCACGCTCAGCTGCAGTGAGGCGGTCTTCCGCAGGGGGATGCCCTCGTACGTCAGGGAGAAGACCAGGCTGTAGTTACCCAGCTCCAGCGCCATTTTGGGGATGGAGAGCTGAAGCCTCCTGGTGTCCAACTCGGCCGGTAGCGGGACCCTGTCCTGCCCCCGGGGGGCGTCGGAGAGCGGGAAGGGGAAGATCTCCCACAGGTACTCCACGCCGTACCGGACGCAGCCCTTCAGGTCGACGCTGGCCTCCACCAGGTTGGACTGGGGCCGACGGACAGTCAGCCGGGGCGCGCTGACCAGCCGCACCTCGGGCTCCTCGCACTCCAGCACCCGGATGTTGACGGCGACCTGCGCCATGACCCAGCTCACTAGGTTGCTGACATTCACATGGATCACATAGTTCCCAGGTTGGGAGTACGAGTGGCTAATGCTGGGCGAGTTGGTGTTCTGCCTCCCCGTGCCGTCCCCAAAGTTCCACTGGTAGAAGGCTGGGGTGCCTCTGGGGGACGCCAAGGCACGCAGGCTGATTGTCTTATTGATAAAGGTGTCCCGAGGGTTAGCCTCCAAGGTGGCAGAGATCAGGACGTTCTGAACCTGTATGACCTTGGTCACATTCTGGCACCCCAGGGCATTGACTGCACCCAGGTATATGGTCAGCTGACCTGACTTTTCTGGGGTGTAGGTCACCTTTTTCCCAATCAGGGATGTCTTGGTCCCGTGGTGCAGGTCGAAAGTCCACAGGAAGGTGACACGGTTTCCTGTCTGTATCTCAGCGCTGAAGAACTTCTTGACACCTACGGGGATGGCGGCCTCGCAGCAGTTGACCATGGTAAGCATGCTGATCGGCTCCATGACCTTGACAATAATACTCGCCCTCTCCGAGCTGATCTGGTTGTGGGCCGTCAGGTTGACCACATAGGTGTCCACTCGAGTGAACTGGTGGGTGTAGGTGAGGTTCTGGAGCTCCACTGTGGCATCGCCGCTGATGGTCAGGATGAAGCTCACGGAGGTCCCCGCAGAGATGCCGATGTTGAACTCCACATTCTCCCGTAATGCCACGATGCTCTTGTTCACCTTCAGCTCCAGGCCCTCAACCCTGTCCTGCACTGTGAAGTCCTGTGAGGTGGCTTCTGCGCTGATGTCATTTGTAGCATTCAGGGTGACCGTGAAAACCCCTGCAGTGGGAAACAACCAGGTCACCTGCTGGCCCATTTTCACCGTGTTGGGGAGGTACCACGTCCAGGAGACATTAGTTCCAACTTGATAGTCCCCCTGCAGGAGCACAGTGGTGCCGGAGGCCACAAAATTCTGCTCTGTGACCTCTGTGGCAGTGAAAGCCACCCCTGAAATGGGTTCCTGTACGCTGATCCACTCTGAGGTCATCTCTGAGCTCACCTCATTGGAGATCTCCACACTCACCAGCTTGAGGCCGGGGTTGACAAATCTGTGTTGGACTGAAGGAGAAAACCAAGGCAGAGGGACTCCATCGAGAGACCAACGGTACCTCAGATCCGAACCACTACTCACAGAGACCGTCATGTTAGTTGAGCGGTTGACTGCCACGGGGTTGGGAGCAGCTTGCAGGCTTACACTGCCAACTGGGTCCAGAAACTCGATAGTCCTGTTGACGCCAATCTGGCCCAGGAGGTTGGTGGCCTTGAGGAAGATATTGCAAGGGCCTGGCTCGGAGAAGTTGACATCTATGGTCTTCCCACTCAGGTTGGTTGCATTCTCCTGGTTCCTAAGGAGGCTCCAGCTAAAGGACATGTTGGTACCTTCCCGGAGAGCAGCCTGCAGGTGGAGGACCCTGTTGGTGGCAAAGCAGCAACCTTCACCCAGCTCCTCTGCCAAAATCTGCAGACCCTCCAGCTCCCGCTGGACAAAGATGAAAATGCTGGCCTGCAGAAAGCTGATCTTATTCTCTGCTGTGACGATGACGTTGAATGTCCCCACCGACCTAAAGGTGTAGAACATGGTGTGGGTACTGGGAATGGCGGTGCAGCGGTCACACAGGATCCAGGAGTATTCTACATTGTCCCCTTGCTCTAGGTGTGCCTCAAAGTGGACAGAGGTATTGAGGGGGACGTTGATCAGGCTGGCGTTGACTGTCAGGCCCCGGATGGGTGTGATGACAGACACAGAGAGCTCGGTGTGGTTGCTGCTCACTTGGTTACTCCCCATCAGGCTGATGTTGAAGTCACCAGAGGCGTTGTACGCGTGGGTGACATTACCACCAGTCAGGATGCTCCCATCCCCAAAGTCCCAGATGTAGTCTACGTTTGAGCCATCCGCCGAAGCCGAGAAAGTGTACAGCTGGTGCAAGGCCAGGCTGTTGGATTTGGTACCATTGTGCTGGATGACAACAAGGCCCACGGACTCCTGAACCTCGATTAAGGTGGTGCTGTTGCTGAAGGAGATGTTGTTGAGGACTGTGACAGTCACCAGGTACTGTCCTGGATCTCTGTAGGTAAAGGACATGTCCTTGTGTCCTCGAGCAGTCGAATCATTGATGCCGAAATCCCAGAGATAGGTATATTCAAACACCGGGAACGCACTAACGGTGAAACTGGTCTCCTCTCCTAGCAAGGTGTAGCTGCCTTTGGAGACTAAGGAGACATTAACTATCATTGGTTGGACACAGACACAGGCATAGAAATTGGCTTTATTCACCCTGCTGGACAGGTGGAGCGAGAGGTAGTAGTCGCCACTAGTAGGGTACATATGGGTGATGCCCGGGGTACCACGGAGGGTCACATTTTCAGTGCCGTCCCCAAAGCTCCACTCATAGACATACATGGAGGAGTTTCCCGACACAAAGGCATTGAAGTCAATCTCGGTGAGCTCCTGGACACAGCCGGCTGGTTCTAGCGAGAGCACCTCCAGGATGAACACCTGCACGGCCAGCGACGCCCACCAAGAGCTGATGCCGTTGGTCGCCGTGACGTTCACCGTGTAGTTGCCGTCCTTGACGTAGATGTGCTCCACCTGTGGCTCCGCCACCGTCAGCACCCTCCCGTCGCCCATCTCGAAGGTCCAGGTGATATTGTTGCCGGCCTCCACCTGGGCGCTGACGATCGTTGGGGTGTTGAGCTCGGTGGGGGAGGTGGAGGACACGGACAAGCCCCGAATCTCCTCTGACACCAGCATCTCCACATGGGTGCTGGTATAGCTGATGGTGTTGTTGATGGAGACGGATATGTTGTAGACGCCACTGCGGGCGAAGGTGTGGTTGACACGGCGTTCGCGACCCTGCACAGGGGCGGAACCATCCCCGAAATTCCAGGTGTAGACAATGCCATAGGGTGAGGGCAGGGGGTGGGCCTCGAATACACGGTGGTCGGCCCGCCTGCAGAACCTCAGGGTCAGTCTCGATCTCCACCACCGTCAGCACGCTGAACACAAACACTTCAATCTTCTTGCTCACGTTCTCTTTCTTGTTGGACACTGAGACTGTGAGCGTGTACTCTCCTGTGATGACAAAAAACAAGGGCACAATTACGAGGGTTATGGGAGTTAAAAAATAAATAAAAACTAAATAAAAAACCTCTGTTATCCACAAGAACTAGAACAATAATGAGTAAAATAGCAGGGTACAGAATATAAAGGATAACCAGGATCAAAAGATAATCAGGATGATAAAATGATTCAACCAAGACTTTCAGGCAAGCTCCATACACTTGAGCACTTTTACAACAAGTTTTTTTTTAAAAAAAAGGAAAAATAAACCATTGCATCAATCCACATGGTGAAATAACTCTCTATGCTTTATTGCACAGCCAATTAAACCACAGGCACTCCTTGTTCTCTCCTTCCACTAGACCATCTGTGCACTAGGTCAGAGAAATCAAACTGAAATCCTGGAGGGCCGCTGTGTCTGCTGGTTTTTGAATGTATTCCTGCGCTTAAGGGCCTAATTTAATTCGCTAATTGGCTGAAGACTCTGCACACCTTCACAGTAAAATGTCCAGCGTTGACTCAACTCTACCGGTGTTAATTTAACTCTTAACAGATAACATTTGGTCCAACATTCCAGAGTGAATGAGTTGATTCCAGAGTTGAATTAACACTGGACATTTTACTCTGTTGTTTCCACGGCTTAAATTTTCTGACAATTGAAAGGAAATCGTAAAAAGCAGTAAAGGCTCCAGGACTGAAGTGTGAGACCCTTGCGCTAGGGGTATTCCACCACATTTGGTCCAACATTCCAGAGTGAATGAGTTGATTCCAGAGTTGAATTAACACTGGACATTTTACTCTGTTGTTTCCACGGCTTTCCACAATTGAAAGGAATCGTAAAAAAAAAAGTAAAGGCTCCAGGACTGAAGTGTGAGACCCTTGCGCTAGGGGTATTCCACCAGACTGAAGTGTGAGACCCTTGCACTAGGGGTATTCCACCAGACTGAAGCAGGTGAGGTTACCTGGCTGGGCATAAATGTAGGTAACGTTCTGCTGTAAGGTGACCTGGTGGGCCTGGGGGTCAGGCGTGAGCAGGGAGCTGTCGTAGGGAGGTCTGAAGTGGTAGACCTGGTAACCTCCATCTCCGAAAGACCACCTGGCAACCAAGAGAGAGAGAAAAAAAACAGCGTGGCCTTTTAGCGACGACGTGAAGTCTTAGACAGCACTAATTCGACCGAATGAAAGGTACTGCACGGACTGGGCTGGAGGGTCAGAGGAGGTGCAACGTTCTCTGGCTTTTTATTTAATCCAGCGTGGCCTTTTTACCTCCTGAGCTATGTCCAGGGGGCGACATAGCTCAGGAGGTAAGACCGATTGTCTGGCAGTCGGAGGGTTGCCGGTTCAAACCCCGCCCTGGGCGTGTCGAAGTGTCCTTGAGCAAGACACCTAACCCCTAACCCCTAACTGCTCTGGCGAATGAGAGGCATCAATTGTAAAGCGCTTTGGATAAAAGCGCTATATAAATGCAGTCCATTTACCATTTACCAATCCAAGTTAAAAGAAAATGAGCCTTCGGGCGTGGCCTTCGTCAGATAAAAACATTTAATCTCTGTGGTGAAGGATGAGGCAGGAACATAATTATCGTAATTTAAATAAATGTAGCTTCCACCAGACAGTCTTGCATCCCCTTCCCTGCTGCTCTGTTAGATTTCGAGGCAGCATCTTTACATTGTTAGTGTTCAAAACCTCCCAGGCAAGAAATGGTGACAGGTTTGTATAAATGCTTTATTTGAGATATGGATGCCATGTGAATACTATGTAAAAAAAAATACTAAAGCTGTGTGAGTCACCCAGGATAAAAGTGTCTGCTGAGTTTCTGTCAGGAATATGATGGCTTTTAAAATTTATTTCATCTTTTGTTTTGTTTTGTTTGAGGTCCTGTCCTGTCCTGCCTGCATTGTGCAGTATGCAGTCGAAGGCTTTCAAGGCAGCTTTTGAAAGCTGGTTTACCAGAATTAGTACGAGAGAGAAGTGCATTCAAGGTTTTTTCTCTTCTCAATCAGGTTATAGTGTGAAGGCTAAACGTTAATATCTCGATTAGGGTATTAAAATATATGATATTATGTATGCCCTGTGGGTCACCTCTTAGAAATTATCTTTTAAAAATTTTCTTTAGGAATGTCCAGAAAGCAGTTCACAGGAGTACTTTCAATTCTCTATTAAACTCATAAAACTCTGTTAGAGTTGATTTAACAGTGGAAATGCTGCTGTGCAAGTGTACACCCAGCCTGGTCACATGACCTGAACTGACACGTCTGTCCTGGGTTAACTGAATAGTGCTGGCGGTCTATGCTTCTTTTAGACCCCTGCGTTCTGAACCTTCTCTTTGCAGAGGATAATGGCTGGCACAGGCAAATGGCACAGCCAGATGGCACAGGCAAAACAGCTGGCCTGTGCCGTTTCCTCCCCTCATGCTCTCCTGACCCCGGCGCGAGCGGCACGCGAGCGCTGACGCGAAACAGGAAGGGGCGGGGCCTCATGCAGGCGGAACAGGAAGGGGCGGGGTCTCACGCAGGCCGGAACACACCGTGTTGACTTTTCCGAGGGAGAGGAAAGGCCTTCGGCCGTCGCCGCTGAGGAAGAGGAGTGAGCTCTGAGGCGTCAGGCTCGCGGCTGCGCTTTAGAGCCAGGCCGAGCGGAAACTCGGCGGCCGGGGAGGGGGAATCCCACACACACGGGCCGCTGTCATTAACCGGGTGGGAGGCGAAGGGCGTGGCGATGGCTGACGCTCCTCTCCTCCTCGTACCCCTCGGCCTTTCGTTAAGGCGTCACATTAATCGTTCAAAAGCGTTCCCTCGGAGGGACCGAAGACCAGCCCTTTGTTCTGAGACAGAGGGCAGGAATTATCTGGAACGCAAGATCGTGTCTGACAATCCAGATCAGCCTTTTCCGGGCTTTTCCAGTTTTTTTTCCAGGCTTTTCCAGTCTTTTTCTCCCTCCCTCTTATAACCTTGTTTCTCTCTTGACTTTGCTCACCTCAGCTCACTGCCTAAATCCGCGATGTGGGCTTCTGCTGAGAACATCCGCCAGCAGCTACGGATGTTTGCTTCTGTCCTAATCCCCTACAGCACTGCTTTGGGAGATGTGTGACTTCAGATATAATGAATCAATTATCTAGACATGCTACTCCACAGCCTAACGGTTATCTCTTCCAATCCCCTTGTCCCATGTTGTGCGATGCGAGGATTAAAACCAAATGAAATCTGTTCTTGGCATCGGTAAAAGCTACAAGTATCTGACAGCGAGCAAAAAAAAAAGAGAGTTAAACGAAACAAATGTCAAACAAAGTGAAGCCAATAGGTGTGCGTTCAGTTCAGCGAAGCCGGGCGTGCACGTTGACGGACGCCAGATGGTGGAAAGTACCGGAAGGCGGCGTCCACCGACATGTCGACCAGGATGGAAGCGGAGAGGGTTTGGGCCGAGCCCTGCGTGACGATGTCCGGGACTCCCCTCACGGTTAGGTCCGCCATGGGGTTCATCCTGTCCACCGTCACGTTGTAGTGCTCCGTCAGATCGCTCACGTGGTTCATCGCCGTCACCTAGGAAACCGACACCGTCACCAAGGAAACCACGGTCCTGAGAAATGGCGATTTAGGATCTCAAACACATTATATAATGTCCCTAGGGTTTTTCTCATGTCAAATTCAAGGGCCTTACAAATGTTATTTTTTTTAAATTACAGCCCAGCAAAGATATTCTTCTTTATTATTACATTTCCAAATTCCAACATCGTTGTGTTTACAAGTTTAGATTTCACTCTAAAGGACACACACATCTATGAAAAAAGGGCAGTGTTGCCAGACAAAATCCAAGCACTTTCTCAACCTTGAATTATTTTCCTCATTCAAAATCAATCTCTTTAAAAGGTTTTCAAGGCCCTGTGGAAACCCTGTAATACAGGCTATTGAATCCCTGAGCACACTGGGATGAAGTCGCACAGTGAGCCACCCTGTACAGGAGGCCACCGGTAAAGGAGGCCCCCGTTAAAGGAGGCTCCCGTTAAAGGAGGTCCCCGGTAAAGGAGTCCCCCGTTAAAGGAGGCCCCTGTTAAAGGAGGCTCCCGTTAAAGGAGGAACCCGTTAAAGGAGGCCTCTGTTAAAGGAGGCCCCCGTTAAAGGAGGCCCCCGTTAAAGGAGGTCCCCGTTAAAGGAGGAACCCATTAAAGGAGGTCCCCGGTAAAGGAGGCCCCGGTAAAGGAGGCCCCCGTTACAGGAGGCCCCCGTTAAAGGGAAGACGTTAAGCCTGAGGATCACGGGCAGATGCTCACAGACAGCTTGTAGACGGCGGCGTTCTGGTAGATGACGTTGAGCACCGTGTTGTAGTAGGTGAAGTGGGGCTTGTCGTCCACCGTCCACTTGAAGCTGGGGTTGGAGCCTGCCTCCACCTCCGCCGAGTACTTCTGCGAGACGACAGGACACCGCGTGACCGTCAGCGGCTTCGGCGGTGGCACAGAGGAGCACACCACAGAGCAAGAGCAGGACGAGAAGGAGGAGGACAAAGGAGGAGGAAGAAACGGGCGGAGCAGGAGGAAGCAAAGAGGAGGTGGAGCACGGAGATGAAGGGAGCGCACGGAGGGACTCACCACCATGACCTCCATCAGCACCCTGTGGTTTGGGTGGGGCGTGACCTTCAGGCCCCGGAGCGGCTCCTCCACCCTCACCTGCACCGTCCGGTTAGCGGACGTGACCTCGCTGTGGGCGGTCAGGACCACGGGGGCGGCCGGGGTGCCCTCCAGCTGGAGGTCCACGTAGACGAAGAGGGTGTCGTTGTGGGGGTCGGACCGGCACTCCCTGACCACGGGCGCCAGGTCGGACGGGCAGGACGCCAGGAAGGGCACGGACTGGTTGCCCCCTTGCCAGCTCGCCCAGGCCCGGTGCCAGGATCGCACTTTGGCCAGCAGGAAGGTCTGGTTGGCGGGGAAGTAGATGGTCCCGTTCTGGCTCGGGGGGTAGATGACGGTGAGGCCCAGCGGTGGCACCACGCGGATCGGACAGGACGCCCGGCTGGGGAAATCCGGGTCGTCGGACGTCACCTGGAAGGTATAATCTCCCGGACTGGGGAGCCCCGCCCGGAGGAGCGGGCCCGGGACGGGGGTCTCCTCCTGTCCCGTGTACAGCACTCTGAGCAGGCAGGCGCGGTCCTCGGCCCAGGCGCTGCTGTTGCCGGCGACGTCGACGGAGGAGCCGTTGATCCAGTCGGTGTCGTTGAGCACCAGCACGCTTTGGCGCCAGGGGGAGGCGGGGTCCAGGCCACACTGGAGCAGGGCCCCAGGACCAGCGTCGTGCTGGAGGGCCATGAAGTCACCCTCCGCCACAAAGATGTCCGAAATCTGGTCTCGTACCTTTAGCCAGGCGGGAAGACGAGACTCAGGTTTGGGGGGGGGGGGGAGGGGGGGTTCCACTAAACAAGCTGTCCTGCTTTCTGTTATCACATATTTTTTTTTTCCCCTCTATATGTCATATGTAGGTTGGTCCTTTCTTTATATATCACTCACTTTCTACCAAAAAAACACAGATATTCAAACATATTATCAGTAAACTACCTAACTGAGACGTGTGGTCACATGACCGCTGACTTTCGATCTTCTACTGGCACCAAGACACCATCACAAGGCACTGTGCTGCACTTATACTTGTCCTACAGCAGGCGAGCCTCAGGCACTTCCTGTGTGGCTGACATCACTTCCTGTCAGACTCACCAGCTGGTGTCTGGAGGCTCCCGGTGTCAGGGTGAAGATGGACTTCCTCCACCAGGCTGTACTCTGGCTGGTACACCTCCAGCGGGAGGAGGGGGGCCCGGGAGCAGTTGACGCAGGAGCTGGGGGAGCAGGGACTGCCGAGAGGGAGACAGCGCCCCTGGAAGGGGCACCACTGCTGACGGGACGGGCAGACCTCCACGGTGTCGTTCGCCTCCTCATCCTGGCACACGGCAATGGGGGCGCAGAGGTCTCCACAACCTGCGGCACGGGGCGGGGTCAAAGGTTACGGTGGGTCACATGGCGGTTTCACGGCAGTGTGCTCACTGATCCCGCGGCACCCTGTCCTATTCTGTGACGCTCCACCCCTTCTGAGATGCTATTGGTTCAGAGCGACAGCTCGAGGTGAGACTACTAAGGCAAAGTTTGTTTGTTTGCTCAAAAAAAAGCCTGCATTGCTTCTGACATCAAATCCCTCACATCTGAGACACATCTGAGTTAGCTCTCTGAAACTGACTGTCAATCACTGACTGCTCTGAACCACCCTGCTTTGTGCAAGTTTGGACTGCAGGGCAGAACGAGCGAACGTCACCCCCCCCCCCCCCCCCCCCCTCGCCTTTCCAGCCCCCGCCACTGCCTCACACTTCCAGCCCTGTGAGGCAGTGTGTTGAGCGCCATTCTGGAAGAGCACCGATGCGTAATACATCTGAGGACTCAGATATAAATATATGCGAAAACTGGCAAGGAGAGAAAGGAAGTGGAACTGAACCTGATAATATTTTTCTCGAGTGAGCGAGCAATCAGTGGAAATGACAGGACAGCATCACCGACAGCCAATGACAGAGAGAAGCCCACTCAGGTATCGCCTCACAGGTGTAACTCAACGTTCTCCATAATTCACAGCTCGCCTCATTTAGAACAAGCTGTTCTCACGCCTCTGATACGCAAACATCGTGTAGCTTCGGCTGATTCTGCACGTCCTTACAAAAAGATGTTTTTCTTTTTTTCCTCCAATCTGTCAACCAGCAAGAAGGGAACGAAAGATTGAGAGAGAGGGGGGAGAGGGTGATAAGCAAGACAGAGAGAGCTTTCTCAGCTCTCCTCCTTCTGAATGTAATAAGGGTTCGGAGCAAAGTGACCTGCATGGCTGTACCCAGAATGCAGGACAGGTACCGCAGGCAAAGAGGAACACGAAGCGCATATGAGAATACCTGCTTCAGGTTCACAGAAAAGCACTCGAAAAAAATGTGTTTTTCTGGCTCTGGCTCGTCACTCTTCAAACCCTCTCCCAAGAACAGGGGCTCCGTACAGGAAATGGCTCCTCACAAGCACCAGAGCCTCTGCACTCTTCCTCCTCCGACATCTTCTTCCTCTCATTCTCACAGTGTGTGTGGTACGGGTTTTAAATTGGTGCGTGTGATGCACATAGCGCAGTGTGTGTGTGGCGTACACAGTGCAGTGTGTGTGTGAGGTACACAGCGCAGTGTGTGTGTGTGTCTGTGATGTACACAGTGCAGTGTGTGTGTGTATGGTGTACACAGCGCAGTGCGTGTGTGTGTGTGTGATGTGTGTGAGTGTACACAGTGCAGTGTGTGTGTGTGTCTGTGATGTACACAGTGCAGTGTGTGTGTGTATGGTGTACACAGCGCAGTGCGTGTGCGTACACAGTGCAGTGGTGTATTGGTGTGGTGATTGGCTGGCTCCAGCAGGGCGAGGCTTTACCTGGCTGCAGCAGGTGCTGGCCCAGCTCCGGGCACTGCGGCCTGTACACCTGGAATCGCACCTGGGCGCCCCGGCTCAGGTCCTGGGTGATGAACTCCAGGGAGGAGAGCCGGGCGTCATGGAGGAAGGCCATGGCCGGGAACATGAGGAGCTGAAGGGGGTCGGAAGGGCACGTCAAACTCGCGAAACAGGGACAGGCAGCTGTTGCATATAATCAGTGACCCCTATCTACAAT
>CM045884.1:64187577-64200077 GCA_025169545.1 Anguilla japonica | reverse complement strand
TCGCTGGCCTCCGAGCCGTCGGCCCACCGCAGCGAGCCGGGCGTGTCCGCGTCGCTCAGCCCCAGCCACACGCCGCGCTCCCTGCGGGGGGGGGGGGGGACAGGATGACACGCGTGACGCTGGCGTGTCACAGACACACGCCCTAACGCCGCGCTGCCCAGCCCCGCCCCTGGAGATCCGCCGTCCTGCAGGTTTTCACTTCAATCCTAACAAAGCCACACCTGACTCAAGTGAGTAGCGCCTCTATGAGATCTCTAGCTGCTGAATGAGGTGTGGCTTTGTTGGGGTTGGAGTGAAAACCTACAGGGTGGATAAAGCTCCAGGAACATGGGGTTGGAACCACTGCCTTAACACATGCAATGTAAACATGATGTATAAAAGACATGGCGTACACGCACTACAGACACACGGCATACAGACACGCACTACAGACACACGGCATACAGACACGCACTACAGACACACGGCGTACAGACACGCACTACAGACACACGGCATACAGACACGCACTACAGACACACGCCATACAGACAGGCAGTACAGACACACGGCGTACAGACATGCACTACAGACACACGACGTACAGACACGCACTACAGACACATGCCATAGAGACACGCAGCGCAGACACACGCCATACAGACATGCACTACAGACACACAGCGTACAGACACGCACTACAGACACACGCCATACAGACACGCAGTACAGACACACACAGACACCCCATGACGGGGACCTGCACATCACAGGTGGGGGGGGGTGTTAGGAAGCGATTGTGAACTGGTGCTGTTTCCGGAGTGCAGGTAGGACCGGGAATGGGGGCAGTCCAAGTTTTTGGACTGCCCCCATTCGCCTCAATGTGTTCTACACATGTACACAAGAGCACAAACACACACATACTCTCTCCTCCTTTCTCTCTCTCTCTCTCTCTCTCTCTCTCTGGAATACGTACACACAAATACACGCGCACGCGCACGCACACATTCACACCCTTTCTCCTCTTTTCTCTTTTATAGCTGTGTTTCTGATGGGCTCCAGCCAAAGTCCCACATCTGTGCAAACTGCAAATAAAAAAGTTTTTAAAAAAAGAAGAAGAAAAAAAAATGGGTTGTGGAGAGAAAAAAAGGAGCTCTTTGTGCCAAGAAAAAAAAAAAAACAATAAAAAAAGTTCTGTGATTCTAAACGTCTTTACGTAAGAGGCTGTCGGAGGGGGGACGGGGGGCTGAGAGGGGCTGCACCCCCATCGCTCCAGCTGCAGCAGGTTTGGGGGGGAGGAAGGGGGGGGAGGAGGGGACCGTGTTTTTGCCATAAAGAAGAGAGAGGCTGTTCTCTCAGTAGTGCTGGTTACTGGAAGCACTGAGTCTCTGGTTTAAGATGAATGGGGGGTGTGGATGGGTGTGGGGAACAGGGAGGGAGGAGGGGAGGAAGCACATCTGTGAGCCGTAAGGAACACCCACTCATTCGGGACACACACACACACACATCCACACACACACTCACACCAGCACCCGCACGCACACACACACACACACACATCCACACACACACACACATACACCAGCATACACAGGCGTACACGAACACACAGCCTGCAGACACACAAGCAAATCTTTGTATGGATGTGTGTCCACACAAACGCAAGCTCCGTGTAATAACACCACAGAGTGACACGACAGACTGTAATGGCGTTTCGCATGAGTGAGGCCCATCCATCCATTTTCCAAACCGCTTTCCCGGGGAAGCTGGAGCCCATCCCAGCGAAGGGCAGGATTACACCCCGGACGGGTCGCCAATCCATCGCAGGGCACACACACACACACACACCATCCGCTCACTGTTCAGTCACACACTCGTACCCACGGGCAATTTAGAGTCTGTAATTAGCCTACAGCAAGTCTGCATGTCCGCCCACTGCATTTGGACTGTGGGAGGAAACCGGAGCGCCCGGAGGAAAACCCACGTAGACACGGGGAGGACATGCCAGCTCCGCACAGAAAGGCCCTCGGCTGGGATTCAAACACGGCGTGAGGCGACGGCGCCGCCACCCCGCGAAAGCGGCGAAGGTCAAAGGTCGGCCACGCGGGGATTTAACCTTCAGAAGTGTCGGACCTCAGCTCTCTCTGCCGTGTCACACATAAGCCTACAGAGAGGGGCATCCAAGGACTGCACACGCCTCTCACCGGGCAAGAAAACCCGCTCGACTCCGTCTCTCAAAAACACGCGTTTGCACAACGTTTGCACAGCAAACCTTTAAAACAGGCCTTTGGTGCAGGAAGAATGCTTTATGGCCAAAGTAAAAATGCACTGCAAAATTTTCTTTGCATAATAGCCCCTCCACCATATATATATATATATATATATATATATATACAGTACGGTATAGAAATACAAACATGTAAGGTCCTGCAACGCTAAAAGCTCACGTGCTGAAAAAGCTGTCTGTGCCCACCGGCACGCGTGGAGCCAGAGAGGGGGGTTCCTGTGCGTCAGCGGCGCACGCTTCACAGCTTGCTGCGAGGAACAATAAACACCGAGCGGCTCGACTGGAACGGGGCGACTGCGGGGCCTCTGGCGCGGGCCTCGCCCCGGGTGAACGCGCCGAGGGAAGACTCCGCCACTCTCCGACCAACCAGCGTCTGAGTCTGGCGCTGTTCTGAGGGCACGGACGGGCGGCAAACCAGCTCCAGAGCCGGCCGCTGGTTTCGCCTGTCGAGCGGCGTACGGAGCGGCTTCCGCTGGGGCTTCTCTGTGGGAGCACGCTGGGATGTGGAGCATGCTGGGATGTGGAGCACGCTGGGATGTGGAGCATGCTGGGATGTGGAGCACGCTGGGATGTGGAGCATGCTGGGATGTGGAGCATGCTGGGAGCATGCTGGATGTGGAGCTGCTGGGATGTGGAGCATGCTGGGATGTGGAGCACGCTGGGATGTGGAGCTGCTGGGATGTGGAGCATGCTGGGATGTGGAGTCTGCTGGGATGTGGAGCATGCTGGGATGTGGAGTCTGCTGGGATGTGGAGCATGCTGGGATGTGGAGTCTGCTGGTGGAGCATGCTGGGATGGGAGTCTGCTGGGATGTGGAGCTTGCTGGGATGGATCTGCTGGGATGTGGAGCATGCTGGGATGTGGAGTCTGCTGGGATGTGGAGCATGCTGGGATGTGGAGTCTGCTGGGATGTGGAGCATGCTGGGATGTGGAGTCTGCTGGGATGTGGAGCATGCTGGGATGTGGAGCTGCTGGGATGTGGAGCATGCTGGATGTGGAGCATGCTGGGATGTGAAGCTTCTGGGATGTGCAGTGCACTGGGACGGGATGTGAATGAGGATATCACACCCTTCAGAGCTTCAGCAATAACAGATAAAAGCGGGCATTCCCTTACTGGGGTGAGAAAGGGGGAATGGCGTGAAGGAAAGAGAAGAAGCTGGAGCAGATCTGCATCCCTGCGGGACGCAGTAATAAGTAGCAGAAGGGCAGAGCGCTCAGAGGAGCGGCGCCAGGTTTGTGGGCTTTATGAGAGGATAAGGATCTGGCCCTGGAGACGCGGGCCTGGCCGGAGAGCCACGTTCACGCCCAACTCATCAGGGAGCTGCACTCACTGCAGCAGGACTACCCGAGGCTCAGCACAGCTCAGCACAGCTTGGCACAGGGTAACACAGCTCGACACAGCTCGGCACAGCGTAACAGCTCAGTACAGCTTGGCACAGTGTAGCACGGTATAACACAGCTCAGCACAGTACAGTGCAGCTCAGCAAATCATAGCACAGCACAGCTCAGCACATCATAGCATAGAAGAGCTCAGCACAGCATTGCATAGCACAGCTTAGTATAGCATGGCACAGCACAGCATTGAATGGCATGGTATGGCACGGCTTGGCTCAGTTCAGCTCAGTACAGCATCACAGTAAAGCACAGTACAGCATACATATGGCACAGCCTAGCCCCAGCAGAGACCAGCACAGCCGCACAGAACAGTGCACAAACACAGTCTTACTCTACTCTGAACCAGAACTGAAAGGCTCACTTTGGATTGGTACACAGGGACAGTTTACTTCTGGGTTGGCACCCAAAGTCACTGTTGATCTTCACCCCACTTTTACTACCCAGCACTGACCAGAACTAGCCTGCACCTGTGCCACAGTCTGCCACTGAGGAGACAGGATGTCAGATTTTAAAGCGTTCTCACTCTCTCTCCCTGGGGTCCAGTTCTGCTAAGTGCTTTTCTAAAAATCATAGTAGACTCTTTTTCTCCGACCTATTTCGAATCGATTTCCATTATGACCGAGTCACTCCAAAATCCCGTCGGCCCGAGTCCTGCAGTCACTGCCAAAGCAGCAGGATGAAAACAACAGAGAGAAGAACCGCACAAAAGAAAGAACAAAAAGAAATGTTTGCAGTAAAGCGACGACGTGAGTGGGGGCTCGAAAGCGTTGATCCTGCGTTTTGGCGAAGGGTGTACCGCTACTGCTTCTGACACAGAGGGGACGGTTGGGCGGGGGGGGGGGGGGGGGGGGGGGGGGGATGCGCGCTCCTGTGCCAGGTGCGTATCCAGAGAGGGAGTGAGGACCAGTGTAAATAAGGCCAGCGTAAATAACACCAGTGTAAATAATATCAGTGTAAATAACACAAGTGTAAATAAAACCAGTGTAAATAAGGCCAGTGTAAATAATATTGGTGTAAATAACACCAGTGTAAATGAGACCAGTGTAAATAACACAAGTGTAAATAACACCAGTGTAAATTATACCTGTGAAAATAACACCAGTGTAAATAATATCAGTGTAAATAACACCAGTGTAAATCATACTATTGTAAATAACACCAGTGTAAATTATACCTGTGAAAATAACACCAGTGTAAATAACATCAGTGTAAATAACACCAGTGTAAATCATACTATTGTAAATAACACCAGTGTAAATCATACCAGTGTAAATAACACCAGTGTAAATCATACCATTGTAAATAACACCAGTGTAAATAACACACAGCGGCTTTGTTCATCGTATGTATCATCTCTCTGAGAAGCAGAAGGCCAGGGCCGGAGGGGAAGCCACAGCCAAACTGATGCATTAACTCTGAGGCACTCACACACACACACACACACACACACACAGACAAACACACATATAGACAACATACACAAATATACGCACACCACCTACACACACACGCGAACACACACACATACACATACATACACACCCACACATACACACACAAATATACAGAGAACACACAGGAATACAGGCACACGCACCTACACAAAAACATGCACAGAAATAAAGATGCACACACTGCCATCCACAAACACATTCCCATAAGGACACCAGTAGTCCTCATGTCCTCCTGATGCACGCTCCTGCTCTCTATTTATAAATCAGACAGACTTCTAAAACCAGAAAAACATTCACTCAATATTTGCGCGGTCCAGCGGACTACAAACAAATGTCTGAGCTAATTAAATGATAATCCAAAGATCAAACCCTAAAGCAGATCTTTTTAATCTGCCACCATTTTATACACTGAAGAAAACTGGAAAATTTCATTGGATAAACCTAAACTAAAATTAAACTTTTGACTTCAAATCGTTACACCTATATTTTTTTAGGCTTTCGCAATAGACATTTTTTAGGTTCAATTGAAATGAGAAAACCTAAAAAAAATATAGGTGTAACAAAATAAAAGTTTTTTTAGGTTTATCCAATAAAGCATTTTTTTCCAGTGTAGAAACTGAATGCCTTGCTTGCTCCTGATTGGTCGCGGCAGGCACTTAGGCGATGCTATGACTCCGCTCCTATGTGCTGCTCTGCCTGGGTCTAACCCGCTTGCTTCATTCACTCAAAGGTGTGCATTCTAACCTGTGTGCCTGCATCACCGCCCCATTGTGACCCTCACGACCCCCCAGCCCACTCACTGTGTGACACCGTCTGGCCAGGAGGCTCCTGATTGGCTCGGTTCTGACCACGGCCAAGTCCCCGCCCTGGGCGGAGCACTGTCGCTGGGCCTCAGCCCAGCTGGACTCCTCAGGGTTCAGGTGATAGCAGTGGGAGGAGTTTGTATCCAGGAAACCATCTGATGGACAGTGGGGCATTGCTGGAAGGCAGGGAGAGAAAAGGCATTGAATGGGCTGTGCCAAGAGTTTGGTGTGAATACAAGGGAAGTGTGTGTGTGTGTGTGTGTGTGTATGCCTGTGTTGTGTCAGTGCATACGTGTGGTATGTGCGTGTGTGTGGTGTGTGTGTGTGGTGTGTCAGTGCATGCGTGTGGTATGTGTGTGTGAGTGGTGTGTGCATGCGTGTGGTGTGTGTGTGTGTGTGTGTGTGCGTGTGTGTGCATGCATGTGGTGTGTGCACCTGTGTGTGTGTGTGTGTGTGTGGTGTGTGTGTGGTGTGGGTGGTGTGAATCAGTGATGGCTAAATTCCTGTCTGAAATCTCAAAGCGCTGCTCGAATGAAAGAGGCCACGTTAAAAATTCCAACCTTCAACCCGCCTTTGTCACCATCCATATTTAGCTATTTCAGCCTGGTAATGGGGCTTAATACAGCCTGTCTCCCCTGAGCTCGCGCTCTGAATACAAATGCACAGCAGAAGGTCTGCTCACAGCAGGCCTCCCAAAAAAAAAAACCCCACAAAAATTCCCTCAGATACCACCCCAGAGATGACAGGAGGGAACGGAGAGCTTTCGAGCGATAAAAAGATAAGAGCTCGTCGGGGTTCCGTTCTGGAGTTGTGCTGCTAGGCCGGGAGAGAGCGGTTCCACTCGCGCGCACGCCGTGGGATACAGATTAAGGGCTCGTTCATCCGCTCGTGTGCTTAAGCTCCCAGCGGAGACACATCACGTCTGTGGTAATCCGGGGTCCCGGAGCTGCGGAGACCACGAAGGAGAGCGCCCCCCGGTGGGCGGTTCAAACGCACTGGCCTCGGTGGCGCAAAGCTCCCGTAACCCCTAACAACCGCCCCCCCCCGTCCCCCCCGTCCCCCCCCCCCCTTCCCCTCGACACAGCCTGCCCCAAGAGCACAGCTACAGGCGGAAGGTTCTGGAAGCTGGATTCTGGAAGTGGAAACTCCTGGAAAGGTAGGGGTTGTGAAGTTGAGGAGTGGAAATTGGGAGTTGGAAGTTTCTGGGAGGTCCAAGATGAATTTGTGAGGTAAAGGAAAGGGGTAGACATTTCTGAGAGCTACTGAAAAAGCAGAAAAAGTTCAGAAGCAGAAGTTTGAGGCGAACCTCAATGCCAGTCTTGCTAAATGAACAGAGCCAGTTCAACTCAAGAATAATAAAGTGATCATAACACAGTTTAAAAGCCCTGCTCAAATGGTTTTCGGGAATCATTTGAGCAAAGTGAACGCTTGGGTTTTACAGCGCTGATGAAAGTTCCTGGAAACCCAGGAACTGGGCTCACGGGCGCTCAGCAGTGAGTTTCCAGGCAACAGTGGGCCAAACCCCGCCCCTCTCCATCGCATCACTCGCCATCACCCACTTTACCTCCCACTCTTAGAGGCTCACCTTTGGCGACCTCGCGTCCGTCCAGCAGGATCCTCCAGTCCACGGCGACGCCCACCCCGCCCCAGTTGACCAGGCCGACGTCGATGCTGTGATTGGCCACGACCACCGGCGGGCACGCCAGCTCCAGCCGGGGGGGCAGGGCCACGCGCACCCTCCCGGGGACGGCGATGTCCTTCCTCTCAGACCACAGGGTGACGCGGGCGGCGTACTCCCCGGGCAGCGCGTACTTGTGGCGGGCGCTCAGCTGCGTGGCGTTGGCCCAGGGCGTGGCGTTGACCGGCGGCGTCCCGTCGCCGAAGTCCCAGGAGAGGCCGGCGGGGTGCACGGACGAGCGGAGCGTCAGCGCGGCCTCCCGGTGCACGGAGAAGCGCAGCGGGCGGCGGAAGGAGGCGGTGAAGACCACGAGGAAGACGTCGTGCGCCACGGTCCAGCCGCACTTCTTCATCACCTGCGGGTCGGCGCAGGCGGCCGAGCACTGCGACTCGCTGATGAAGTTGGGCTCCGAGTTGGTGCTGCACAGGCACTCGCGCTGCGCCCCCAGCCCGCCGTAGCGGTACGCCTTCTGGAAGCACTGCGCGTTGCAGCTGTCCCGCGTGTAGTTGCCCGGCGAGGAGTGGGTGAAGATCACCAGCTCCTTCACCCCCGTGTGGCTGTCCGGCAGGCAGGCCGCGTAGTTCAGCCCTGCCGACACCAGGGGGAGACAGAGAGGCGGCAAGGTCAGTTGGGATGGAGTAGGCATGCACACACACACACACACACACACACACACACACACACACACACGCATACTCACACACACACACACATGCACACACACACACACACACACACAGGTCTCTGCAGCTGCACAAAGACAAATTCATAAAAAAGACCAGAAAAAGAAGCTCCAGCAGTGGAACAGCTGAATGCTAACGGCCAGTGTGAACAGCGCCTCAACGCTCTACAAGGTGGTCATGGCAACTGTCGCCATCAGGGCCGGTGTTCAGAAATCAAACAAACAGCTGGGGGTGAAATCACAGCCAGACCAGCTCCAAAGGAACAACCCAGGCCCTAGGAACATGTCACAAGGGCAGGTGGGTATTTCTAAGGTGTAGTTTCCTGCACACCACAGGTGTGCAGTGGGGATACACTGCATGCTGCAATGGGAGAGGGAGACACACAGTGTGTGCAAGGCCCAGTCCATTGTTCCTCCCAGCATGGCACATGCACACATAAGGTCCTAATTGTGTGTGGAGAACCAGCCAATTTGCCGGAACAAAAGTGACCCTTTGAGTTTATAATTCCGCCCCCCTCCCCGATTGCCTGGTGTTGCCCATCCTCGCCTTCTCGCCTGTTGTGTTCTCATCCAGAAGAGCTCATGCAATGTGAAATGTGAAAGTAAAGCATGCTGCTCCTAAACAAAAATAAGAAAAAGAAGAAGAAGGTGCTTGGCCCCCTAATAATAAATACATTTTATGCTAATACACACTAATGCTAGCACATTCACAAGGATTGTAAAAATAAAAAAAAGTTTGTGAAGTCAATGTTATATCAAACAAAGTGAAGGCAAAAAAAAAAAACTTGATATATTGAAATTTGCCACCATACGTCAACCCCATGTAATGTCTGAGGCAGACTAGGCTCATCCTACTCAACATTTCTGCTCTAGACCGGGCTATGGCCGCAAGGTCAAAAGAGGTCGGTATTGAGCCATCAGCACGTTCCATCTTAACTGTGATATTTTAGGCAATTTTGTTGGTAGGCACCTGAAAAAATCCACCTCAGTTCCATCAGCCTCACTCCAGTAGCCTCTGTATTCCATTGTACAGTAATAACCATGGAAACAAACAAACGTTCCGGAACAGGGCTCGGAGATCACGCGGGTCCTCAGCGAAATGAGCGCTATCTTTAGATCGGCTAAATGAATGCTGTGACTCAGCTCTTGAATAAAATCCTGCTGAAAGCGTGGCCTCAGCTTCTGTTAAAGTGTCATTAACCTGAAGCGACAAGAGCCTCGGTGTGAGAGCTCAAAAAGCTTTGCCCACTCTCCGTCACTTCAGAGGCAAAGATAATGGACTCTTGATCCATTTCGGGAAATAATATTTGGGCTGAAACACAGATCCTCGGCAGGAGTCAAATGTGACAACAGACATTCCAGCACCTTTGTGAACTTGGAACAGCACTACAGAAATTACTTTAATAAATTATACACTAATTTATTAAATGCACTAAATGTAATAATTACAGCTTCTAAATATACCATATATCGTTGAAGGAGCAATAGGTTATTTGAAAGCCCATCTGGCGTCCACAAGGATGAACGGCAAGAAACTCCGCCCCTGGGAGTGGTCACCAGGTTAGTCTCACAACCTGTGTCTGCGTGCGGTGGTGGGACAGAGCTGATTATATTGTGACGGGAAGCTGGCTATTGTGGCACAGAAAATGTGAAGCGATGTGTCTTACAGTACATCTTAACAGGGGTGAATAAAATATATTTATACTGCAACTTTGCTCCATATCACATCAATGTATTAGCTACGTGGGTTGCCAGTGACGTGATTTGCCATACGTGGGCTAGCTGTATGCGGTGCTGTTTGATATGCACGTAGGCTAATGTTAGCTAGGATAGAACAATAGCTTGACAGCTAACGTTAGCATTCTTCATTGTTTATTCAGCTTGGAGAACCCTTTTCTAGCTAGTTGGGCTTAGCCGGCTCTCTGGAGGAGCTGCTTAGCGACTAGGTCAGCCATTTTTTCACTGTATCCAACTGGCAACCAACCGCACATTTTATTCGTGAGAAAAAGATGGCCGTGCTACTGGCTCCGGAGTGTTGTTGGAGGCGATAACCCTGGAATCAATTCACTCAAACAGACATAAACGCTGTTAAATATATTTTAAATGACAAATTCATATTCAATATAATTTTTCCGTGGGAAAGACATACTTTTATTCTGCATCTTTCTGCAAGCTCTGTGTATGTCTTATTTCTTTGAAACATTATTTGTCCACCATGAAAAGACAGACATGGCCCCTTTAAATTACACAGAGGGGGGAGGGTGGTAATACAACATTAGTAAACGTTAATAGATGTGTTATAATGAAGGATGGGGTGATCAAATCCCAGCAGAGTTAAAAATGTCAGTCTTGAAATGGCTTCATTCTTCAAATTATGACCAATATTTTTAATATTCCACATTAGAACAGTATGCATTTACGATGAACTGAAAACCAACAATGTACTTTCTTGGTAGTTGAGTCTTTATAAGTCATTAATACTTGTGCTAGAACTTAAAAGCGTGACCCATATTTAATTTTTGTTTTTCACAGCTTTGCATCTTAAATTACAGAAAGACACTTTGATGAGTTGGATGCTGTAGGTGATGGTTTGGATGTATGCCCAGTCAGCGGCATTTCATGTTATTAAGCATTAATAACTGCACTATATCCAAGAGAACCACCCATATTTTATTGTGTCTCAAAATGTTTAGTGCAGTTTGCTGGATGAAGAATTTGGGGGTTGGGTGTTCTTCAGGTTGCGGGTTTGAGTTTAGAATGATGCCCAGTCAGGGGCATAGCATGTTACCAAGCACAGAGCTTTAAAAAAAAAAAAGTTTTGTATCTCGCACTAGAGCACGAAGCACTGGAGAGTTGGGCGTTGATGGGGGTTGCAGGTTTGAGTCCGGACTGATGGGGGGCGTGAGACTCACCGCACATGAGGAGGCTGACGTTGAGCACCGGCTGGTTCCGCAGCTCCACGGGCCACTGGCACTGCATAGACTCCACCTTCCGCACGCGCACCCCCCTCTCCTGCAGCCAGCTCACCAGCCGAAAGAGCTTACAGTCACACACAAACGGGTTCCTGCTCAGGTTTCTGAGGGAGGGAAGGAAACGAGGGAGGGAGGAGCGAAAAGGAGGAGGGATGAGGAGAGGGAGGGGCAGGGGGAAGAGAGATGAAGAGGGGAGGAGCAGAGTGAGAGGAGAGGAGACGAGTGCACAAGGCATGGATAAGAGTGGGACGTTAGAGAGGGAGAGATGGAGAGAGGAATGAAAGGAGAGCAGTACATAAAAACAGAGAAAAAGAGTGGCAGGTCAGGGAGGGAGAGAAGGAGGGATGAAAGGAGAGCAGCAAATAAGGACAGAAAGAAGCAGAAGAGAGTGACAGGTTAGAAAGGGAGAGATGGAGAGAGAGAGGAAAGAGAGTTGTAATGTCTTATTCACGTAAGCGGGGGTGTGAGAGTGAGCTGATGGTGGGACTGTGAGAATGGAAATCTAAACAGCTGTAAAAAATAACAATGAGATCATTCTCCCTCTCACTCTCTCTCTCTGCCTCCCTCTCCCCCTCTCTCTCTCTCTCTCTCTCTCTCTCACTCTCTATGTCTCTCAGGGACACAGCCATATCAATGAGCTGCGTGAGAGTAACTTTGTGGCAGCGCGTGTGTTTGTGTTTGCGTAACTTTGTGGCAGAGTGCGTGTGTGTGTGTGTGTGTGTGTGTTGGGAACGCGTACATGTTTGGTGTACGTGAGTCAAATGAGACGATTTCTCAGGCTGAAGGATGTGGGTGAATATGGCCCGCATGCATGTTGACTCAGCCGCTGGGACTGCACTGGGCATGTGCAGGTGTGGGTGGGGAAACGCAGCTGATTATTGCGTCAAAGGAGTGAGAACACTGCTTGGGCTGTGCTTGTGCAGGCGTCTGAGAGTCTGAGCATCTGCGTGTGTGTGTGTGTGTGTGTGTGTGTGTGCGTCTGCGTGTGTGTGCGCGTCTGTCTCTTTTTCTGTGTGTGTGAAGTGGACACCGTCTTGTTGGAGGGTGACGTAAGGCTATCGGCCAAGGAAATGCCTCATTCATAAAAGCAGAGACAGTCAGATGTGGTAATCTGGCCGAGGGGAGGGGGGAGCAGAGAGAGCACCGTTCGGCACTCCCAGGGTGATGTCATCGCATGTGGCTGAAGGGGCGAGAGCTCCGCCTGCCATTAACTCATACCCCAGCAGCATGCGGAGTCTAATCAGCCATAG
>CM045884.1:64180077-64182577 GCA_025169545.1 Anguilla japonica | reverse complement strand
GTAGTTGTTTTTGCCACTATTGTTGTTGTTTTATGTAAACAATCGCTTTGGCTATAGTGCTGGCACGTGGTCATGCCAATAAAGCTTGTTTGAATTTGAACTGAGAGAGAGAAAAAAGAAAGTGAGAGAGAGAGAGAGAGAGAGAGAGGGGGGGGGAGAGCGAATGAAAGAGAGAGAGGACTGTAATGCAATCTCCCCGATTTCCCACTTCCCACACAGACCGGGCTCTGCCAGCACCGTGTACTTTCACTCAGACCACTGGCTCTGTGCTGTAATGGAAAAGGGCCTCTCATCATCTCCGCTTAATAACCTGTCAGTGAGAAGGAGCGAGACAAGAGAGGAATAGGAAAGGGAGGTATAAATATACAGCATATATATATATATATATAAACGTACTGTATACACACACACAAATATATATATATATATATATATATATATATATATGTACACAAAACACATGTCACCAGAAGCAGCAGCAAATGGCTTCACAGGTGTTTTGAATAGTCAGTTCTGTTAAAATTGCTTCCTTATTGCAGGTATAAGACAGCTTTCAGCGTCTAATCTTGATGTTAGGCTTTTCATCGCCTTTGAAGTCTGTTTTTGGCATTTGTCAACATGAGGACCAGAGTTGTGCCAGTGGAAGTCAAGGAAGCCATTATGAGGCTGAGAAATAATTTTTTTTTTTAAAAACAGAGACATAGGCCAAACCTTCGGCTTACCAAAATCATCTGTTTGGCACATCATTAAGAACAGAGAGCGCTGGTGGGTGGCTCAGAAATCACAAAGGGCCTGGTAGGCCAAGAAAGTTGATGACCAAAGAATTCTCACCATAATGAAGAAAAAATCCAAACACCTGCCCGACAGATCAGAAAGGCTCTTTAGGAGGCAGACGTGGATTTGTCAAGGACTACTGTCTGCAGAAGACTTCACAAACAGAACTACGGAGGCTACACGGCAAGATGCAAACCACTAGTCAACCGCAAAAGCATGATGGCCAGGTTACAGATTGCTAAGAAGTACCTAAAAGAGCCTGCAGAGTTTGACAGCTGAATTGATTCTGAACTGTACAGAAGCATCTTATCTACTCCAGTTCACGCACACGCCTCCAAACTCATTGGACGGCACTTCATCCTACAGTAAGACGATGATCCCAAACATACTGAGCAAGCAAAAAGAAAAAGAGTTTTTCAAATCCAAAAACTGGAAAATATTTGGCGAAGTCATTCACCCAATATGAATCCAGTTGAACATGTGTTTCATCCGCTGAAGAGAAAACTTAAGGCAACCAGCACCCAAAACAAGCAGGAGCTGAACATGGCTGCAGTACAGGCCTGGCAGAGCATCAACAGAGAAAATGCTCAGCACTGAGTGATATCTATGGGTCACAGACTTCAAGCAGTCATCGCATTAATATGTCCCAAATGTTATGATGCCCTGAAATTGTATAAAAAGTGCTGTAATTTCTACATGAGTGTATGAAAATACCTTTAAATAAAAGCTGAGAATCTGCACTGTAACCACAAGTAAATTGTTTGATTACAAAAAAATCTAAAATTGTGGAGTGCACAGCAACATTTAAAAAAAGTCTTTGTCTAAAACATTATGGAGCTCACTAAATATATATCTATATATGTGTATGTATATATATATATATATATACACACACACACATATATATATAGAGAGAGAGAGAGGGGAAGGGATAAACAGAGGGATGGTAAACTCCTTACAGACTTTTTCATTTGAACAAGATGAGTCGACTTGCCTAAGTCGATATGGCAGGGTGGCTTAGGAACTGACCAATGGGTGAGGGCTTTTGGTTGCTGCAGGAACTGCTCCAGATTTAAAACCCACAAGAAATTTAAAAAACAAAAAAGTTCCACCAAAGTTGTGGTTTATACACAAAAAAGGCTTCATCCAGTCCTGCCTCAGAGCACTACTTACTAAACATCCACCTCACGCCTGTCTACTCCTCATAACCCAACAGGCTAAACAGTGCATGCTCTGGGATGGACAGAGAGAGAGGGAGAGAGAGAAAAGAAAAACAAACACAGTGCCAAGGTTATCATCCAGACATGCCGCACACAATGTCTCTATTAGCCGAACTGCCTTTCAGCCAAAACAAAGAGAGGTAATTGGGTGATGAATGCTAAGCCGTTATAAAGTGGCATGGCAGAGGTCGAGGTGGAGATGTGTGTGTTTTTTTTTTTTTTCCGTCAATGCGGCACGTCCAGCGATTGGAAATTCCACCCGCCCGGCCGGCCCAAAGCGGACCCAGAGCGCGGGGGGAACTTTGGGTTCCGTGTGCAGCGCGGGTGTCCTGGGCTGCCCCGGCTCCTCCGGGACTCACTACAATCACGCCCTTCCGAATCTGGATGAGGAGGTGTAGGGAGCTCTGGGGCTTAGCCTGTCATGTGCAGGGTCTCGCCCCACCCAGGAGTTCTCCTACGCTTTGAAAAGTAGGATTTTTTGGAATAATTTTTTTCCAAAATTCTTA
>CM045884.1:64167577-64177577 GCA_025169545.1 Anguilla japonica | reverse complement strand
CAGAGAGCTTCCAAGCACAGGAGAGAAAGCTCGGACTGGCCCAAGACAAACAGCGTTTAATGAGGCCCACCAGCAGGCAGTGGCTCCCGTGAATCACCGGTATCGGGGGACTCCTGACTCAGAGGAGCGGGTGCCAGTTGGCACGTGCCAACGATCGCTCAAGCGCCGAGGTACAGCCCGCGCGCCAGCCTGTGCCCGCCCTGGCGTGGCCCCCCGTACCTGTGCACCAGGCCGCCGGGGGAAGGGAGGGAGGCGGCGGAGGTAGGGGAGAGGAGAGGGACGGAGAAAGGCCGGGGGTCTCCGAGGACAGGGTGACGCTGAGCCGCGTAGTTCGTTTGGAAACCTGAGCTACGCTGGAGCACTTGTTTGTGGAGGTCCTTGCCCTACGCGTGGACACCAGAGACACGCGCGTCGGCTACACCTCACCCTGGGCGAGCTCAGAACAGAAGGAAAACGAGACTGCAGTCACACCAGAACGGTTTTGAATTCCGTTTGTTAACTCTGGCACAGCATGAATAAACCAATAGAAAAAGTATATATTTGCTTCTTATTACTTGGGTCAGTAATAAGAGTAAGTGATGTTTGTTTTGACTGAATAGACAGTTTTGAAAGCATGAACCTCAACCAACCAGCTTTAAACTGCAACCTTCAACTAACTGGCTTTAAAATCTGACCCTCAATTAACCAGCTTTGAACCATCACCTTCAACTAACCAACCCTGAACTCTGACCCTCAACCAACTGGCTTTGAACCATGACCTGGCCTCAACCAACCGGCTTTGAACTATGACCCTCAAGCAAATAATTTGAACTATGACTCTCAACTGTCTTTGAATCATGAACCAGCTTTGATCTATGACCGTCAACCAACCAGCTTTGAACTATGACCCTAAACCAACTGGCTTTGAACCATGACCCGGGCTCAACTAACCGGCTTTGAATTATGACCTTCAACCAACTGGCTTTGAACCATGACCCACAAACAAATAACTCTGAACTATGACCCTGAACTAAGTGTCTTTGAATCATGAACCAACTTTGATCTATGACCCTCAACCCACCAGCTTTAAACTATGCCCCGCACCAAACTGGTTTTGAACTATGACCCTCAACCAACCAGCTCTGAACTATGATCCTCAATCAACCAGCAATGAACCATGACCCTCAATCAATCAATGTTGAACCATGACCCTCAACCAACCAATTTTGTACTATGACCCTAAAACAATTGACTTTTTAAATTTAGCTGCTTTCATGGATAAAGGGTTGGCTTCCACCTATCTGCATGAATTGTGAGTGAAAATGCAGCCTCCAGCTTAGTTGAGCATACCGTTAAAGGCTTAAAAAAATATCTATGAAGGAAAGAAATGTTCCTGTTGTCCACGTCATCTGATTTGGCACACGTACCCCACTCCCCCTCCCACTTTCCCACAAGAAACCGGTCCATCTCCAAACCAAGAGGGACCGTGCTCTTTCCTTTGTCCAACCTCCGTCTCTCTTGCTGTCTTTCTCACTCCCTCACTAAAACAGAAGGTTGTGCTGTGTGTTTAAACATGACCATATAATATGACCTCTTCAATTTATATTAGCAAGAGACTGCTCCTGTTCTCAAGCCCTATGCAAGGAATCTCGAGCGACATATGGTTCTGTTTTAGAACGCCAAGTGTATGATTTGTGAGCTCCATATATGGCCGCCTGGTGCCCCTTATTCTACGAAGGGGGGAGGGGGGAACTTCCCCTCCACCAACGCCGTAGCTCTGCTACAACCAGAAAGAGATCCCTAATGCGGCGGGCCCCTTCCCCCTTGCACCAGCGCCGCCCACCGCCCCCCCCCCCCCCCCCCCCGGCCGCACCGTACCCAGCCCCACCCCGTCACACTCTGTCACCCTCTTACCCTGCTACCACATGGGCTCCTTACTGCCCTGTAACAGTCTCCACCCACTCACCAGTGTCTCCACCCAACATCAGGCTGCCAGACTCTACCACACTCCTCTCCCATAGGGCCCGTTCTGTCCCTGGAGACACCCAATCAGTGTAGACCATGGAAAACAAAATGGCTGCCTTACATGCAGCTCATCAGGCATGTGGCTTTCGGACTTTAACAATTAAGGGAAGCACAATTGTGAGCAGTGCGTACCTGGTCTTTAGAGTAATAATGCAAATATTCTTCAATAGTTTTCCACATATGAAATAAATTAAGACTTCAAAAATGTAGTACATGATTTACATAGAGTGTAATATGTTCAAGAGCTATGGTTCATGGATTTTCTCAAAATTATGTATAAACCAACGTAAAAGCTTATTTATGATCATAATAGCATAATCCACCCCCAGCGTTCAGGCAAAGTCCTGCTGTGAGCGCAGCTACGTAATATCAGAATCTCATTCTCGTTTTTGTCCCAAGCGAGTGAGTCAGCAGTCCTCCCACGTTCTACAAACATTACTGTAACAAGGCAAATTCCTGGGGGACACACTCCGAGGGTTCCACTGGGTCTTCCTCTAAACCAACCGCACGCCGTTGTTTTTCTGAGACATCCACCGTGACACGTGACCTCACGGAATCTCCCTGTATTGTTACTCAGACCGACTAAACTTATTTATGGCCCGGTCACTGAAAGCCTCCGCTCGGCATGTTCCAGAGTCTGTAACACAAGCTTTGTTCCCTAAGCTGTAAAAAAAAAAAAAAAAAAACAACAAAAAAAACTGACAGCTTTTGAAAACAAAAACAATGGTGTTATGGATGAAGGTTAGGGTATGACACTGAGACACTGGACACAAATGCCACTGTGGTGCCATCACGCTGGGTCCAGACCACTGCTGGAGAGCACGTTAGCTTTCCAGCAGTGGTCTGGTTAGCACGTTAGCTCTCCACCGCTGACCGACTAACCACCGGAATGTGCGGTGTGGCTAGTTTCAAAGGAAGACGAGAAAAACCGAGCCTTTTAAAAATAATCTTCATAATGTGCTGTTTTTTTATAGCTTGATGTCTTCAATTGAGAATCGGGGTTCCACCACCTCGAGCGTGCAGCCCACTGACAATGGAGCCCCCTTCCAATGTGAGAACAGCCAATAAACTTCAGAGAGCAGTCACCCAGCGAAATACCAATGAGAACAGTCTAGCAGTGAAGTAGGAGAGCGAACAGTGTGAGGACAGTCAGCGAAAAGACAGACAGTGAAAATAAAGTAGAAGAACAGTACGGCAATGAGTGGCAGCTTTGGGACAGTCAGAGAGAGAACAGCCCAATATGAAAACAGTCAGACAACGAACAGCAAGTGAGAACACATCCAGTCAGTAAATAGCCAGAGAGGAAACAGTCATACAGTAAACAGTAAGAAGAGCCAAAACACCAAAAAGCAAGAATAAAAACAGCTGGAAAGCGAACAGCTAGTGTGAGGACAGTCAAACAATGACTGCCCATTGAGAGAACTAGCCAGACAGTTGGTGTCACAATAGTCAGACAATGGCAAACGACAGTGGGAAGAGTCAGACAGCCGTCAGTGTGTGAGAACAGTCAGACAGTGTAGCCCTGTCCTGGCAGCTGATAGGGCAGCTGCGGGTGCTGAGGTGCAACCGCAGTGTGCGCAGCTACTGCTGCTGCTGCTGGGACGACCCTTCCAGACTGGTCCCCTTCCAGCACGGCTGTGGCAAGAGGCCCCAATCTTCCCGGGCTAATTCCCGGGAGGAAAATTTACAAGGTACTTTCCTGGAATCGAGAGCGGAGGGGAGAGCAGGGGCGGGGGCAGGGGCGGGGGCGGGGGAGGAGGAGGAGGAGGAGGAGGAGGAGGGGCGTGTGCCGGGCCCGATGAGGGCCGCCTCCTCCCCCTGCTCCCGCCGGCCCACTCCGATCCCAGGGCGGGTCCATGGCTCGGCTCGCTTCTAGGACATTCTGTCCATTTCCCTGCTGCTGCAGACACAGTCTGGAGTCCAGCTGGCGGGAGATCTGCTCTGAGTAACACACTCACCCACACACACACACTACTCACACACACTCACTACTCACACACAAACACACACTCACACACACACGTATATAAATAAGCTCACTTCCACTCACTCGGGCTGGTAGATTAGCCCCATGGACACTCCCGATATATAAAAGGTAAAATTTACCTGGGACTTCATGTTAACAAAGCCACAGACCACTGAGGTGCAGCTGAAGCCGTCCTTCTATAAACGCAGAAACACAAACAGAGATAGAATGCGCCAGAGAGGGAGGAACGCAATGAGGATGAGAGAGGGGTACAGGAAAAACCGAAAAGAGAGGGAGGGGGTTTGGGAGACCTGAAGATATCCGACAAAATTTTTGTGGTGAAATGTAGGTGAAAAGTCAGGGAAACCCCAGTCTAGGCGTTCAGGTGAAAAGCTGGCTGCACTTGGTTGAAAAGTGAAAGCCTTCTAGCCAAAAAGGATGCAGCCAGGCTATATCCGGGTAAAACCTGAGCTATATTGGGGTTATCCTAGCCCGTTTACCTCAACTTAGATTTACACCCCTCTAGGTGTCTAGATTCTGGCATTTTCTCACTGGATAAAGGAAAAGTGGGATACAACAACACTATGGAGAGACGATGCTGTGACTAATTCAGGAATACGAAAGGGAGCGGGAGAATGAATTTATGGAACATATGAGAAAGTGGGAGAGAAAGTTTTGGGAATATTGGAGATGGAAGAGGGATTCAGGAATACCTGAGATGACTGGAGAAAAGGATATAGAGAATGAAGAGTTTCCGAGAGGTATTCAGGAATACTGGAAGGGGAAGGAGAGAAGGGTATAGAACATCTTGAGAAAGGAGAGAAGGGAGCAGGGAGGGAGATGGAGTGTTGGATTCAGGAATGCTAGAGGGAAGAGGAGAGAATGATACAGAGAATCAGAAGAGGGAAGGAGAGAAGGGCACAGGAAGATGGAGAGCATGGCTAGTCGGGCAGGCAGAGCGGAGAGTACAGACGCTATGTAAATACTGGGCTTCCTGATTAATTCATGCACACGCTGACCCTGCAGTTCCCCTGAGCTGCCAGTAACCAAATAAGAGCCTTTGTACAACTGCGTGATAGAGTAACCAACCTTGAGCCAAAATGGCCACCATGGAAATTGAACCTGTGAGGGAATGACTGCCAGGGTATACAGAAAAGAGACAATGAATCGAGCCTGCCCATTAACGTAATCAGCCTCGAGCCAAGATGGCTGTGACCGCTGCAGGGACTGGACCAGTGTGGGAATGACTGCCAGGGTATACAGAAAAGAGACAGTGTATCGAGCCTGCCCAATAACGTAATCAGCCCAGAGCCAAGATGGCCGCGACGGCTGCAGGGACAGGACCAGTGTGGGAATGACTGCCAGGGTATACAGAAAAGAGACAGTGTATTGAGCCTGCCCAATAACGTAATCAGACTCGAGCCAAGATGGCCGTGACCGCTGCAGGGACTGGACCAGTGTGGGAATGACTGCCAGGGTATACAGAAAAGAGACAGTGTATCGAGCCTGCCCAATAACGTAATCAGACTCGAGCCAAGATGGCCGTGACCGCTGCAGGGACAGGACCAGCCTGGGAAGGGCTGCCAGGGTAACCAAACAAGAAACAGCAGGTCCTGCTCTGCGACAGATCATCAAAAGATGCTTTTTCACTCGTCCTCTGTCTTCCCCTGGCAGGAGCAGGTCCGGTCGTTTCATTCGAGTTAAAAAATAAATAAATAAAGGCACAGAAAAGCTGCGCTCTCTCTCTCTCTCTCTCTCAATACGGTCTTTGTTCAGACAAAGTTTGGAAAACGCCATAACAGAACACGGGCCAGCTGGTGTGAAGAACAAAATGGACTGAGTGCAGGTTTGTGTGTGCGTGTGTGTGTGTGTGTGTGTGTGTGTAAAATGCGTTAAATACTAGCACAGATCCAACCCGTGTGAAAGGCAGTTCTGACTGAGTGCAGGTTTGTGCGTGTGTGTATTTGAGTGTATGCGTGTGTGTCTGTGCATGTCTGTGTGTGAGTCTGTGTCTATGTGTATGTGTGTGTTTCTGTGTGTGTCTGTGCATGTGTGTGCGTATGTGTGTTTGTGTCTGTGTGAGTGTGTGTGAATGTGTGCACTCGTTCATATGTTATGCATACATTTACAAGCTTTCATATGCATGTAATTTCTCATGCTAAAAATAGAAACCCCAAATGGGAACACATAACAGAACCAAAGGGGCTTATGGGAGAAGCAGCGTACAGCATAATGGTAGAAGGATAAACAATCAACACACATTGCCTCTAATAATAGTGCTTTTCACTTCACGCTCTCAAAGTGCTTGACATAACAATTACATCGCAGTCATTTAGCGTTTGCTCTTCGCATCGACGGTGGCTTACAAATGTGGAAAACACCAGCGTAAGGCTCAGGAATATAAACATGTGACATCACCAAGGAGGCCCATTTGTAATAAACAAGTGTAAAGTGTGAACAGCAGACCTGGGTCAAATACATATTTGTTTTGGCTTCAAATACTTTTCTACACTTTCTGGTGTATTGAAACCTATGACATTCTCTCAAAAAGTGCAAATCCCACCTTTTGGTCCTACTGGCAGGCTCAGTTACACCAGCCAAGATCAACAGAGCACAGAAAAGTATTTGAATCCAAAACAAATATGTATTTGACCCAGGTCTGCTGAACAGAGTAAATTACTGTAGTGTAAAGTTCTGTGAACAAAAGTAAATACTATTACACAGCTAATCTACCTTTACACAGCTATACCTGTAGCGTTATCCTGAAAGGAAACCCAAAAAGAAAGGGGAGGGCTAAGAGGGGAGCCATTGTGTGATCTGAAGAGGCGGTCTTCAGTCTGTGTCTGAAGATGGGCGGGGTTTCTGATACCCTGACTGTACCAGGAAGCTCAATTCACCACTGGGAAGCCTAAACAGTCACCTCACCTCAGTGACAATGCACATTAACCACCTGGGTGATTCCTGGCTGCCATTTTTGGCCGAAAAGCACACTTCCTCCATTTCAGTCCGTTTCTATCTCTCCCTCCTCCTTTCACTACAACTGACAGGCTGAGCTCCACTGCAGCTGACTCGTCTTGTGTTTAGGGCCAAAGCCCCGTACGCCATTTCACCAATAAAACCTCCCAATGAATTTGCGTTTTTAAGATTACTGGAACTGGGCCTCACGGGGCCCGTAGTGTCTGATAATTATTTCCACTGCTTTCCTGTTGATCTCCCTGTTGTTTTAATGCACATTTGACGACCAGGGTGAGCTCAGCGGTGTGAAATGCTGCCGGTGGAGACAAAACGAGGCCCTGACTCTCACCGCGGCCATGTTTTCGTATTCATCCCTTCTCTAAAACTAATATTTACTCCTCCAACGGCTTCTGGTTTGGTTCCGTATCTCACGAGTATCTTTCTTTTCCTTCCAACAGACTTTGGGCACCGCTGAAGTATTCAGCGTCCTCTTCCTTCCTCCCGAAGATGCTAATCTCGTTTAAAAAGAACGTTTAAAAAGGAGGTTTTTATGGATTTTATCGGCTGGCCTGGATCGGACAGAAAATGTTATTGCTATCAGAAGGCCCATAAATACGGTGTGTCTGGATCTACCTGGTTGGCTGAAGTACATCGCGGGACGCAGTCACTGCAGATGTAACCGACCCTGTCGAGCCTCTCTCTCCCGTTCCCCCCTCGCACCCATGTCCTTCCACACCTGAGGGATCCTGCTGACCAAACGCATCACCACCTCTCACGTACCTCACAACTCACACTTTCAGGGGTGTACTGCTCGACCGCTGTCGAGGACACACACACACAAAACCACGCACACAAATACGCACACATCCTAGCACAAACACAAAAGCACACAAAACCACGCACACAAATACACATCCTAGCACACACAAAAAAGCACACAAAACCACTCACACAAATACACATACACATCCTAGCACAAAACACAAAGCACACAAAAACACGCACACAAATACACATACACATCCTAGCACAAACACAACAAAACCACGCACACAAAACCATACACACACAAAACACACAAACCACACACAAACAAATACATACATCCTACACAAATACACATACACATCCTAGCACAAACACAAAAGCACACAAAACCACTCACACAAATTCGCATACACATCCTAGCACAAACACAAAAGCACACAAAACCACTCACACAAATTCGCATACACATCCTAGCACACACAAAAAAGCACACAAAACCACTCACACAAATACACATACACATCCTAGCACAAACACAAAAGCACACAAAACCACGCACACAAATACGCATACACATCCCAGCACAAACACAAAAGCACACAAAACCACGCACACAAAACACATACACATCCTAGCATAAACACAAAAGCACACAAAACCACGCACACAAAACACATACACATCCTAGCATAAACACAAAAGCACACAAAACCATGCACACAAATACACATACACATCCTAGCACAAACACAAAAGCACACAAAACCACGCACACAAATACACATCCTAGCACACACACAAAAGCACACAAAACCACTCACACAAATACACATACACATCCTAGCACACACACAAAAGCACACAAAACCACGCACACAAATACACATACACATCCTAGCACACACACAAAAGCACACAAAAGAATTCACGTGCACACCTGCACACCAACAGACAAATACACAGACAAAAAAACGCGCTCATACACACAAAACTAACACACATATGCACAAACAAAAATTAAAAAATACACGCAGAAATAACTACGGCATAAATAAGAAATGACTAAGTCATAAGTAGTTTGGTAAGATGGCTTTTGATCGCTCTCTCTCTCTCAATCATACTCGGAAAGAAGAGATGTGACACCCAAGTATTCATCAGCAGAACACAGCACATTACAGCTCAGCGATCCATGTACCGTACACAGTACACCCCAGCAAGCTAGCATCTACAAGCATCTACCAATCAGCAGCCTTCTGCATGCTTCAAACAGCTGACGCCCATCTCCACTGCCAAGCCACAACTGCCCACTAGCCGTAGCGCCCATTTGCAAGAAGAAAAAAAAACGTCGGTGGCCTGACACCTGTAGAAATAACGACCCACTAGAGGGCGCCTTTATTTTACACCTGGAAATATCTTCGGCCTCCTACTCGTATGTTAGTGCCAGATATACGTGTATATGAGTGGAGACCTCCATGCCAAACGTCCACAGCTAATACCTAAAGGTCCGTTTTGTCCATTTTCAATGCGCCATCTGCCCAGGGGCACATGTGGGCAGACTGGGGACTTACAGGAGGAGGAGCACCAAGCGTATCTCTCCCTCTTCTCCCCCATCCTCTGCCTATAGGAGCTAGGGCTGTGTGTGCATGTGTGCGTGTGTGCGTGTAAGAGTGAGAGGCAGTGTGTGTGTGTGTGTGTGTGTATCTGTGTCTGCGGGAGGGGGGGTTAATTATCGACAGCAGGATCTCACTGCCCCAAGGCTCAACGCTTTCTCAAGTGCCATCAGCTGGCAGCGAGGGCACCCGCCCCTCCCCATGTCAGCGAAAGGGGAGGGGCTTACTGACTCAGCTGCGGGTCTGTGGGCCATAGTGCTGTTAGCGCCCTGTTTCCAGGGTTACTACCGACTAATCCAGGGTAAACACAACCTGAGAAGAACACAGGACTGAAAAGCAGCGGAACAACCAGAGCTGTAACGTAGCGTACCGCACTGTCTGTGTGCACCACCCTGTCTGTGTGCACCACCCTGTCTGTGTGCACCACCCTGTCTGTGTGCACCACCCTGTCTGTGTGAACCACCCTGTCTGTGTGTACCGCACTGTCTGTGTGTACCGCACTGTCTGTGTACCGCACTGTCTGTGTGCACCGCACTGTCTGTGTGCACCACCCTGTCTGTGTGTACCGCACTGTCTGTGTGTACCGCACTGTCTGTGTGCACCGCACTGTCTGTGTGCACCACCCTGTCTGTGTGTACCGCACTGTCTGTGTGTACCGCACTGTCTGTGTACCGCACTGTCTGTGTGCACCGCACTG
>CM045884.1:64050077-64162577 GCA_025169545.1 Anguilla japonica | reverse complement strand
TACGGCTGCGGCGGCGTCCGGCGAGGAGGTCGCTCTGCGAGCCCCCGCGGCTCCGCGCGTCGGAATGTTCCGGCGGAGGACGGAAATAGCGCCGCGCGGTAAATCACTAACGTTACCGTGTTCTCCCCCCCGCCGACTTCCGCACGCCAGCGCGAGAGCTCGGAGCCGACCCGCGGGCCGAGTCCGCGAAAAAGTGGCGGGACGCCGCGGCTCAGAACACGTTGTTTTGTAAGTCGGTTTTTTCGGGGGGGAGGAGGAAGTCACACGTTCGAGGGAGAGTCAAAAGAGCAAGGGCCCGTTTGGGATTAGCGGCGCGCAGGGGTCCGGTCACGCTCTGGCGGCCGCGGGCAGGGAAACACAGAGCAGCCTCCGCAGGCCGGCCCTTCCGCAAAATCCCCGGGAAGAGAACCCGACTCTCGAGAAGCGATGTTTTGATTTAGAAGGAGCAGGAGTTATTTTTAAATACGTGCACCAAAAAAAAAGAAGAAAAAAAAAGAAAAAAAAAAAAAGAAAAAGAAAAGCAGGAACATTTTCCCAGACACAGAGCTGCACACGGTTTATGACATCGAGAAGCTGCAAGCTACATATTTATTTTTCCCCCCCCCCAAAAAGAAAACTTTTTTTCCAAATGAGAAAGTCAGCGTCAGATGTCAATTAAGCCGTCTCGCTTTTCTGTGGGCGTGCGAACAGATCGCCGTTATTACGCATATTTATGGACTATGCGTTTATGAAATTAATAACGCTTTCAGGCCCACGTTCTGCAGCGCAGGCCCGCGGACAGACAAACGCCTTTCTCTCACGCACCGCGGTTAATAATGAACCAGGAGTCCACTTCAGCCAAACACTTAGCCAGTTAAAGATTACTTACAGAAAACAACCCGGGGCAAGACATTACATCACTTTTCTCTGCAAAACAGAGAAGGGCGAAAGCAAGAAACCCCAAAAATAAAACGCAGGATCACAGCTCTGCTAAGCCCAGGCTTCTGGGTCCTATCTGGAGTGGTGTGCACAGGCTCTGTCTGGTTTGAGGAGCATCTGAACTAGTAAAAAGTGGTACACAAATATGCCATCCATGCTGTGAGAACCCCTGGGTGGCTCACCGATGCACACTTCCTCATTCCACCCACAGAAACTGGCCTTCCCTCTGAACTCCTGAGACTGGGAGAGAGGGAGGCGTAAAGGAAAGGGACAGAAGCGAGAGGAAGGAGGAGAAAGGCACAAGTGAAGAAAGTAGAGAGAGAGAGTGAGAGAGGAGTGAGGAGTTGGGAATAACAGAGAAAGGGAGAGAGAGAGAGAAGGAAATGAGGAAGGAGAGGGAGAGTGAGTGGTGGATGAGGGGATCACGGTGCAAAAGGAGGACTGGTCAAAACGAGAGTGAGTGAGTGAGAGAGAGAGAGAGAGAGAGAGAGAGCGAATGAAGGGATAATGACAGGAAAGGAGGAGTGTTCTGAAAGAGAGGGAGAGAGGGGCTTAGGGAGGGGGGAAACAGTAAAAGTCAGGATTCCAGGGGCACCCGGGGTGATAGCCATGAGGGGAGACAGGAAGAGAGGGAAGGGGGGTGGGGATGAGGGAGGGGGAGATCGAGCCCAATTGGAGGGTGGCTGCAGCATCCCCCTCCCCAGGGAGCTCTGGGGTGCCACGTGTTAAGAGAGGGAGGTGGGGAGGGGGGCGTTCCAGCCCCCGTCCAGCCAGCTTCACACGCACTTTATTTATTACCCTGGCGGAATGTCTCCGCGTCCATGAAGCAATGATGTCATCGTGCACAGTTACCACGGCAACACAACAAACTTCTCGCCGCATATGCTCAGCGTATTCCGCCGGGCGGCCCCGTCGAAAGCTGCGTGACCCTCCTGGACCAGATCAGAACGACTTCACGGACGACTCCCAGGGTGCACAACCCCCCCCCTCCACCACCACACGGATAGATGCTATCGCCCCTGACCCTCGAACCCCCCCCCCCCCCCCCCCCCCCCCCCAGGTCGGAGACGCCGTAAAGGCTGGTTCAGCTTGGCCCAGCCGGATCGCCATGACGGCACGGTTTCCTGCCTGGCGAGGGCCCCGGGCCGGGTCCCGCTGACGGACGACGGATCAGAGGGGGGAACAAAGTGTGTCACTGCTCCTGTTTCAGGAGCCGGGACCGCTGGCCTCTGATTGGCTGGGGCGGGGCTTTTTTTTCCCAGGCACTTGGAGAAGGAGAGGAGTAAATGTGTCTGTAGCTTGGGGAGCAGGAAAATTCATTCTGCAAGCGCCGCAATGTGACACCCTCCTGGACCACTGTCTGATTGAGTCAGATTTTATTTTATAATTAAAATACAAAATAAACAAACATATCTCTGAAGATGTATTATATGATGTCTGCACTAATCAAGGATAACATGATAAAGTCTTTAATTGAAAGAATTAGTGGCATGCAATTTTTTCTTTTCCGTTTCTAAGCTACATACACTTGTAACTACTGCAACCACGTTAATCCTTGAAAACAAGGACTATTGATTTTACAAAGTACAGTATCTGCTTGTTCTCACAATAAACACATACTTCCACTGTCTGGCCGGGATGCTTGGATTCCACCACGTTCATGACAACACTCTGCACGTATCCTGATAATCCGCACACTGTTCACACATGTCCTTCACACGGCAGTGTCTGTTCCAGACACACTGACCGGTGCGCCAAGCCAGAGACACTGCACATTGCGCACAAATCATCACCTCACGACACGCAAAACATCGCCAGTGCGTACAAGACATCGCCTCGGTGAGCGTAAAACAGTGCCCAGCTCAGGACAGCGCCCAGCTGTGGCCGAAATGTCAGGGCATTACCTCGCTGTGCTCAAGACATCGCACGACCGTGCACACAACATCATCTCACCGTGCCCGAAAACATCCGCCCACTACAAACATCACTCTCCCCCCACTCTCTCAGCCCTCGCGCCCTTCCTCTCGCTCGCTCTCGCTCTCGCTCTCGCTCTCCACTCTCTGTCCTTCGGAACGCGTTTTCAAAACGGCGCGGAGGACAAAGGAGACACGACCACGGAAAGGCCCGGAAAAAAAAAAAAGAAATGTGTGAAGCAGCAAAGCGTTGGGAAGAAGAAAAGGAGGACGCCTCTGTTTGACAGCTGCCGGCCTTCAAAGAGACTGAGTGTACTGCCAAAAAAGACTTTCTATAAATATTCTATTTTTAAGGATCAGATCTCCGGCCCGGGCCAGGCAACCGGACGATTGTTGCGGAGGGGTTGCCGTGGAGACAGAGAAAAGCAAAGCTGTGTCAGACAGACTGCATTAATAAAGGAGAGCGTTGCCACTGTTTACAACTACTGGCTTTATGAGGAAGCCTCGCCCCTGAACCACTGACACATCCACTACCGTCAGAGAGTGTGTGTGTGTGTGTGTGTGTGTGAGTGTGTATGTGCATGTGCATGCATGTGTGCGCGCGTGTGTATCTATGTGTGTGTGTGTGTGTGTGTGTGTGTGCGTGTGTGTGTCTGCCTAGGCTCACTTCTCACCCACTCAAATAGACATGGTCAGAGCACAGCCAGGTCTGAATCAGACACATCGTCACTGTGCTATCTCATCAGTCACACGCTCAGTGCTGCTTTTGGCACTCGTTGGAGGCCGTCTGAACAGAACAGACCAGACGCAGAAGCAGGAAACAGTCCAACATGTTCTCGATTTCGAATAACCTGCTTATGGCGATTTTTTTTTTTTAAAGTCTGAAAAGAGCCCAATTCATGTGCCCGGCTGGCCAGCACCCACTCACAACCTCGGGCAAATTTGAGGGCACAGCGTCCTGGGAGTTTAGAATAAACCAGAGAACAAGAGCCATCCTTCAGTGCCTGACGGAGAGCAAGATAAGGGGTGTGGAAGCCGTGGGGGGGGGGGGGGGGGGGGGGGGGGGGCAGGATTTGTCCATAAGGAGCGCCGATAAGCGCAGGCAGTGCTCAGTAATTCCCCTCCAAACGACGGCTCCTCTCCGAGCTGTTACTGCCTCCCGATCGAGCAGCGGGAAAAAAAAAAAAGCCGGCGCGAGCGCTCGCTCCACTTAGCGGCCGATCGAACGCGGGACACGCCAACGTGTTTGGCGGAAAACTGGCCTGACCCATTTCAGAGCGCTGAAGCGGCGCCCAACACCCGCCCAGGAACGAGCTCAGAGCTGCAAAAACAAGTCCGCCTCAACAAGCGTTTCGTCCCGTGATGAGGTTTTTAAATCGGATTTTTTTCCCCCTTCTCCAATACAAAATGTCAGCTTGTTTTAAGGTGTTGTTCGCTTGACGAGCGAGATTTTCTCACCCTTGTGGCGAATGTTGAAATGAGTGGAACTGTCGCACCTGCTTGGCGATATTACCTCATTTCGCAAAAAAACGTAACAGAAATATGAGTTTAAGCCTTAACGTGAGACTAAAACACTTCCCGAGGCTGACCTTGTTTGTGGTTTCTGCAGCGTGTGAGCCAGGGCTGCTGGGCCTGGACCAGGCCTCGAGTAAACGGGAGGCAGGAGACCACGCTTCGGCGGGGGCGTGAGGCGTAAAAAAAAAAAAACTCCCCAAAAAAAAGGGTCCAGTGATTTTCTCGCCCGCCCCCGGGTCCCTGCGGCCCAAAAACCCCCCCGCAGCACGCGCTCCGCTTTACAGCGGGGCCAAAACGGAAACAATGCCTGGAGCGCTTCGCTGCGAACGCGCCGAACTCCAGCCGCCGCTCGTCTCCCTCAGTTCCTCCGAGCCGCACACATCGCGCACGGAGGCCCCATCGCCCTGTCTTCCCTCTCTCTCTCTCTCATGGCTCCTCCTACCTCTCTTTTTCTCCTCCTCTCTTTCGCAGTTTTCATCATCTGTGGTGACACTTTTTTTTTTTAGCTGGGACATTCTATTTTTTGCAGATACCGAAGGTGAGGAGGGTGGAAAAAAGTTTTAAAACGCACTGCACTCTTTGATCAGGCAGGTGGCTCGGCCATACTACCGAGAGCAATCAAAAAAGGAGTCAGTTAAAGTCTGGATTTAAACCCCAGCGGAGCTGCTGATCAAACTCTACGCGAACTCTATGGTTAATTAGCCAGTCTGTGTGTCTCCAGTGTTAGAGTTTGGTTCAGATGGCGCTGCGCAGCGCTTGCTGGCTCCCTGCAGGCTCACTGAACAGCCTGCGCTTGAGTCAACCCCGAGGCCCTGTGAACAGGCGTGGGGACGGCGTCGATTCCAGGCGGGTTTTTCCGAACGGCGGCGCGCCGTCCCACGCGGACCGCCACGGCCCGCGGCGTCCCGCAGCGGGGGCGCGGCCGACGAGGCGCCTGCAGTCAGCAGCTCCGCCCGAAGGGAGCAATCGGTTCCCCGATTTAACCGCCGCACCTCCGCTCTCTCCGGGGCGCCCGGCCCGCGGCTGCTGGGAGGGATGGGGCGGCCGGCGGCGCCGACGTCGCTGGCCCAGCGTCGAGCAAGGTCATTAGAAGGTCATTACATGCCAGGCCTGGTCATAACCGGGTCTCTAATGATCATATGCATTAAAAAAACAAAAACAAATGATTTCCCCAAGCCCCCACGATAGGCTCAATTAGTAGTGCGAGGCACATAGAGTCTAATGATACTAAAACACTGCCATGCACAGAAAAATGTTCAGTGTGAAATCAACACTGACAGAGTGCATTTCACTCTGACAGAGCATAATATGGTCCCTCTTCAGCTCATATTCGTTTTGAATTCAATCAGAACTGAACACGCGGTGTTACTGTGATGCCTTTCGGACACGTAGCCCGGCCAATCAGACCCCCTGAATCAAGAGCGACGCTGAGAATTCCATGCAGCCCACTTCACCACATGGAAGCAACAACAGTTTGCAAGAAAAAAATCCACAATCAAGAACTTCCTCAAACTTGTGTGTAAATTCAGGGTTGATGAGTCAATATACACTCTGAAACTCGAGTGCACCAATCAAGGTTGCCACAGCTGTCAGAGGAAAGAAAAAACACGAGATAAACTCATTCAATCATTTATCTCCCCAGCTAACCTTTCCGTTCTGCGATGCTGGTTTATCATTTAAAAGTCTACTCTTTAACACAGCTAATGGCTGTAAGCCAAGTGCTTTATCTACCTTTTCCATTACACAAAAGGTACAGGACAGGATAAAATGTGAGGAATTTTCTATATATATCCTTTAAAAAAAATTACCACAAACTCTGGATTACATTTAATGCACTCCTTGTCTTTGTTATCCTCCACGCATACTTACAGTCGGGGTAACTAGAATATTTTCAGAAAAGTGACGTCAAATATACTGGCTGCCAAGAGTTTACTTAAAATAGCCATTCAAATTTAAGCATTTTCCCTTTTTTGTAAATTGTATATGTTGCCTTGCGTTTCTGTACGAAGGTATGGTGAGAGTTGGATCGTGCACGCTGAATGTCTAGAAAAATACATATATGAAACATTATGTTTTTTAAACATGTCCTTTCAGACGCACGAGCGAGCCTGGTCTAGTTGAAAAGCCTTTCATTAACCAGCTCGTGCTATAGAAACGAATAGCCATAATTACGTTCCATTACAAAGAGGCCTGCGCGCTCGCTCTCAAAGGCCAATTTAAACGAAAACGAGCCGTCATTGACCAGAAGCAAGATTTTTATATGTAAGATGCAAAATATTATTAAAGTATAGTTCTCATAACATTTTGGCATGCATAAAATAACATTAAGAGGCTTAAAATGTTTGAAATAATACAAAAAAATAAAAAATCTATAGAAGTTATTGCTGTTGTGGTAGTCGCAGAAGCCGTGGTGTTTTGAATATTATTCCAATGAGTATTCTGTTTCGGTCTACTAAAAAGCTATAACAAGCTAATAACGCGTCATAATATGCAAAGATCCATAAGTCACATGTTTCTTTATACCTCTTTAAAACTTTTTCAGTGATAGACATGTTTTTAATGGCAGGCCATTTCAGAGTGTCAAATCAATAACATCTGAGCAGAATAACGCTAGTCGGACTGCGCAGGACAAAATGTTCTTTTTTTTCTTATACAACCCTATTGAGGGAGAGGGTAAAGAAAGAGCGCTTTGGTCAGACTGAAAAAAATACATAATCTTCACATGATGCTGCTGCAGCAAGTCAACTGCAAGGCATTGGCGGATATGAATTGTTAAAGACTAAACCTTTACGATACGCACAGAGAGAACAGTGGTTAATTTATCCTTAGTGGTATATGGTCAAGCGCTATAGTCTGCACAACTGTTTTGATGCTGCGTGCCCATTCACTCGTGAATTGTTTTAATTCCATGTGTACTCAGTAGGCTACTGAAACTGTTTAATTACACGTTGCGTACCTGGAGCTAATATTTTCCGCTTGTTCTGAGGTAGTTCGTGTAAATGCATGTCAAACATAGACAAATTAATAGGAAATAAACAGTCTTACTTTTTAAATTATCACCAGTGATGTAGCTTTAAAATAAAAAAAATCTCAAAAAATTTCAAAAATACTTATTTTCAAATACTACTACTACTACCACTACTACTACTACTACTACTACTACTACTACTACTACTACTACTAAATAATAATAATAATAATAATAATAATAATAATAAATAACATAATAATAATAATAATGTATTATTATTATTATTATTATTATTAGTAGTAGTAGTAGTAGTAGTATCAGCAATTTGTATGTTTCATGTGAACATTTAATTCACTCACTGCATGTAAGACAACAAAAAAGAGAATAATTTGAAAAAACTGGCGTCTTTCTTTTAGACACAATAACACTCGTTATTCTAGGTCTGAACTTGCGAAGTAACGGCGCACGCCTCCCTGCTTAGATCATCTTTGCCATTTTGTTGAAGAGTAACGGTGGAGACTCTATTATGTCTAGCAACGTACACAAACAGTCCTATCCAGAATCCAAAGCCTCTACAGATTTCCATACTTTCACGGTGTTAACGGCTGCCTGCATGACCAGGCTAGCAATGGAAGTAAAAAACGAACAGATGCGTGCCACTTTTTCCCGTTCTCCAATGCATCATGAATACTTACAAAATGTTTGTGTCAGACGGGAGATCCACCGCCGCGGGTCCCCAGTCCAGTCCAATGTTCGAACAATTAACAACACAAGAATCCTGGGGTCCCACAAGCGAACAAGTACAGTTGGTGGGACACGGACTGCAGCCTCTGTCGCTCCCCAAGACGCCCGATGCTTCGAGGAAGCAGAGTAACAGCAGACTGGAGAAAAGTCCAAACTCTGAGAAATAGACGCCATGTTTTCGCTTGGATACAGTCTGTCCATTTCTATAAGGCATAGCTCACTCACATCGCATCGCCCTTGATGTTATAATTTTTCTCGGACTGGGGGGAAAAGCCGCGTCTATTACGGTTTGCATAAAAAAGCAAATATAAGTTCTTTCCCCCCGATTCGCAACAGTTCCCCCGTTTTCTGATGTCGAACGGAACTAGCTCAACTTCTAGGGGAGAAAAAAAGTTCCCAACTCCTATGGTTAAAGTTTCCGAAGAACTTCCTTTATTCCCCCCCTTTCGCGTGCTGCAATGCCGTTTGCCAACACTAGGGCATAGAGAGCAATTGACTGTTCTATTCTGACATTCACCGAGTTCAGAATCCTGCACTTTTGATGATGTCCGGTTAACGGCAAGCGCGTGCATAGCCGTAATTTACTTACACCGTGATGGAGGACATCAACAATGACTTTCTCTGATACAAAAGTTCTCACTGGCAATCGGTATTTTTTTTTCAGATCATTCAACATGACATTTTTATTATCGAGAGTTTCCATTTAGGAAATGAACCTTTAAAAAAATCGTGGATTAGCCTAAAGAAATTACACATTTATCAATGGTTTTCGGATTAAGTGAGAATAGCATCAATTCAATTGATTAATTAAACCATTTAAGAATAAATTAGGTAAAGCTAGCGTCAATGGCAACTGACTTCACCCTTCACCCTGAGTAGAATTCCCCTCTTCCACATCTTCTCCTATCTATCCTACCCTATATGCATACCCCCTTCCCAATTAAATTTAAAAAAAAGAAATGAAACCTCTCTACCTGCCATTCAACGTGTTAATTCTAGTGACAAGGGATTACCTATAGCCGGGTTGTTATGGCCCAGACATTGCACTCTCTAGGCCTTTTCTTTGGGCACTGATCGTAAATCGCTCTGGATGAAAAAAAAAAAAAAAAAAAAAACTTAAATGTAAATTCGTGGCTTCGAAAACCCAAGATTAATAAATTTATCTGTTCTTCGGTATAACCATTTAGAAATGACAAATTATCATATCCATTACACAACGAGGTTACGTAGCCTAAACATGGCGCAATTAGGAATGCTGAGAGTATCCTAACTACTGTCCCTCGAATGTGCTGTACACTGACCCATAACTACAAGGTCATTACAGCTCGCCTTGCCTTTGTCTGTCAGATCTAACAAGTCTATAAATGTGATGATCACGAATCTTCACTTGTAGTGATTTAAAACAGAATGTTGCAGTGAAGTTGCAAAATTATCCTACCGGTCCCACTGCAACACATGACGAACGTATTTCATTCACTGGTCTGAATCCAACTGCACTTTATAAATTCCCGAAACAATGACAAATCTGCCCACGAAAAAAAGTTTTTAAAATTGCAAAACAGCAGTAAAAGTTTTCCAAGGAAATGAAAACACGACTTTGCAGACCGATATGGCGTATTAAAAACACATTTTTCAAATTCATATTCAAGGTGACAAGTTCAGGGTGTCGGCGTTAACAACCTACTTACAGTGTAAGCGTTTCTATCCAATATAGGAAGAAGATAGAACATGACATGTGATTATTCTGTATTTAAAATTATATTGAGTCGCATTGGCCTCTAAATCAATTCAATATAGCCTACGAATTCAATCAGGTTGACAGATAGAGAGTTTGAGTTTCAGTATGGTGGCACAAAAACGCCTTTCGCGTGACTGGGTGCTGCAAACAAGCTTTGGGAAGTTTTCATATATTTTATAACGAGTTATATATTTTTATTGCAATAGAGTATGTTGCACCTGCAGTTCTATCGCCCACATACACAGTATTTTAAGTTCACGTTCATTGATACCTAAACGAGAGCTTTTTCCTTAAAAGCTAAGCACGGAGAATGTCACGGGATGTGCAGTACAGTGCACTCGACGTTAGGGGACGCTCATTATTGCATGTCGCCGGACGGGTGCAATGACGCGGGAACCTTTTGGTTTTGAAACGGTGTCAGTGACGACATGTACGTTAAATGAAATGGCAGCAGACACCGTCTGCGTTTGAGTATTAACACAAGTGTAGATATTCTGAGGCTCTTCGTACAGGAAAGCGTTGTTTTTTTAATTCAGTGTTGATGTGAGTTCTAGAGGGGTCCAGTGTAGCCTACTCTAAAAGCGATTCTGACATCAGAGGTGTTTTCACCCTGAATGTTTTACTTTCAATATTATTCCTGTTGCAGGTTCACATAGCCAGCTTTCACTTTACATCATAAAATTTAATTTTTTATTTATTAAAATATTTATGAGGTATGTGTAGGGGGAGGGGGATCAGCTCTACCTGTGCCCCCCTTTGGCCCACCCTTCCACAGATGGAGCCTCCTTCATCTTACACCATGTAATTAAAATTTAAATTTATTTCTATTTTTATGAGGCATGTGTAGGGGATGGGTGATTAGCTCTACCTCCGTCTTGTGTCCCGCAGTCCAAGTCAGGATTCCAGTGTTCTTTTCGGTTTCTGTTTCCTGATCTCCAGCTGGGCCACGCGAGTGGGGTGCCCCCGCGCTGCTTGTGTTGGTCCCCCTCCACCCCGCAGAGTAACGGGCCTGCCAGTCCTGGCAGCCAGCAGGATTCCTCTCCTTCCGTCCCACGGGCGGCAGCACTCCTTTAGTTTTTTGGGGAGGGCCTGGAGAAACAGCCCGTGCCTGCGGTACCTGGGGCCTGCACAGCCTGACCACAGAGCTCAGCTTTTCCTCAATGAAAAAATAACACCCCCCCCCCCCTTATCTTTTCCATCTATGCAGTACAATTTTCAGTGTTCATTTAACTCTAACAGAGTTTATACAAGTCCAAGAGTGATATACTCCATCAGAGCTGATTTAACACTGACTATTTTACTTAATATTTACTTTGTACGCAGTGACATCTTTGGAGTTAATTCTACATGTTAACTTGTTAATTCTGCATTGTTTATATTGGCCCAAAATAGATGAGATGTACCATTAGAGGAAAATCAAATAAATCACAGGTGACAAAGTTTAATACAGTTGATTTAACACAGCCTGTCTGACTGTCTCGCTTTCTCTTTCTCTTTCTCTCCCTCTCCCCCTTAAAGTTTCATTATTAGTGCAGATGTCAAAGGTAGGTGTTGCTGTTTAACAAAATTAAAAACCTGCAGATAGAGAGAGAGAGAGTGAGAGAGAGAGAGACAGAGAGGGAGAGAATGAGAGATAGAGAGCTGGTGAGAGAGAATGAGAGAGAGAGAATGAGAGAGACGAAGGCGATGGTTGGGAAACTGCGTGGCGGCCATCGGCACAGCCCGTACCGGCGCTCTGTTCAGACGCAGGCTCCTCAGTCCCAGGAAGGGGGAGCAGGCTCCACAGGTGCAGTCTGCTTCCCGAATCGTACCCCACACACCTCAAGCAGCCCTCAGGCACTCACAGCGCCTCTCTGGCGAGAGTGCTGCTCATATCACGGCGGTAAACAAAAAAATATCAAATCTGAGATGATGTCATGGGCAGGTGAGGAGCCTCTAACGGCCTTCTGTGAGGCAGAGGTGTGCGGCTGAAGCGCTGCACCTGAATGTGCCGAGGAGAGGAAATAACAGTTTGTACAGCAATCAGGACAGCAGGAAGGCCTTACCGAATTAGCAAGGCTGTCTCGGACCGCTCCACACAGCCCGAGCCTTCCGCAGACTTCCGGGAGTCTTGCTTTTGTAGCTACACCCCAGTTCCCACGCCCCCGTGAACCCAAGTGAAATGTGCCGGAAATGGCTTGCGAACACACAACGCATCAAAATGCTACCGGGGGTCGCTTTAAAAGGTGTCCCTAAGTCTCCCGGAATTTTGGTAGTCTGGCTACCACTGTTGTTCGGGGTGCCAGATATGTGTCTACAGAGCTCTGAGTGGAAGGCGCACAGCATCAGGCAACCAATCAGGGACATCGATTCGCACCCTAACAAACCGTGTATGGCCGAACATTCTGACCCATTGTCTGTGTTGTCTTGAAGCGCATTGCAATGAGCCGTGGCTCGCAAAACCCCCCAAAACTGCTGCGTTCTGCGTGTGTCTGTAAATAAAGGGGTACGCTTGGCGGTTTCTGTGGTAAGGCCCTCCTCTGCACAATACTCCGTCCCCGCCTGCAGATTCAGATTAACTTCAAATAGTGATTCTAATGTGTCTGTGTGGGCGGGTGTGAGAAACAAAGCTTTGCTCCAGTTCTCAGAGACGTTTAAAAATACTTCCCTGAACCACAATAAAAAAATAAAAATCCCTGAACCACAGATATTTTGGAACAAGGTCCAGAATAGTTGTGGTTTCATATCATTATTACTTATGAATTACTAGTCCATTTATCTATTTTTTTTATTAAAAAGACAAAAAGTAGTAGCAATAGTAGTAATAGCAGCAGTAGTAGCAGTAATAGCAGCAGTAGTAGTAGTAGTTGCAGTCGCCATAGCAGTCATAGCAGTGGTCTCAGTAGTATTATTAACATAACCTTCATTTTTATCTCTTTACATCTACAAGTGCATGTACGCATTAGATGTCACTGAGAACAACAGCGTTTTCTGTGTGAGAGTCGCTGCACATTCACAGTCACTGCTTTTCCAGCCATCAGCATAAACAAATATTCTAATAATGCCGAAGACAGCCAATGCATTCTTGGAGTCCAAATGCATTTACTGGCCATTAGATAGGGTCTTCCAGGCTTCGCCCCAGTGGGAAAATTGTGCACTCCCATCATATATTGGGTGAAAGGCAGGACATGTCACCAATATTATATTATAACACTAAATATGAACATATTTAGTGTTATAAATTCTTTCTCTCATTCTCATTAAAATAAAGCACAGCAAAATTTTATAACTTTAACATTTACCTTGTATTAGCCCAAATGAAATCAAACGGTAGATTCACAGTCAGAGTTAATTTAACACCGAAAGGTGCATTTTTATACCTCTATGCAGGACTTCACAGAACTGGGTGCTAAGCATGCACGTGGAGCTTATGATTAATTCCCAGAGTCAGAGATTTTGGGGACTAAATCTTAGCCCTCCATTCCTCCAATTGGGCATCACACAACCACCCTGCTACTGAAAACCAACTCTGAATTAATCCTTTTAAAAGATGGTATTTTAGAATGTTTTTCCCCCCCAAAATTCTAAATCAGTGTTATAAAACTCTGTTGCTTTCAGCTACCAGTAGTAACTGCCACCTCAGGGTTCAGTTGAAAACATTCTAATCGCGTATGTCGTGATCTCACACCTTGAAGAGTTAGACAAAGGGTACTGAAGGGACAAAGATCTTTTTTTGTGTAGCTTCGCATCGAGGTGATGGTGTGACGGTAGACCGTCTCTCGTTACTCCCTCGAGCTCTTTCATTTCGCTTTCAGCTGAGTCTGTTAGGCTGTCACGAGCACGGGTGAGAGACTCAAGGTTCCTTTCAGCCGCTTGTCTAGTCGTGCTCTTCTTTCCTGACGTCAAAAATAAAAAATAAAAAAATCACTGTCAAAGCGATGATCTCATTAAATGAAAGGGGGGGGAGGGGTTGGGGGGGAGATGTTATTCTCTAAATAAAGCAACAATGTTCTTATCGATTGAGAGAGACCGTAATCGGGCTGAGGTGAATCACAGCTTATTCATTCCTCTCATGCGTTAAAACTGTGAAAATGTGTTTTTTATGAATAACATTTATCTGCGTGTGTGTTTGTCTGCATGTGTGTGTTTGTGCGTGCATGTGTGCTTGTGTATGTGTGTGCGCGTGTGTGTATGTATATGTGCGTGTGTGCATTTGTGTGTGTGTGTGTGTGTGTGAATGTATGTATGCTGGGGACAGGGGTACAGGACAAAATTCTGGACCCTCTGCAAATGCGGTCTCTTATAGCCCCGCTTTAAATTGTAGACCAAAGCAAACTTATTAGTCCAGGCCTTTAGAGCACCCCACCTCCACCCCCACCTGGGGGCCCTGGACAGTCAGTTCCTCTGCCCTCTCCACTGCGGCACCTCTGGCTGAAGGGGTGGGGGGGTGAGGGATGATGTCACCATCCAAGGATTCATGCTGGCCCTTCTGTGCCCCCACTCCTCACGTCTGTTTTTTTTCAACAATTAATTTTTTGAATGAAAAACCTACCGTCACACACCCGAGCCCTGTGCTCCTCCGGCACGACTCGAGTTCACTCTTACTGATGGGGGCGGTTATTTTCCATTTGTTCCATCCTTTATTTTATTTTATTTTATTTATTTTATTTTATTTTATTTTATATTTTTTGCGGCTCAATGACAAGGCCCTCTAACAATGACATCAGTGCCGCGCAGTAAAACGTCCAGCGATGTTTCAACTCCGGCAGGGCTCGCACGAACCCACGATGAATAAAATGCACCCCCCATCGGAGAAGCAAAATTCACGACGTCGCATTTCGTTTAACGCTTGCCGTTACGCGGCAGAGGCGCGCAGCCGTGCTAATAATCCCGTTAGCGCCGAGGAGGCTAAAGCGCCGGCGTCCTGCGCGTCTGTGCAGAGGACCCCTCCGTGCGCGTGACTCACATGCAGCGCGTCGTACCGAGCTGAGGACACGGGGAGGGAGCAGACGCAGGCTGAGAAGAGCATCCACGGGGAGCACGCGCATCCTCCAGGTCCCTCGCGACCATGACAACCGTCTCCGGGCCCCATGCTGCCGATCAGTAAGCCCACAGGGGGGGGGGGTGCGGAGGCAGAAGTGCAGGCACCTGTTGTTTCTCAGCTGCCGATGGACAGAGGGCCAGGAGACAGACCGACTCGGTCATGCCACCCGCTCCCTGCACACTTTCAACTCGCTCTGACCCCCACCGCAGGCTGCCTTAGATTATCGAGATGGAGCAGATTATATTCAGAGCAACACACGCAGTTTTTCCTCAAGGGTACAGCAGCATTGCCTCGCCCGGGAATCAAACCTGCAACCTTTCGGGCACGAGCCCAGTTCCCCAACCCCTGGACTTTGTTTTCTGGTTTTTTTTTTTTATTGTTTGGTAAGTGAATGAAGAAGCCAGAGAACAACTTTTCCCAGTGAAGACAAAACAATTTCTTCAACAAAATAAATTGCGTTACATTGTTATAATAACCATGTAATCATAACTTTGCTGAACTCTCACCAAGTGCAAAAAGTGAGGAGAAGAGCTTTGAGACAACAAAGAATGTTTTCTCTGCCCTCATCCACCCCATTGGAGCCCCACTTGAGCTGAACCATGTCAGGACGCCCGGGGCAAGTCAGATTGGTTTGGGACACCTCTGCCCCTACCTGCCGTGCTCCGCCCCGTGCACTGATCTGGGTGTGAAACAGGCCCCAGGAGAAGCAGGGCAACGTACCTGCATCTTCAGGGGGTCACCTGTGCAAGGTGCAATTCTGACTTGTTCTGGACCGGAGCGGTGAACATCGCAGGCTGCAGAAGCAGCTGGAAAGACAACACAGCGCAGTCTCCGGGCCAGGGGACGGCCTCGCGACCTTGTGACCCCGCCAGCCCGCGTAGCCCGGAGGCACGGCACAGGCCGAGGGCCAGAACTCAGGCAGCCCCGGGTCGGACGAGAACCCGGTCGACCAACGTGTGCAATACTGACTGAAAGAAAGCATTGTGTGTGTGTGTGCTGTATGTATGCGCATGTAAATAAATACATTATAACTGGGGATGATAGAATAAATAAATATGATAAATATCAATAATATCAATTGAAATGAAGGACTGAGCTGTTATGAGATAGTATATACAGGTTGTGATTCCAAGTATGTATGGAGAGGAAGGTAATATATATATATATATATATATACACATACATTTTTATTTAGTTGTGTGTGTGTGTGAGTGTACACCTACATAAGTGTCTGGATCACAGAGGGAGCTCCATAAAAGGTATCTAGAGAAATTATAGGTACAGTAATAAGATCACGCACCATTGTACAAAGCATCTTATTACGATCAGTAGATTATGGGGAAATACTGTAGACTATGCAGTTTCTCTCTTCCTGGAGGAGTAGGGGGAGGTCTCCTGATGGTGCGGCCGGATATTACAGGCCTTTTCCAAACAAAGGGAAGCGTGTAATGTGGAAGGTTTGCTCAGGATTGTTTTTAAGGGAAGAAACGTTTCGAGAGAATCTGCTTAGCAGTTCTCCTTGTACCACAGTCCACTCCTACGAGCATTTTTGGGCATACATGGGTACTCTCTTGTGTTCCTTGTTTATATGCAAACCGATATTCACACAACCGTCCACGCAACAGGTTTCAAAGTTAATGGTTTCATCCTTGCGTCAGTGTGGAATTCTCCCAGGCCTGATCTGCGCCGTCTGATTCCTGAGCCACAGGTTCACTGTCCGTGACCCGCACACCTAACAGCCTGTCAATCAACGGGCGGAAGGGGCTTAGCAGAGACGGAACGTGACTCGCAGGTCAGAGGGGGAGTCTGTGAAAGCGCAACTGGCGCCCCCCCCCCCCCCCCCCACCCCCGATTCTCCTGTCCAGTTTCTCCTGTTACTGATTGACACCATGGCAACGACGAAGGGGGACTCCAAAAACTCAGAACGGGGGTCTCCAAAAACTCTGCACTTCTGTAACAAAAAAAAAAAAGTTAAAAGACACACATAAAAAACCCGTGGTTAAACCATGTGAAAAAAGCTAATCACGCAAATGTATCATTATAAACAAATGCATCCATTATGGTTCCTCAAGCCCATGAGTATTTTTGTAAAATTGGCATTAATCTGATTAATTGCGTGCAATTACAGAACTGCATGCTCACACTGCTGGCGTTCCCATATTCTTTAAACTTGTGTTCACACAAATGCCTCCCTCTTAAAAACACACAAGCGCAAATCAACGCCAACGCCTCGGTGCTTTTCCTACTTCTGTCCCCGTGGATTGCTAAAAAAGAAATAATGAAGATATCGGCAGACCACGATGCACATTCATTAAACAAAATAGATGAAATTAGCATATTTGCGTGTTTGAAAAGCGTGAAGTACACAGCCTCACCTGAACTGATAAATGAGACGGGCGTGCCTGTTTCTCTGCTCTAAGGCTTGCCATGATATCACAGCAGCATATCAGCAAGCCACATATTATTATTATTATTATTATTTTTTAATGTTAACCAACTAAAACCCTCAACCTTTTTTTCTCAGCGCAGAGACAGCCGGGAAGACTCCAGGGATTGCGCCGCAGATTTAGGGGATCATAAGGAGGCCAAACGTCAACAGCCAATTTTGTGGGATTTGGAGCAGGACATCAGGGTTAATTCTCTTACTTGCTTGAAAAGGACCACGGGGAACTTTAATGGCCATCGTGAATCAGGGCCCTCGTTAAAGGGCTCATTTGATGGACAGCTCCTACAGCACGGTGCCGCCATCACTGCGAAGCAGTGTTGGGTTTCTATTCTAATCCAGAGGAAAGAGCACCCCCTACTGGCCACTCAATACCTGCTCCAGCATCATATTAAACCTTCTGAAAGGCTCCCACTCCCAAGTTCTCACTCAACCCACACCTGCTTAGCTTCTGTCTGACATGAGAATGGTAGAGGGAGGTGTGGTTAAGACCAAAGAATCATTACATTACATTACATTACAGGCACTTAGCAGACGCACTTTTCCAGAGCAACTTACATTGTATCCATTTATACAGCTGGATACATGCTGGAGCAATTCAGGTTAAGTACCTTGCTCAAGTGTACAACAGCAGTGTCCTACCGGGGAATTGAACTCAAGACCTTTACGTTACAAGACCAACTCCTTAGCCATTACACTACACTGCCGCCACCACGCCCTTTACAGGGGAAAGATTGAATTGCCATATCTCAGGAGGACACAGACTGAAGATGTTACAGCGCAAAACACATTAGTAAAATTCATTTCCAGACACACCATCGGGAGGTGACGGGTCCTAACCTACAGGAGAGGTTCTTTGTTCGAACCACAAGCATCACGTAACGTTCATATAATTACTCGCTGCTCTTGGAATCTGCCACAGACTCAGCTTCATGGCTGATTCAACTATGCGAAGGTCAGGCTTGGGTAGCACATTCTGTGTACTAAAGGAGGACACTTTAAATCAGACAGAGAAATGTTGAGGTCAAAATTAAGCCTGGAACTTTTAACTCTCATAGAGTTGGTCATGATTGGGCTGGATGGATATGAATTCTGTCAGAGATCATTTAGCACTGAGAACCCCACTGCATGCAAACGACAGACAGAGTAGTTTCCACAACACATAAACAGTCATATAAAAGCGCACGCAGATACGCAATTAGAAATGTAAGCATTTATGAATATTTCAACCGCAGAAAAAGAGATTTTAATCTTTTCAATTGCAATTCCTTGCAGCCAATGTAAACAAGTAGATTAACATATTTAATTAAAGTTGGCTGGCCCAAGGTCGACTAATTGTTCAACAAATGAGCTGAACAGTTGGGCAAGAATTAGATGAAAAACAACGAGGCACTACTGATTAAAAATATCTTTCCCTCTAGAGACCACATGAAGCTGCGAACCAGTTGCCAAGTAAAAGAGCAGGGACTGCAGAGGATGCGTTTTTATTTTTTAAATCATCCTTAAGCTTTAAATGTAATGCGTCTGTGTCCGAGCTCGATGGCCAAGGCATAGCAGGGAATGGCATCAAACAACAACAACAACAAAAAAGATCTCCAAGAAAACATTTTAAAAGTTTCACTAATCAGTCACAAGTCTTCCTCCAGCTTTGAGTTTACACACTAATGACAGCTTTTAATTAAGGCTTAAGGAAAATTAATAAAGTGCATGACATCCCCTCCTCCCCCCCCCTCCTCCCCACAATCTACAGCAGCCAGGCTAGTCCTCTGCTTGCCATGTCATTCGCACTGTCACAACAGTGAAAATAAAATTGTTGTGAGAAATACACAAAACAAGGTTAAAAAAAAAGAATGTTTTTTTTCTGTTTCATATCGCAGTGTTGCCAAGCAGAAATGATATTTCGGGAAAGGTGGCACACCGAGAGAACCACGTCGAAAATGACAACAAGCGCCCGTTCTGGTTGGCTCCGCAGTTTGACGGCATGGTGACGTCCCTCGCTGCTCTTCCTCTGCCTAATCAGAAACCTGCTCTGTTTCGAGGGGTCACTCGTTCTTCCGAGGGTATCAGAAAAGAACATGGGGGCGCTGGCGTGCTTTCTCTTCTCTCGCGCGCTTTCCACCCTGCTAGATGGCAAACAGGTCTCTATGCTTCACATCTAGCAGGCCCAAATTATTGTTGCGCAATATGCCCACTATGTCCACATACCACCAAAGGCAATGGAGAGGGAGCATGGCTTACACTGGATAGCCGCAGTTGGGAGAAGATCAGGCGGTAGCTGGGGCTGCTCCTGTGCTGGTTCTTATGTTCCATTGCTGGAAGTTGTAAGGGGAAAAAAAGTGCATGGGTGTCACAAAATCAAGCTCAGGTAGCAGATGCTCTTACGCAGAGTGACTTTATTGCGAAAGACAGCTCAGGTGCTATCACCTGACTTATCGAGCAATAGGTAGCTGGTAAGGCTAAAGGTGGGAGTGTGGCATTTGTGCATGGCATTTGCAGTCTAAAGCAGGGCACCACTCAGTTAGAACATTCACATGACTCATCTGCTCCCCCCTTTTCCAAATCCGCAAAGTCCCTGTTCTCCCTTCCACCAATTTGTCTCCACCTCTTTGTCAAATCTTTCTCTCTTTATGGGTGCATTCACACAGATACACTAGGTCTTCACTCAAAAAGAGTGAACAGCTTTAACCTTCCAATCAGGGTCAGACATCTTGGTGCATTGATCTGAAGGGTACCTCATTGTGAAGGAAACACAAGTCAGATGCTGATAATAAAATAAAATAAAATAAAATAAAATAAAATAAAATAAAATAAAATAAAATGTCTTGAGAACTCAGTACACAGTGACTCAGACATACAATGTTGCGGCTGCTGTTCTCACAGCAGCGATAAGCAGCAATGAGCACCTGTCCCTCCAGCTGGAAAAAGCGCGCATCGAACTCGCGCCATTAGGAGGCAGATTTCCAGAGAGAAGGCTCGCATCAGTGCAGCGGCCGGCGGTTCCACGCATTAACTAAGTGATCGATGTAAGCCACTGCCGCGATAACTGCCTCCGGGCAGAACGTATTCCTGAGGAAACTCTTAGGAACTCGATTAGTATTCATATGACGACATGGTAATAATTCAAAATATTTCCGAAATATGAAAGGTAAATACGTCACTCCACTGTATGCTGCATCGTGACTTGGACGCGTTTGCGTGCCGCACCTTCCGACTGTTTATTTTGTTGAATATCAATGTCCTGTTTAAATAGGGACAGTCCCCGTTTAATAGCTATTTTAGCAAAGGAACGAAGCGGCAGTGTAACATCCCATGGAAGTTCGCTTGCAATTCCAGTGTTTCGCGGATTTAGTTCTCCGCTGAGACGCTGCTGCTCTTCAGCTTTAACCTGAACTACTTCAATAATTATAATAAGCTGTATAACTGGATAAAATAAGAATGCATAGCATAAAAGTGTGTGCATTTCACAAAGCATAAATCACTTTCAACGAGAGCGTCTGTTAAATACCGAAATGTAATTAAAGATGTAGCCCATTTCTAAAAGGCACAGTCAAACATGCTCATTGAATATCTGGCGTTCACTAAACACTAAAGGTGAGAGCTAAGCTGCAGAATTATATATTTGTTAACATTTGATGAGTTATGAAGTAATGGAAAAATATTCTGCGCAGTTAATCAAATTGAATGTGACATAATTGGATGTCCTTTGAAATGATAAAGTAGCCAAGCGAGGGCTAGGGCCTTTTACCCAAATCGTTCACATACTTCATGATGTTCGTGATATTTTCGGAGAGGACATTTGGAGCTCCATAGCAGCAAAACATTTGAGGTGGATATTTGTAGTCCTGTAACCACCAGAGGGAGATAGAGAATATTATTCATGTTCCAGACTTCAGAGGATCCGCGCGGGTGCGCATTTGTGTAACAAAATTTATTTAAAGGATTCATACTCCTTTTAGGAGAGGATTTGTGCCGCTTTTTGGAATGAATAGTCAAATAGTCGTTTGTGGTTATAGCGATTCCAGGGATTAGCAAGAGGCGTGTGTAAGGTTAAAAAATGTTTTTTTTAAATAGAATACGAAAAAGTGTACCATTTGAATAATCGTTAAAACAGGCCACTCTATTACACTTAATTTAACCTAAGAAAGAACACCAATAAAGAACCATAAACGAAAAGCCTAAAAGGAAAGACTGAAGACTGAGATTTAGATGTCTTGTTTACCTGAAACAGGTGCGCGTGTGCAGAGCGCGTTCTTGTTAATCTGTAGATCGTAGCCTTGTGCTTAATGGCCGCCGCAAAGTCAAGACTGGGCAGAGTGCGTCTGTTTCCCAAGACTAGCAGATAATTAAATATAATTTGTGACTCAGTTTACAATCGCAGGCTGGTCTGTACAGCCAGTGGCTGCAGTTTGAAAGGTCACTGTCCTCTATTATCGTCATCATATTGTGCATGCCACATTGGGACGACACTAGAGGTCAAATTCAGGGGGAACTGTCCGAAATAAAACTCCTTCATTGTGACCCTACATAATAGAACTGTGGAGGCATATTCGTGAGTGAACCATCTGTGCTGTCGTGAGAAAATCTATATCTCATTCGTTTCATAAGCAATCACAATCCCATAAGTTTGAATAGGCTGCTCTTTGTATAAGCGTTTGTCATCTGTATATTGGGTATTCGCGACGACAAAAAATTAAACCCTGCTCGGCAACATCGTGACGTCACATTCAATTCTATGTGTTAAATAGCTACAAGTACAATTGCCATCCCCCAGTCCAAACCGGGTAGCCAATCGCCCTGGAATGCCGAAAGAACGCACAGACACTTAACAGCGTTAGACTTATTGTCGGTGCCTGGTGGTTAAAACAGAAAGAAAAAAAAGCAAGAAAATCAGATTTGCTGATTGTCACGTTATAAACAATGTCGTGACAATATCAGGAAATCAGCGGCAAGAATTTAACACTCAACTGCGGACGGCGAATTTGTGAACGATTCTTGGAAATTTGTGTCGGGAGTCGGGTCGGTGGGAATGATGCTCTGGACGGATTGGTTGGCTCACACAGTTCTTTCTCTCCCCGAAACGGCATTTTATCGCACCCCGGAGCTCTGAACACCTGGGCAGGGCGGCAAAGAACCTTGAAGGAAAGTTGTGAGGGTGGCGTTGCGGCACTGCACCAGCGACAACATGCGGAGTAACATGGACAGAAATTGACGGCAAAACGAGGTTCGTTTCTCCCTGTTATGCCATAACATTTACGCAACTTATAACACGTTGACAACTATTAAAACCATAAGGCTCAACTGAACTTTTTTTTTGTTTTTGGCAATCTTTCCAATAAAGTATTGCTTAAGTTGTTCGGATCATATTCAGAAAAAAAGAACTTATCTGCACATCTTCGTCGACTTGCTAGCCTATTTAATTTTATTAGCTGAAGGTTTTTTTAGTGCGTACTCGAAAGAAATCTCAATTTCTTTTTCCAGGGAAAAAAGGTAAGACAATAACACGTCATTTTAAAGACGATTCCAGATTTAAATGATACATTTCATTCGGGATCAATTGTTACTTTATGTACTCAGTACAGCAGGACAGCTGCTCTTAGTCAAAACATCTTGAATTCCAATGCTTTCTGTAGCTGAGTGTTATTGCTTCCGCGCGTACATAGCATAGCATCTTCGTAAATACAGAAAATTTAAAACAGCAATAATTGTACGTTTACCATTAGCGTGATTTGTACGCGTGATAGTCACGCCGCACGTCGTTGAGAATTTAACGATGTATATAGGCTACATGTTAATTTTAAATAAGGAACACGCGTGTCAGGATGTGAAGCGGGTAAATACGACCGTTAGCGCTTCATTTAAAGAAGAGACCCTGAACCCATTGATGTGGAACCCGAACTGTATCCGAGTTGCGCGTGACCGGGAAGGAACAAGTCCCGCTTCCATGCGCCGTGGTAAACGTCGTAGGGGACAGGTAATTTACTAAATTCAAGCCAAATACATATTACACGATTATCTTTTAATCACTTTAACGAAACATATATAGCCTATATATTAGGCTAATTAAAGTTTAATTAAAGTGGTTAAACGATAATCGTGTAATATGTATTTACTTGTATACTCGTCTGTTGCCTAAATATTCATGCATATGGCTTTTGATGTTGCAGTTACGGCAAAGAACAAATGATTGTTCGTTTACGACGTAGCCCACTTTCACAAGATGCATTACATTTGTTTCAGAAGATTTGTCTGGAGGTACGTAAGTAGCTACATAACTGCTTTCTAAAAGGAAACATACTGTATAAACCAAACCTGTATAAAAATAAAAAAAAACGCACACATCATCAGACGTGCATCTTATGTTGTGCACGTTTCATGTTCCGAAAGTCAACGAAACCCTAAAGCGCACGAGAGAGAGAGAGAGACAGACAGAGCGATGCAGTTCTGTCTCGCTGACAATTAAAGTTGCCAGTCACAACTGGTACGCTGGGGAAACGGGGGAAGCATGCCACGCACCTTTTTCATTCCACTTAGCCGTCGTGTTAAGGGAATGGAGTTAATTTAAATGACTAAAGCATAAGCGCTGCGCTATTCAAGAGAAGTAGGGGCGAGCGTCTGTGTTCTGGGAAGGCATTCGTGGCTGTGAAAAATGAGCTCGTGTGAGAAAAGCGGAGGCTTCTTGATCGCAAGTTGAGCATATTCGAGCAGCCATATACGAGTATACGAGTTCCCTGTATTTCCACGCTAGATTCGTAGGTACGGTTTTTATAAAGTTGTACACGTTTATTACCTTTGCTTTGACCTAAAAATAAATAAATAAATAAATAAATAAATAAATAAAAACTTTGGTAGGCCTAGTAGTACTTTGCTTATTTTATTGCCTAAGTTAAACATGTTTTTTTTCTGACAAGAATATATTTAAAAACTGAAACTGAAACAACTGAAACTGCATAGATGTTACACACGATTCAAAGCGTAGATAATACCAAATAACTGCAGTAGACAATATGTTTTTGAATTTCAGATTGGATTGCAAACAAACTGAATTAACAATAGACACAGTGAGGAAAGCAACAACATTAGCAACAGACCTAAAGCATTTTCATCAAATATAATTCCTATCTGTAATTTGTATTACATGAATGTATGAATTAAAAATCCCTGAATTGTCAGTATGTGCCATCTTTGCACATGTTATAGTGGTCATCAATGTGGACTACCTGGGCAGAGTACAGATGAGATTATATCTATGGCCCGAGGCAAGAACCGCCCTGGCACTATCTGAAAAGTGTTACAGTTCCCTAAAGTTTGCTGGCTTTCTCTACTGAACAAAATCATTTTTGCTACATAGCAAGCTGTCTTACTCAACCGTGTGCTTTCCCCACCTTGCCCTGCCACATACAGCCTGAACGTGCCGATTGTTATGGACTCTTACCATAACCAAAATGCTGACTCAGGGCCGTTCCCCTGTGACTGGCCTTATATCTCCGTTACTGACCCACTGCAGCATCTTCCCTCTACTCTTCTGTCCTAATCCTGCCAAGCATTCGTGCAGCCATTGACACCACAGACTGTGCCCTACCTCCCATCCACCATGATCTCACCTGCATCTCAGGCACTGCTCGTGAGTGGACTGAATCCTGCAACTCCAGATGACCCTTTGGTGTTTCCTGGGATGGCGGCTTTCCCTGTGCTAATTACCTTCCTACGGGTGTCCCTAGGGGGAGGGCGATAATGGCCAAAATGTCATATCACAATCTTTTTTTAGGATTTTAAGGTACATCATGAGTCATGATATGAATCATTGTTTTTTTCATGCTGCTTTTCTAAAACTATTTTGCAAGTTTCTGAACTGTGCAACCAAACTGGTGACTACACAATACTCCATTTGCACCATTTTAAGAAAATATAGACCTAATAGTACTTTTCAAAAATTAAATAAATACTACACGCGATCACTGTTGGACTTGACAAGTACAAACCAGTTCCATACTAAACTGGAACTTTTTTTCAGAGAAAAATTCTTCATCTGTCTGTGCTTTCACACGTGCAAGCATTTAATCAGAATAAAACTTATCTGACATGTGCAGAACCCCAGAATAACTTGGTCTGGCGTTGGAGTACACAATGCAAATTTCTATAAATATCTCCAAATACGCTTTGTATGGTATGTACAGTATTCATATTGATAAAGGGGGCGACATAGCTCAGGAGGTAAGAGCGTTTGTCTGGCAGTCGGAGGGTTGCCGGTTCGATCCCCTGCCCCGGGTGTGTCGAAGTGTCCCTGAGCAAGACACCTAACCCCTAACTTCTCCCAATGAGCTGATTGGTAACTTGCATGGCAGCCTTTCACCGTTGGTGTGTGAGTGTGTGTGCGAACGGGTGAATGAGAGGCATCAATTGTAAAGCGCTTTGGATAAAAGCGCTATATAAATGCAGCCCATAAAGTTCTTATGATTGTAGTTTCAGACAGTTTATGGGTTTTACGTGGATAACATTCTCCATCCCCCTCCTCTTATTATTCATATGCAACCACTTGGCTCTGTCTCCTCCTCCAATGGTTTCCTATATCATTTTGATACTTATGATGATCAGATCTTCCTCCTTCCCCCGCCTGACGCTCGGGTCTCACTTCACACCTCGGACCAGCTGTAGGACGTGTCGCGCTGCGCGGCGGGGCGCGGGCCTAAGCTCTGCCTGCTGTCTCAGAAGAACGGGCTCCAAAAGGGCTCCTCTGTATCCTCACTGAGGAGCCCCGTCGAGCGCTCGTTGTCGTACGCGACAGTTCAGTCCGGGCGCTTTCGCACTTTTCACGCCTGCCCTGGGAAGGTTCCGTATAAAGAAAGGGGTTTTCCCTGGAACAACTTGCCGAAGAGCCCCTCTCAGGACCCCCTTTTCTTTTGAAGGGTGTCGCTAAAAACGGGGTGCTGTACACTCCCCCCACGTCTTCGCCGCTGCTGACCTCTCCTAGGTGTCACAGGAGAGGTCGGTCACAGCCTGGGGTCACAGAGTTATACCTTCATTACCAGCTTCCCTCTTACCTCCCCAGTGGAAACACTTCATCGGCTGCCGGTCACGGCCCGCGTCAAGGTAAAAACCGTGGTGGTGCTAACCTGCAGGGCAGCGAATGGAACGGTTCCACCGCGTTCCACCGGTCAGTACTCAAACCCTGCGCGCTGGCGAGAGCTCTCTGTTCAGAGACATCACGGTGACTGGCTCTCCCCTCCTTGCGTGATTGGTTCTCCCGCTCATAATGCCTGACTGTAATGGGGCCCATCACGGTGGAGCAAAGTTCTGAAAGTAGTCAGGAAGAGGACGGAAGTCCATTGTATAATGGGTCGGGAACCGGGCTTGTAACTCGAAAGGCTGCAAGTTAGATTCCCCGGTAGGCGGTTGTACCTTCGAGCAGGGTACTTGACCTGAATTATATATCCCACATATATAATTCAGCGCAGATCCAGCTGTGTAAATGCTAAATGTCATGTAAGTCGCTCTGGATAAGAGTGCCTGCTAAATGCCAGTAATGTAATGTAGTCAGAAGAGTAGAATTGTGCTGTCTAACCTTCCAGTGCAGGCTGAAACTCTGGAGATTACATCTTGGTTTCCCTCCTGTCCCCAGCCCATTGTACTCCCTCCTTTTGTACTAATTTAGGTTATGGTAATTTTATATGGTGATAGGGCACGTTGTTCAGAGTTTCACGTTTCTCTTCTGGCATTTTGTGTACGTAGGCTGTGTGATTTGCTTGACTTTCCGGATGAAAGGTTGCTGTACAAATAAAGTTTATTATTATTATTATTATTATTATTATTATTATTATTATTATTATTATTATTATTATTATTATTATTTAGGATTTCTACTTTGGTTCTGGGTTAGCACAGTGCTTTAATGATCCTGATGGTCTTATAATATCATCAGTCAGGTCTGACTGACCCTGTAGCTCATTTCAGTTTTGTTCATTTAAAGGGTCCCCATTAGCTGATGCCGTGGCAATCAGCTACTCTTCCTGGGGCCACACCTGACATACTCTACATAACATATTACATGATAAACATTAAATTATAGTAATATACATTAAATAGCATCAATATACATTAGTATAAAATGCAAGGATTTCATTGATATAAACATTTTTTTTAAATTACATTCATATAAAATTCAAAGCCAGTCAACACTGAACATACATTTAGGTTTAAAATACTAATTAAAAATCAATATACAGATGATTCAATCTGGCAAATGTGCTTCTGTTTCTCCTGTACTGTACTTGGCTCTGGATAAATGGCTCTGGATGAATCTGGTCAGTGACTGTAATGTAGCGTGTATCTGCTCTGTGTTTTCCCATTTGTTTTGTACTGCTGCTTCGCTGCACAGTAAAGACTGCGTATTCGGAGGTGTTCCTCGAGTTGGCAGCAGTTAGCACTTTGCCCCACGGGTGTTTGGAGTCCTTTGGGAGTTACTTTATCTGGTGTCTTGTGGACAAAGGAGAAGAGCGAATGCACACTTGCTCTGTGTATTCCAGCTTACATTTGTGAAGATGTGATCCTAGGAAACTGGGTTGCCATGACACTTCACTGATTGACCGACATAATTTATGCGCTGCCATGAACTAGGGCGCATTTATTGAATTCACTGAATAATTCATGTATTGAATATCTGGCATTATGGAATTTTTTTTTAGCTTGTTTTCACCTTTACAGTACCAGTTAAACAAGCCAACATCATCATGTATTGGATGCTGCCTATTTGTACAGCACCCTGAAGTGCTATGTAGGTGTGCTAGACTGCCCCTCTCTTCCATTTAGTAATACTTCAACCTAAAATAAAGATTCAAACTTACATATTTCATGTTGTCCCTTTGCCCTTCTTTAGACTACACTATCGTCTTTACGTATAGCTTTACGTAGAGATACGATAATATCCACGTCGATGTGGGATTTTACAAATGACTACTCAGTTATTGTTCTGTGTAAACCACTAAGATGAGTGAAATTGATCAACTCGCGCCCCTCAAACAAACTAAACAAATTCAATTATGTGGAACGTAGGCTGCTCAAAGTGGCTACAGGAAAAGAAAGTCGAGATCCGCACCGCGATTTCATTTCATTTTATAAACGAGAGGCCCTTTGTTTCCAAGGCCTAAATTGGCTGCTGATTGGAGAGAAAACACAAAAACCACTTCTGATGAAGATGACCCCTCCCCCCTTCAGGAGTGCTCAGATCTCAAAAAGCAATGTCAGATATTCAGTCAGCATCGGAGTTTCCGAAGGTGTCTGTGCTTGCCAGGTATTTGGAGGGGACGTGGGGAGATGAACGATAGGAAGCTATAAATGGTAGCTAAAATAATTAAAAATAATTAAATGTAAATAAAAGCCAGTTTGCTAGAAAGCTGGCTGAGCAGAAACAGCCTGTGTTTTCTTGTAGTACATGTAAATTTATATGGAGCAACGGCATGGTTTTCGCAGTGTAGGAGAGTGGTTAGGGAACCGGGCTTGTCACTCTCAAGCTGTTGGTTCAGTTCTCAAGTGAAGGTCTGGCATTGTGCTTCCGAATGAGCTGCTTAATCTGAATTTCCTCAGTCAATATCCAGGAGTATAAATGCATTGTAAAGGCTGCGACCTCTGTTAGTCTCTCTGGATAAGTGTCTTAAAAAGGACTAAAAAAGGAAATGTGTGGGGTTCTTTGTCTGTGAATTCTTACAGAAACTGTTTTTGAGACAGACGATAAGATGTGACTGGCTGCCATGGGTGAGAACTGCATGGCAGATTTATTATTGGTATTTTCAGTGTTGGCTTTGGTGTTATGCGCCTGGCTGTCAGTACAGTAATAGGCCCCCGGGCGGTGTGGATTTGAATCCTGTTCAGGCCTCAGCTTAAAATGGCTCAATTCTTAGGTGCTTGTTTGCGACGTCTCCCGCACACGGGAAAAACTTGTTCCCGGCTCGGTTCCTGACAGCTCCGGTTCCCGTTAGCTCGCTGGAATCCGTTTACACGGCCGAGGCCGGATGAAGAGCAGAGTCCCCCGGACGCGTTCCCCAACGTCGCGCGCGCCACGGCGACGATTCCGCCGGCGGGCCGGGCCACCTGCTGTCAGCCTCCTCCGGCTCGGCTCGCGAGTCGCCGGGGGCGACGGGGGTGACGGCAGCTGGTCCGCGCGCGTTATCGGAGGACACGCCTGCCGAAGCAAGAGCCCCGCCCGCGTGAACTGGGAAAGGGAGATGCCACCGCCCCGCGGCAGAGAAACAATATGGCGGTCAAAACCGGAGACCAAAAGTTGTTGCGAGTGGGTCTGTCTAAGGAAAGCCCGGAGTAGTGTTAGATTCCCTCTCGGCCGACGCCTCATTCTCCAGAGCAGGGGGAGCATGAATTTTTTTTGCGCTTTCCGGAACTCTTGGAGGTGTTTGCAGAATGAATGAATGTGATTTCAGTACAACTGGGTATTCTAAATTTGGAAAAACTAGGGCAAAAAAAAGAACAGACATGCTTTTATCTTCATACAGTTCAAATAATCCATAGAAATATACAGTACACATCTGTGCATATGCATATTTCATCATTTAATATTTGTGGGCAGCCATGTGAAGTAGCTGTTCTACAGCCAGAATGGTTGCTGGATGTTTGTGTAGACCCTAAGTAGCATGCTGTTGATGTGTGCTTCATCAAAGTAGTTTATTTTTACTTAAGTAGTAAGTATTATTTAATTAAACAGAATAGACTGAGTCTATATTAAATTCAACATTAATAGTCTAAATGAAATAGATTAACAATAATGCTGGACAACATCAACAAAAACAACAACTAATATATTCATGACAATAATGACAGTAAAAGCCTCCTAGAAAGCCTTATAGAAGTGCATTATTCTGTATTAGAGTTAAGCTCAGAATGCTAAGTAGTATGCTTCTTAAAAGCTATTCAGTGTTATTAGTTTGAGACAGCATACCTCAAAGTGGTATACTGTCTCAAACCAGAAACTTGTGAAATGCAGTATATTTTTTTATATCTGTCTTTACTTGTTACAAAAAAGAGATGAACTTTCATCTCATAGCAAAGCACTTTATGGAGGAGGACTGTGTGAGTGTATGTGTCACGTGCATATGCATTTGACTAACTGTCTGAGTGATTTCACCCAGCTATTTTTGCGTCTGTGTATTTATTCTGTGAATTAAACATTATTATTAAAGTTGTGAAGAATACGTTGCCTCCCAACACGGCCTCCCAGCAAAAGGAAAAGAAGCACTGGTTAAGACATGCATTATACCAGGACGTTCCAGATATCAGGGCTTCCAACTGCCGATTTTCCTGGAGGCCATGGTTCTGTTCAGGCGAACAGAACCATGGCGGTTCTGTTCGCCTGGCCCCCACCATGATGCCTCCACCTTGAAGCCCCCGCCATGTAGCCCCCCGCCTTGAAGCCCCCGCCATGAAGCCCCCGCCATGTAGTCCCCCACCTTGAAGACTCCGCCATGAAGACTCCGCCTTGAAGCCCCCGCCATGAAGCCCCCGCCATGTAGCCCCCCACCTTTCAAGACCCCGCCATGAAGCCCCCGCCTTGAATCCTCCGCCATGAAGCTTCCACCATGAAGACTCCGCCTTGAAGCCCCCGCCATGAAGCCCCCGCCTTGAAGCTCCGCCATGAAGCCCCCCACCTTTCAAGACCCCGCCATGAAGCCCCCGCCTTGAATCCTCCGCCATGAAGCTCCTCCATGAAGCTCCGCCTTGAAGCCCCTGCCTTGAAGACCCCACCTTGAAGCCCCTGCCTTGAAGACCCCACCTTGAATACCCTGCCTTGAAGACCCCGCCATGAAGCTCCTGCCATGAAGCTCCCCCATGAAGCCCCCACCTTGAAGCCCCCGCCATGAAGCCCCCGCCTTGAAGACGCCGCCTTGAAGTCCCTGCCTTGTTTCCCCCGCCTTGAAGACCCCGCCTTGAAACCTCCGCCTTGAAGCCCCCGCCATGAAGCTTCCACCATGAAGCCCCCGCGATGAAGCCCCCGCCATGAAGCCCCCGCCATGAAGCTTCCACCATGAAGCCTCCGCCTTGAAGCCCCTGCCTTGAAGCCAGAGTTCAGACAAACTTGCAGGGAATGACAGCTCATTACCAGTACAGACAGGCGCTCCAACAGGGACTGTTCCTCTGAAAAACCCTACTTTGCACACTATCGTTTGCAGTATATCATACAGGATATCGGCGTGTTGGTGAACGCGATTCCTCAGAGGGGAAAGCTCTCCCTGGAATCTTCAGAGAGGGACGATTTCATTGAGTCATGAAGGGTGTACCCCCTGTACACGTGTGTGTGTGTTTATATTTTTTATGTGTGTGTGTGAGTGTGTGTGTGTCTGAGAAGACTGCATGCACACTACAACAGTGTCATTTGGAGAGATTAGTTACCAATTCAATTTAGATAACTGGTTGAGCATTAATAAATATTTACTTTTTGCTTTTACTGACAGCTTTGTAAAAATGCTTTTTTGTTACAGACAGCTGTGACTGAGAAGCTGCAGATCCCTTCCATCATTGTCGTAGCAGCCCTGGTAAGAAGATGGAGCCCCTAGACCGGGTGGAATGGGCGCCCTTTCCCAACGACCTCAACCATTCAGCCGTAGCACCCAACAGCTCTGTTAACGTGTCCAGCCAGAGCATGCCTTTCCAGGGGGAGAGCACCATGGTAACGGCCGTCATCTCGCTCACCGTCTTCATCATCGGACTGACGGGCAACACGCTGGCCATCTACGTGGTCCTGCGCTACGCCAAGATGAAGACCGTCACCAACATCTACATCCTCAACCTGGCGGTGGCCGACGAGCTGTACATCCTGGGCCTCCCCTTCCTCACCACGCAGAACGTGCTCTCCTACTGGCCCTTCGGCTCCTTCCTCTGCCGCGTGGTGATGACCGCCGACTCCATCAACCAGTTCACCAGCATCTTCTGCCTGACGGTCATGAGCATCGACCGCTACCTGGCCGTGGTCCACCCCATCAGGAGCACCAAGTGGCGGCGGCCCCGGGTGGCCAAGATGATCAACGCGACCGTGTGGTCGCTGTCCTTCGTGGTGGTGCTGCCGGTCATCATCTTCTCCGACGTGCAGGACCAGTTCAACACCTGCAACATGAACTGGCCGGAGCCCAAGGCCGTCTGGTCCACCGCCTTCATCCTCTACACGGCCATCCTGGGCTTCTTCGGGCCACTGCTGGTCATCTGCCTGTGCTACCTGCTCATCGTGGTGCGGGTCAAGTCGGCGGGCGTGCGCGCGGGCTTCACCAAGCGGCGCAAGTCGGAGCGCAAGGTGACGCGCATGGTGGTGATCATCGTGGTGGTCTTCGTCCTCTGCTGGCTTCCCTTCTTCATCATCAACATGGTCAACCTGGTCTTCATCCTGCCCGAAAACAGCCTGATGGCCGGCGTCTACTTCTTCGCCGTCATCCTGTCCTACGTCAACAGCTGCGCCAACCCGCTCCTGTACGGCTTCCTCTCCGACAACTTCAAGCAGAGCTTCCGGAAGGTTCTCTGCATCCACAAGGCCAACGGCGTGGAGGACGGGGACCCCAGCGTGCCCCGCACCGAGAAGACAACCACGCACGACACGTTCCTCTCCCCGAGGAACCACGACTTCAACGGGCCCGTGCAGAACAGCCAGGTGCGTCATTAACAAAATTCCCCTATCAACACCAGACGCAGCTGAAAATCGACCGCAGTTTAAATACTAATACTCCCGATATGATGTATATCCTGATGAATGAGTCATTTTTTTTTTTGAGAACCTCTGATGCACAACCAGATTATATAAAATTGTCCTATTGGCTGAAAATATTGCACCACTGCACGATTGCAGTAATCCAGTTTCTGAACCAGTTTTCTTACTCTTAGTACTCAGTCAGTAGTACTCAGCAATAGCACAGATCTCTGCTTCTTACCCACAAGACATTTTAGTTTAGTAACATTGTTAATAGAAGTTTGTGGTCCTCTATCTTAAAACTTTGTCCTTGGTCATGCCCCTTAAAGAATTTTCAACATGCGTATGAAATTTAATATTTTGCCGTAAGTGGTAGGGAAACAGTGTTCAGTGTAAAGAAGAATACAAGGCTAAGAATCTCACTGGTGCAGACTGTGTGATAGTAGTCATCATCAGTGACCTTGTACTGTGTGCGCATCCAGCTTGCCTGCGTCTGTGTTATAGATGCGAATGTGGAGGCAACTGCGACTGTGGATAAGCATGACGCATCACAGTGTGTCTGTGGAGTGCAATTTGTGTGGGTGTGTGTGTGTGTGTGGGGGGGGGGGGATTTCTGCCACATATTCACACTCCACAGGCTTGTGTGTTCTGTTGATACCCACATTTTAACTAAGAATGTATTTTGAGTGAAAGACATGGCAAATTTGGGTGTCATTAAACCCACTCAGAAGGTTGTGCCCCCACCCCCAAAAAAGTCTTTGTCCCAAACATTATGGAGCTCACTGTATATCTGATCATTTTCACATAAAACCACAATCGCAAACCTAAAACCCCCACAAGTTTAAATGTGACTTTTTTCCTGTTCTTATACAAACAGGTATACACATAAACAGGTACACATACACACAAACAGGTACACACAGAGAGGTACACATTCAAACACACAAGTACAGACATATACAGGTACACATACATACACACAGATATGTGCATACACAGGTACCCATACATACTCACAGGTATATGCATACACGGGTACATATACACACACACTCAGGTACACACATACATACATACAGGTATACACATATGCAGGTGCACATGCACACAGTAAAACCTTTGGTGTTAATTCAACTATAACAGTGCTAATTTAACTCTTAACAGATAACATTTGGTCCCGCTCTGGAATGTGGGACCAAATGTTATCTATTGAGTGTTGAATTAACACTGGACATTTTACTGTGCATGTACACACATACACAGGTCCACATACGCCCCGGTAAACATACACGGGTACACATGTATACATACAGGCATGAATAAGCACAGAGTAAAAAAATATTAGTGTGAAAATATGAGTGTATGCACATCCACGAGTTGACATTTCATTGTACTTGGCATGTAGCAATAGAGAGGAGCAAAGAAAAAGAGTGGCTGCACACTGGATTTTATGCTCCCAAGGTGACATTTAATCACAGCAGCTACATTTCAACCTTGCTCTCTTTTCGTCAGGCATTCAAAGTGAAAATACAGGTGGGGGTGTGTATATACACAGGTAAGGCAAAGAATGGCCAAATAACACCTACTTGGCACCCTCCTGGCAATGACGGTTGTGAAAAATGAGACACAAAATATTTCCTAAAATGTAGAGGAAGGACTTTCTGTCTCTCTGCTGCTGCAGGCTAAGCATGATTGACAGGCAGGCTCAGGAGTGCACTGTATTCTACAGTGCTATAGGTCTCACCAAGGTGCCAGCTGCAGCCTCCTCTGACGCCTATAAAACTGCTGTTGTCTTTGCAGGGCATCCAGTTGGAACCTTGTGGTAACTCCAAGGAGGAACTTCAGCCTTCAATGCCCACTGTGATTGGCCAGTCCACACTCTAAGCACTGCCCTCTCTTTGTTTCTCTCTCTCTCTCTCTTTCACCGCACACCAAAGGTATGGCCGCACACCCCAGCACACAGTCTCATTCTGCTGACCTCCATCTGCACACTGAGCCCCTACCAGCAGCCACCCTCTCCTCACCACTCAGCTATGACCTCTGACCCCTTCCGCCAACGTCAAACAGGAAGTGCAGACACTGCATTGCCTGCTCCTTGCCCGTTCCTCCACGCTTTGCTTTCGATCCCAGACCAAGCTTCCACACACTGACTGCCCTGAAGAGAAATTAAAAAATGAAGTTGGATGAGTGAGCCTTCTTTACTGGAAGCGATTAAAATGTCTTTGGAAAAACAAGAAAAAAGAAAAAAAGGTAAAATGAGTGTATATTTGTTGACACACAGACACAGTCACAAGTACACTGCATTTACTTGTGGGTTAGAGTCACATCCATTAAAGCTTTACTGAGGCTTGTGTAGTTTTGTCCTCCCTGTTGCTTTCAACCAAAACAACACAAATTTGTCAATATAATTAAGTGTCCCAATATGTCAAAGCAAATTCAAGTGCACCACCAAAATCAGTCTGTGAGAAAGGGCCTTTTATATTTAGGTTTATTTACTCAGTTATTCCTAATCAGGAGCTGGAAATTCAACAGGGCGTGTCTATTCTGTATGGATGTTCACTTCAATCTTTCTTCTGATTGACACACATATTCATGGTCACATTGCTGATTGGTAAACGTAAAATTGCCACATTAATTACATTATAAAAATGGTCTCCAAATTACCAATATCCAGATACTCCTGTTGTGGAAAATAATGTAGTCCCATTGTTCTCAGGATGAATAAACAAATTTATTTATGGGTTCTTTATTTGTAAAATATCTATTGCAAGTTAAATGCTTATGCTACTGCTTTCAGTACAAAAAAAAAACAGTTTGTTAATGATAACTCTGTTTTGGTGTACATTTGATTTTGAGTCACAATCATGGTCAAGGGTTGATTGAGCCCATGCTGTTTCTTTTTACAGTTGATCAGGACCTCACCCCCCCCCCCCCCCCCCAGCCTCCAACCTCCTCACTCTTTCTCCATCAGGCCTTCACAACTGTGGTACAAAGACGTGTTTCTGCTGCAGGCACGCTGTGAACGCTGCTTAATTTAATCCAAAATAGAATTCTTTTTGTAACTGATATGAGTTTCTTCTTTGTGCAAGGGTAGCTGACCCCAGAACATATTTTACGGGCAAACATCTCCATTGTTCATAACAGATACAGTGAGCTGCTGTAAACCCTGTTAATCCTTTAAGGTGTAAGATCACATATATGTGATTAGAATGTTCTTAAATGATGTAACAATCACCACTGGTGATTGAAAGCAATGGAGTTCTAGCACACTGACATAGAATTTAGAAAAAACATTCCAAAAAACCTTCTCATCAAAGGGTCGAGGTGTAAAAGCTCAAATATGTGATTAGAATGTACTTGACTTGAACATTCTAATGCTGATGTAACAATCACTGCTGGTGATTGAAAGCATTTTGAACCAGAATTTTGAAAAAACATAGAACCTATGTACCTACTCTTAATGTAAATGAAAAGAGTGAGGAAGAGGGAATTTGTGCGTCCCTCATCAGCTTCTGACATGGGAGAAAATCACTCTGATTGTTCTTGGGCTTTCGGCAATCAAGTTTTTGCAGAGAGCATGACAAAAACTTTGCTGCAAATTATGCTTATTATATAGGCCCTGCAACAGTATCGAGTTGAAGAATGTTCTCTGGAAATGGCATTTTGTAAGATTAATATGCCGGCTAGCGTTAGCCTAGTCCAAGGTCTGTAGCATACCTGTGGGGCCTGGCGAACGCATTGTCCATTGGGTGTGGAAATAGGAAACGGTTCTGGCTTGGCCGGGTATTGCCGGTCTACACCAAAGACAGGCCATTGTTAGCGTGCTGTAGATTGATATTTTGAGTCCTGTAGACTGTCTGCTTTGACCTTGGAGAGCACCGGCGCCGGGGAGTTCGGCTGGGAGCTGGTGGATGGCCCTTTCACCCTCTGCAGCTTTGGCAAAGCCAGTTCCCATGGGAGATCATGGACGAACGGCCCCAATGCCCTTGAGTTCCTCTGTGTCCCAGATTTCCGTCCTGTACCCACCTGTTTGGGTGATAACTGTTCCGGAACTTTACGTGTTGTGGCATTCCAACATTCCGCAGAGAACTGTTCAAGACTCTACAGTGACAAGATATTGGACTGTACCTGCTTTGTGCTGAAACCTCCATCATGAGACTGCCAAACGTTCCAATACCTGAACTTCTTAACCCCTTATAACTGCTGAAATGTTGCTACATGAACTCCAGGCAAGGAAGGTCAGTCCTTGGCTGAAGATTTTGCACAGTCTTCACTTGCTGAATGTTTTTTTTAAAAGAGGCTTTTAGAAATGTAACAGTGCAGATGTGTTTTTCAAGGACTCAATGACGGCAGTATCCTCCTGAGACCTGGCAGAAAGAAAGTTTAAAGTATTTTAAATACTTTTTTTTTTTACATAATACATAAGTGTCTTGGATAACAAAAACATGTTGCGTGAAAATATTTTCCAAAATATTATTTTTTATTGAATGTCTCTTGCATGATCTTTCTTGAGATTAAGACCGGAGACTCCCATGTCGATTACAAGGGGTTGAAAATGAGTTGCCGGGTCTTGGGGGGATATGGTGGCAGCAGTGCTTCGTCGTGTTTGTGCTTTTGTGACGTTAAAATGACAGTGCAGCCAAAGGCTGTGTGTACGTCTCACACCCGGATCACAGCGCACAAAGCCAACAGCCATCAGCTCAGCTCAGTGTTTGTCGGATTATATTGTGTAACGGCCGTGGTTGTCCTGTTTGGTCTCTAAATATTCTGAAAACAAAAAGGCAGACTTTTAACGCGATAGTGAAATATTTTTGTGGCCTTGTGGTCAAGATGTTGCGTTGTATGCTTCGATTTGAATAAAGCTGTGAAGTAAAAAAAAAAAAAAAAAAAAAACAAAAACAAAGCTTTCCTTCCTTGTGACCCAACAGCCGCACCCCGCAGGTAAAAGCTAGCAGCCATTTTTCACTGCGGCTCTGAAAGAGAGTGCTGACAAGATTGTGGGGACAGTCTGGAAGAATGAGTCTGTTTCTTGAAACACGTCGCTGTGCTCTGAAGAGGTCAAAGGCAACATTGCCCTGGTTTAGGAAGACTCCTCTTCTGACCCCCTAGAGGTCACAACAGCTGCCCTCTCCAAACTATTTCCTGAACCACAGAAGTCTCACTTATTTTGAAGGTTTCGATCCACTTGGTCTGTCCCTCATCAGTGCCCTCATTGTCTGAGTTAATCGATTACATCGATCCAAGTACAAACTTATTAAGCTATGTGACAGAGGTGTGACCTCAAGATAAATTAACTCCCTCAAGACACACACACACACACACACACACACACAGAATACCCTCACTTACTCTATCCTGTGGTGGATACATTTCAGAAGAGCTTTCAGGCTTTATCGTTTAGTGTTGCTAAGATGCTAAGATTTCTATGCCAAAGTACAGCCCACAATGCAGTAGCACCTGCTAACGTAACCATATTAAATACTGTTCGTTGACTTGAAAAATTCCATTACAGTTGCAGTGCATGGTAGACATACAGCAACCTGAATCTAGCTGGTCACCAAAACGCTATATGTAGGAAAAAGTGCACTTAGAAACCTGCATTGTGTTGGAATGCAGGTTGTGTAACAATTTGCATGTTATTACTGTCGACAGGGGACTCCCGTTCACAGTACCCACTACCTCATAAAGGGATTTTTATTTAATCCTGTATTTCTTCCCCCATCACCGAATGGCTTAGAAGAGTGGTTGTCCTGGAGTGCTGGGTTTTTTTTTTTTTTTTTTGTTCAAACCTTTATTGCAATTTGTGAAACGTCAAGAGTTGTTCATTGTTTTTAGCTAGAGACCTTTAACGGTCCAATGAGGGACACACCATCGAAAGACATTCACGTTCAAGAATAATTAATGTTCCACATTAATTTAAGGGCATTCAGCCAGTCATGTCAACTTTTAGACAACTACTGATATAACTTCCTGTTACATGCCAGGGTAAATGATTTATTTCAAAAGGGGGTGCATTTTGTATTTATTAAAATTATGTATTTGACTGACCTCCAGCTGAAATAAATAAAGTCTTAAATGCTGAATGTGTACACCTGGCTATTGATGCTAAACCATAAATGAAAATGAAGAGTTCATGGACAAACCAAATTGTAATGAGCCAAACCAGCATGGTGTTATGGTCTGTTTACACTTACAGTCACTTGAATTAAACAAATGATTGGCTGGAACAAAAAACCAATATATACAGGGGTACTCCAGGACCAGTGTTGAAAATCATCAGGTTAAAAAGCTCTGCTTATCAGTGATGCAGTTACACTTGACATTTTCCACATCTTCCAAGGACGTGTAAAAAGTTATTTTGAGAGATGAAGGCTATTCCATGCGTGAGGTGCCAAGAAACTGAAGATTTCATACAAAGGTGTACACTACTGTCTTGAAAGAAAGAAGAGGGCAAATTGAATCTAACCAGGCCAGAAAGATAAATGGAAGGCCCAGATTCACAGTGCATGCCTTTGTATGACATTTTCAGTTTCTTGGCAACGCATGGAATAGCCTTCACCTCTCAAAAGAGACTGATGAGTGTATAGAGAAAGCTGTTTGTTTTTGGCCTTTTTAAAAGCAAAATTAAACTTAAAAAAAATAAAGGTCAGTGTACTAGATACTGTAGCAACTGAAATAAATATATATTTTTAGGTTAATTAAAAAGCACAATTATTTTCAGCTGCACTTAATAAAATAGGAGTGCTTTCTCTTGTTCCGAATTAGTACATCAGGGCACTGAGTGTAAAAGATTGTAATAACACTGCCAAATTACTGTTACCATCTATTAAGAATCATTCATGTCGCTAAAAATGCTATTTTCAATATCTCTGACCACCTCACCTCTTTTGGCTTGTGGCGTTTTGGGGGTGCGTCCTCAGCGGAGATGTGGGTGGGGTTGAGGAAAGAAGAGGAGAAGGGCCGCAAAAAAACTGCACAGTATACCCTTAATGCTACCTTGGTGAATAAAAGTATTGATTTCTTTCAAAAACATAAAAAATTTCTCAATGATTCCAAACTTTTGAACAGTAGCGTACACATACGCCACCCACCGTAAGGAACCACAGGAGCTACTGGTGGACAGAGCCGATGCTTCACATGCAAATACCCAATGAGTAATTAAACATTTGCAACATTGCATTGGTTCATGCATCAGTACCACAGTTAGCATCCATACATACATCCATTAATCCGCTTATTCCGCTTATTCTGAGTCAGGGTCGTGGAGGCTATCCCAGCATGCAGTGGACCTCTACACCAGTCCATCACAGGCTCCACACACTATTCACTCTCACATTCACACATATGGGCAATTGTGTGGCGTGTGGCGACGGCGCTATTAATTGCACAAGCGTACCGCCCCCATGGTTAGCATCTTCATTCAAAATCCTTCATTTGGAGGAGAAACGTTCTGTGAAACAAACATCCCCCCTGGAGCGCCGTAGCAGTACGTCCCCGGAACGGGGTTTTTTTCTGCCAAGGGCGGTGGGAGATCCGCGAATCTGGAAAGACAATCTCCCCGCACGCCTCATGGAGATTATCCACAGATGAGTGGGCCCCCCACTGATGTCTGTTAGGACAAGGTTTTTTTTTTCTCCTCTACCTCATTGTCGTCTGAGAGCCAGCCCTCCAAACCCACTTGTTGCCAAGGGAACTGGCCAATGGCAAGGCCGGGCCTCTCCGCCGTGTCTCTGCATGTGCCATGCACTGGGGACATGCAGTACAGAGACAGATTAATTTGGACCAACCGCGCGACTGGCTTCACAGGCTCCAGTGTGTGATGAGCTAAGACAAGGAGGGAGAGCATTCAGCCTGGACCCCACTGTGTGTCCTTTATCAAGCACAGCCCTCACACTGGGCCTGTGATGTCATCGCACATCTGAGGTGTCTGATGCAAATGCCAGATCATCGCCTTGAGGCGTGTGTGTGTGTGTGTGTGTATATGTGTGTGTGTCCGGGTTGTGGGTAGAGGAGGGTACCAGATCTCCTAAAGGACATTGGGAATGATATAATGAGCACACAATCTCTTTTAGGGTCATGTGGAAATTAATTTCAGTGGGAAAATTTACTTCTTGTTCCACATTGTTAGAATTCCATCCCATAAGTGTGGGAGTTACTATAGTAACCACAGTTACTAACCACAGCAAGTGAGTGCTCCCAACAGCTGTAGCCAGGTGATTGCTCTGATTAATCAAGCTATATTTCCACGCAAGTTTTTTTTTATTTCACAAGAGTCCTGAAGTGAGCGCTTGATTCTTTCAATCAGACGAGGAACTTTAAATTAGCTCATTAAAACACTGAAGTTGCCAGGCGACTTCCTGGAAATCCAATTCTCAGTTCGCCGCACTGGGCCAACAAAGCTGTCCTCGTCTGTAATGCCATTCGCTGATGAAAGCAGGCCCTGAATAGCCCTGCATTGGATAGCTACGTCAGTTTGTCACGATGACGACGATGATGATGATGATGCTGACCATAATGATAAATCATGTTGTTAGTTGTATTTATAGATCTAGAAAAGATGGTGGGCTGCAGTTTCACATCCACAAACACAGACGTATTCTTAAAATGTGTTTTTTTATTTGCTATTTTATGCAAGAAACACATACAAAAGTGTTGTAAAATTGCTGTTGTTTTAGGATATTAGGTCCTAAGTTTAGGACCTATTATTGACAGTATACACACAGCACAGTAGCTGTACAGACACTACTAAATGCAGGCAATCAATTGTCCCAGATAACTGTAGCCATAATTTGGGGATTGACACAGCAGCATTACTGTTCATAGAATCTATGATAGCATGGCCCCTGGCTTTTCAACAGGGGGTCAACGGACCTCTGGGGGGTCATTGAAGGCCAGACTCGATGTGCAATGACTATGTATACATTTCAAAATATACATTTTTTTTTAAATATAACCCATAGGATGCCTTTGAGTCTGGGTGGGGGTCCCTGGATCAAAATTGAAAACCCGCAGCATAGCCATTGGCTAAGACCATTTAACTACTGAGCCAAATCACAAAGTAGGATGTTGAAATTAATATGAAAGTACAGCAGAAGCGTTACAGGAAGCAGTTTCAGTCTGAACTGCTTTAAAATAATGGGAAATGAATGTGTGGAAATCACATTGACAGCCGTTACACAAATGATCAGGCTAATGTCTCTCATGGGGATGGAATATACAAAAAATATATTGCATTTAAATATATTAGCAATGTATTTTGCCTATTGAGAAGTACTCTAGTTTGAGACATTGGAGCATGCAGTATTTTTCTGTGATGGGTTGTGGCCGAACAGGCCTCGGCTCAGGCCTGAAACGGTGTCACCTTGCCTTCCGTGCGACCGCAGTCACACCTGGGCTCGTCCGTCGCGAGCGTCGGTTTGACGGACACCTGTTTGCGCGTCCTGGATCGCGGGAAGATTAGAGGGAAGGGAGATGGGTCCCCCGCCAGCATTTCTCCAGTGCTTGTGTTGTTCGCGGAAGGCTGAAGTGAAAGACAGCCTCAGCGTGTCAGAAATGGAAACATAATTTGTCCTGCAGAACTGGGAACCCGTTGCCAAGGTTTCGCCTTTTTTTTTTTGCCTCATATCACGGGAGCGCTCGGGTTTTGGGCATGGCCGCCGCACACTGGGCGAAGAAACAAGAAGCTGGAAAAAAGACTTGATTAAAGGAGATGTCCATTAATGAAAACAAAAATGCCCTGAGGCAAAATAAATTTGAAAACCGTTGAAAAACAGCATTCGGCGATGAGAAAAAACATCTTTTCCAATTATTGGAGAGCTTGCAATTGCACATGCAGGTAATAGGTTTGCAAATATTCACTTACGCAAACACATTAGAAGTGATGAATGTAAGAAATTGTCATGTTACATAACACTTCATTTTGCCCGGTAAGTCTAAATTGTTTTGAAATGACTCGTCTCTTTTGCAAGATTCTAAAGGAATTTGGTTGTTTGACAAATAGGCAATGAAAGGCAGACATAAAAGCTGGAGGAGAAAGAGAGAGAGAGAGAGAGAGAGAGTGGGAGAAAGAGAGACAGAGAGAAAGAGATGTGACGATAATGAACTGGTGTGTGTGTGCAGAGTAAGAGAGGTGTGGAGAGAGAAATAAAGGTGTGGTGGGAAGAGATATCTGGGGAGAGGGGGGAGAGTGAAGTGGACATGTGAGAAGGCTGAGAGAGAGATAGAGAGAGAATAATGAGAGAGTGATGAGCTGAGAAAAAGAGAGGAGTGTGAGGGGAAAAGAGTAATCATGCACGAAAGGGGAGAGAGAAGTATGGATAACAATGTGTGAGGAGAACGAGAGGTTGTGTGAAGGAAGCTTGTGGAGGTGTGGGCAGATAAAGGAAGAGAGAGAGAAAAGCAAGAAGGTGGGCATGAGATGAGAGAGGTCCTGGGAGAGGAGCTCCTTCAGGGGAAAAGAGCTCTGTTTCATTGCGGTAAAGAGTGGTCTAATCATTAACCCCTTAAGGCGTAAGATCACAAATGTGTGAGTAGAATGCTCTTAACTGAACATTCTAGCACTGGTGTAACAATCACAACTGGTAACTGAAAACAATGGAGTTCTAGAACAATGACTTACAATTACTTTCTGGGGGAGAAGAAACATTCCAAAAAAAATCCTACCCATCGAAGGATCAAAATAGCCTTGCATTCATCCCTGTTTAATTACCTCTGTTATCTCTGTCTAGACTGTCGATGGCAATCGAGGCTGCTTGAGGAGGGGGGGTCAGAGTTCAGGCACAGATTTGGGGGGTGTTCATATCTGATAATGCCTCAGCTGTGTTTGAAGGTGGTTCATCAGCGGTCAGACTACTCGTGGCATGCAGTGTCCTTCCCTTGCCCGTTTCCCTCTGCTATCCCACCCTGGTGAGAGGGGGTGGAGGGACTTCAGTTCAGGGGATTTACAGCAACAACAGCCTTAAGAGCATTTCTATAACACGATTTCTTCCTTGTGCACTGCGCTGAACTTAGTTATTATTACTCTTATCATATTCCTTAATGAGTTATGACAGATTGTGCAAATTATCACGCTGATTCACAAAGTAGGCAAGTGACAATTTTGTGTGCAGAAATGTCAACAAATTTAATGATTTTTTAAAAACGTTAAACGTTTAACGCATCTGTCTAGAGCCCTGATGGGAGTTTCTTTACCAAATCATTAACCTCATTAGACTTCATTAAGTGCCAATTTACAATTTTCATGTTAACAGTACCACTCATTTCATGTGAAGACATCTTTCCCCTGAAAGTGGCTCAATTTGACAAAAATACTTTTTCTGCCTTAGACGAAAACGTCAGAAATCATTAACTCTGCTCAAATGCGCACTGCGAAAAAAAAAGAAATTCAAAAGGAGGAGGACATAGATAACTAGATATCATATCCTGACAGGCGGAGGCTGTCTTTGGTGAGCTCACATTTCATCTGCGGAACAGAAGCAAATCAAACACGGTTCCTCAATAAGGAAGCGAAATGGATCAGACGACAATGGCAGCAGATGCCCAGGAGATAGAACTGCCAATCAAACAAAAAAAAAATCATTCAAGAGGGACTCCGTGGTAATGAACACATTAACTTACATGAAGCCTATCAGGAATGAGATGTCTGATATAATAACAGATAAGACCCTGGAACAAGATGAGTGCGTGGCGTGCGAAAGATGAAGATCCCACAGGCAATTTTGTGAGCATAAATAGGTATTAGTGCCTGACAGCATTGCAATCATACAATCAGTTAATATTTTACATTCTAAACCTTCAATGCAAATGAAAATGCAATTTTAATTCTGGATAGTAGTTCATTTCAGCCAGCAATAATTATACAAACATTTACTATATGTAATGACACTCGTACGCATTGTGTTACCTGGGGACCAAATTCAGGAGTGAATAACATGTATAGCACTGCATATAGATTAACAATGCACTTACCAGACTATCCATTCAGTGGTTCAGTGGCAGCATCCTGAACAGCCAATCACAACAAAAGGGGCGGGGATTGGTTTTTCAGACCCTGGTAACTGGTGGTGAAATATTCTCAATCCGAAATTGGAGTATTTTTAGGCCCGTGGCTCTGCAGTGACACCCCCAGGTGGGCCCACACTCAGCCAGTCGACTCGCCACCTTCTCACAGCGCAGTCAGCAGGCTGAGCGGCGCAGTCGCTGTGCTACATGTCCCGCGGACTGAAACCCTCACACCCTGGCTGACGCTACGCCGAATTGGGGGCCCCCCTGTCGCGGTCAGGATTCCTCGGGCTCCCAAAGCTGTTTGAAAAAAAAAAGGAGGATGCCCTAAAATCAACCGCCATCAACACCTAGCAGTGCAGCTCACCTTACCTTGCTCCAATTCAATGCCGAGTTCCCTAGCAGGCATCTGACATCACTCTCCACCCTAAAAAAAAACAAAAACCTAAGGAAGTGCCCCAAGCAGGCACCTGAACACAGCCTCCAGCCAGCCCATTATAATAGCATCAAAATCTATGGAATACTTTACTCTCAACATCAAAAACAACGAGATTAGAATTTTCTAAAAATTCTTTAAACCTTCTTAAATTCTTTAAAAAAAAAAAGAATTCTTAAAACCGTTCTTAAACGTTGTGTAAATCGCTCAGGATAAGAGCATCTGCTAAACGCCTGCAATGTAATGTAATGAAAAGCCTGTGGAGGTGCATGAACGGGAGGACAATTAAGGACCTGCCACCCGGACTCCCCGCTCAGACACTGGCTGCTTGGAACCAGCGTTTGCCACGGGGCCTCAGAATGGCGCCCAGCGCGTGAATCGCCCGCCGTGAGAACTGGCAGCTAAACTGGCAGCTAAACTGGCAGCTGAACTGGCAGCTGAACTGGCAGCTGAACTGGCAGCTGAACTGGTAGCTGAACTGGCAGCTGAACTGGAAGCTAAACTGGCAGCTGAACTGGCAGCTGAACTGGCAGCTAAACTGGCAGCTGAACTGGCAGCTAAACTGGCAGCTGAACTGGCAGCTGAACTGGCAGCTGAACTGGCAGCTAAACTGGCTGCTGAACTGGCTGCTGAACTGGCAGCTAAACTGGCTGCTGAACTGGCAGCTAAACTGGCAGCTGAACTGGCAGCTAAACTGGCAGCTGAACTGGCAGCTGAACTGGCAGCTAAACTGGCAGCTGAACTGGCAGCTGAACTGGCAGCTGAACTGGCAGCTGAACTGGCAGCTAAACTGGCAGCTGAACTGGCAGCTAAACTGGCAGCTAAACTGGCAGCTAAACTGGCAGCTGAACTGGCAGCTGAACTGGCAGCTGAACTGGCAGCTGAACTGGCAGCTAAACTGGCAGCTGAACTGGCAGCTGAACTGGCAGCTGAACTGGCGCGGTGACTGCGTGGCACGGGTCGGTGCACGTGCCCGTGCACGCGTTCGGTATCTTAACTTCGCTTTCGTGAGTAGAGCGAAAGCGCTTTTCCCCTGACCCTGAGTGGGTGAGCTGTGACTGGGGACCTGCTACGTGATCCCTCATCGTCACTGCCCGCTGAAAATGGTGCCTGATGTTGGGACCGGGACGGAGGAGGACGACCAACCCAACGTCCCAGAGATCTTAACTGAGGGCTCACAGGTCCGAGGAACATAATAACAGAGTCATGCCAAGGTTCAGCTGTGAAGACTTAGACACCACCCCACCCACCCAAAAGAATATGTGTCTCAGTCTGTCACTGAAATCCATCCCTCCATTATCAATATCTGCTTATTTCTGGCCAGGGTCATTGGGCAAGAATGCACCTGGACGGGTCGACAATCTACACACACCATTGAGTCACTGTTCACACTCACATGACTTTGGGCAATTTAGAGTCTTAAATTAGCCTACCTGCATGTCTTTGGACTGTGGGAGGAAACATGCACAGAAAGGGCCAGGTCGGGATTCGAACCCTTTCTTTGAAAAATAAGAAAAAAATGGTTACAGAGTGCTACTTTCACATGTTGTAAAAATTCATTTTTCTATGCTATAAAAACATAAATCAGCGCCAGGGTTCAATTTGTACATGTCAAGTGCTGACATTTCGTACAGCATGAATACGCACTTACAAACACTTGACACCTATATAGAGGACTAGTTATTAAATCATGAGAGGTAGAAGTGCTTTGAAATGCCCATCACTGTGATTATATTTATATCTGCAGAACAGTAGCTACATCAGCAGCAAATGCCGAAAGATAAAAATAAGCATGATGGCTAAGTTGTACTGAACATACTGTTTACTTGCATGAAGCTGTAATTTAGATGTCTGGTATTGTACAAGAGCACATCATGAACGCAGAGAGAGATGTGTACCTCTGGCGAACTTACCGCTTGCAAAAATCAATCCACAATTTCTGACCGAAACTTCATCGCACCGTAAAGTGTCATCCATGGCTCAAGCCAAAATCCTGCAGGGAAGATTGTCACCCTCCTCTGCCCAAATGTGCCTGTCCATCTGTCCCCTGCACAGGCCTGCACAGGTCACCAAAATCCTATGGAAAAAAGCAAATGTTGTAGGCGGCAATGTCAGGAACCACATTTGTTCTCATTCCCTTCCAGGAATACACCTCACTCAACCAAGCAAACCTGGCACTTTTATATGAACGGGTTGGTCTGCCGTCTCTAGCTCACCATAGATGACTTCTTTGGTGCTCTTTATTTCCAAGACCATTATAGGGCAACTCCCTAATTATTTAACTACCCTACCCTGGAACACAAATTCCTATAATTTTAATAAATTATTTTTTTTTACTACTGTATCTCATCCTTCCATAGAATCAGAAAAATGGCTTTTAGTTATTATATCCTATGGTCCTGGAACCAACTCCAGATGGACAATAAGCTGGACAGCTTCACTGCCATCACTTATAAATGTTGACAAGCAATTTTGGTGCTTTAAAGATGGGTTTTTTGGAATGGTTTTTTTTTTTTTTTTTTTTTACATTCAGTTCCAGAACTCCTCTGCTTTGAATTCCCAGTAGTGATTGTTACATCATCATTAGAATGTTCAGTTAAGAAAATTCTGATCTTATTATTTGTGATCTTACACCTTTAAGGGTAAAGTACTCCATAGGTTGTGTTGATATAATAATTCCTTATTTACTTCACCATATTCTGAATGGAAAGATGGAAGACAGAGAAAACACTAACAAGTTTGAAAGGACATACCAACCCAACAAGAGCGTCTTAAATAAACTCTTAAACTCCTTTTTGCTAATCTTATTAGCAAATTGACTTCCATTTGCTATATGTTCTTCTTAAGTGTATGTTTATTAAGTATATATACATGATTAATAACATATTTTTAAGAAATAAAATAAAGTGCTACCCATTATAATATGCAGATAGAATATGTAGAATGGATATCGTCAATTACTTCCAACCTATGAAATCATAAAAACAAGGTGAGGTAAAAGCAAAGGTAACTAAAAAGGTAAGTGAAGGTGAAAGCTTCATTAATAAATTAGCACTAAAGGTACTGATAAAAAGTGCTTCCATTTAACGGGAATCGATATGGATGTTACTGATAAAGTGCAATGTACTGCTAAACCATTTAGGATTCACCCCTGTATTTGCCCTCACCTTTTCTCAGCAAGTTGACTTCATTAGTGATTGGCATTTCTGCTGTGTGCAATTTTTTTATTTCTCTGACTCTAAAATATCTGCAGATAATTAGAGGAACTGCCAATCAGTGCCTCTGCTCCCAGTGAAGTCGGCAGAGAGCTCTAAACAGAATCCTAAGAGGAATTATGAATCATCAATAAAAGTGATTTGCAGTCTAATGAGGCCAGAATATACAACATTTTGCTTTGGTAAAATATCCCTCTGTATAAATTAGCATGTGCTAATTATCTGAATGTGCATTGGATTTCAGTTCAAACCAATTTCTTCCGGCTTAATAATTTTCCGGTTTTGATACCGCAGTGCCGCTTCACCCCTGTATGGGGCCCAGAGTAAAATGTTTTTTTTCCAAGGATACAGTCTGCACCTGTAGGAAATTAATTTGTCAAAAATGCCAGCGTAAATAAACCTTAGAGCGACTCAAATTAGCAGTAGATGCTGGCATGAAATACAAAAACAAATTGCTTCCCCCAGTCTGCCACCCCCCCACGCACACACACACACTTTCATTCACTCCTGTTAAAATGTTTTGTGTGGCTGTTCAATTTTTACAATCGATGGGTTCTGGTTTAGATGCAGTGTATGCCAGCTGGGAGAAAAAATATGATACCACGCGGGGGTTGAACCAATTCAGCGAAAATTAGAGGCAGGGCTAATTGCTTAAATAGAAGCGCTCCTCATGGCTGACCTTAAAAGACCTTGCGAGCAGTGGCATGCTATGCCGCCATGATCTCAACGGCTCAGCCTCTGCTGTTGAATTCCGATTTCGTATTTTTTACCGGCAGATGAATGGCAATAAGTGCATAATTAAATGAAGCTGGCGCACAGAAATCCAAGGATGGAGCTACTTATATAAACCATTCAAAATGAAGCATCAGGGTCCCTTTATAAGACACCCCCCCCCCTCCCCCACCTCTACCAACCCCGGTGATTTATTTAGCTAGTTGATTAACTTAGCAATCAGTGGCCTGCTGGCAAAACTAGGGTAATAAGTCACTTATGCTTGTTAAACATAAAAGGATATGATTGTTAACCATAAAAGGATTGCCTTTCGCATTTGGCGTGGAGCCCCACTTCAGTCTGTGTTCCTGAATGCCTGGCCACGCTCTCTTTTTTTCCCATCAAAAATGGATGCTTGAGTCGTTCCCCTGCCGCGAAATCCTACGGAGAGTGCTACGAGCAATTTGTGCGGTTTGTTTCCATGGAGAATCGCGTACACACAGGCAACGAGGGAGTAGACCTTCGGGCATTTTGTTCTGTGTGATTAGGCTTGCGGTGCAGTCAAATTTAGCATTTGGGTGTGTCGTAAGCTGGTGATGACTCCTTATGCTAATAACCTTCGGTGTCTTTGTTATAACTGAGTCATAATGCTCACGGCAGCAGTTATTCATTCTCTCTTACTCGCCCCAGTGAATTAATGTGGCCCCGAAGAGATAAACTGACACAAAGGAACGAATCTGTGAGCCTCAGAGTGAAATTAGCTTAGCCACACATTCTTGGTTGTCAGCAAGGTGAGGATTAATTTTCTGAACCCAGCAGTTTTGACCATTAACACGCTCGGTTGGCCAGGCGTCAGGGTGGGACAACCAGGCAAATTGTCCCGGGTCCGGCCTGGGGGGGGGGGTGGGGGATAGGGGTCAGGAGAGAGAGTGATCCTCACTCATAAATGTTGGCCACTGATTGGGGGCCCGTTGAAATAATTTTGTCCTGGACCCAGGCATCAGGCACGCTGGACCACTCGTTCAACGTCCGGCTCTCTGAAAACCAAAAACAAGTTCAACAGATAAAACACTTATCACTGATCATATACATAAAATATATTGATTTGATTTAATTTGGTGTGAGTGTGTGAGTGAATGGTGTGTGTGCCCTGCGAAAGATTGGTGGCCTGTTCACGGTGTATTCCTGCCTCTCACCCAATGCACGCAGGGCTAGGCTCCAGCACCCCCTGCAACCCTGCTCAGGATAAGCGGGTATAGATAATGGATGAATGGAGGGATGGATGGATTATCAAAGATATCAATTATTAATTAGATTGCCCAATTTGTTGATATCAAAATGTACAACTCACAACCAGATGAAAATGAAGACATTTACAACAAATATTCACATCTAATCTAAAAAGGAGGTTCAATTACCTTAAAACAGTTAACAAAGGTTACAGACATGGGCAGTCACACAAGAGATGAATGAAAGAAGATACTAAACCACAGCTTATTTGTCCAAAAGTAATCCAATATTCAAAGACCAAAAGAAAGAAGAAATTCCAAGAGCCAGAGATGAAATGCAGAACGCCAGACCTAGATGCAAGACTCAGATGCCCCATTTCTGACTAACAGTGACAGACTTCTTCCCTGGTTGTCCAAAACTGACTTCTAACAAAAAGAAAGCCGCATATTTTATCTGGTGAAAGGGAGGAGGGGGGAAGGGAATGGACACCCCCTCTGACATACACACACACACACACACACACACAACACGCAGACCCACCCACACACACACACACACACACACACGCAGACCCACCCACACACATACACACACATTCACACCTCCAATAGCCACCCCGCAGTTCCTGCTTTTGGTTCCAGGCTATGCTGGCCGTGTGCTTTTGGCTGAGTGCTGAGTGGTTGTCTCAGTGTAGATTACATTATATTACAGCCATTTAGTGGACACACTTACCTAGAATGACTTCTTTTGCATATAATGCATATATATAACTACATTTTCACTGAAGCAATGGAGGTTTGGCACCTTGCTGAACGGCATAAAGACACCAACACATCTGGGAATTAAACCAACAACCTTGGAAGTTACAAGCCCAGTTCCATATCTGTTATTCCACGCTGCAATAATGAAGAACAGCAACAGCAAGCACGTACATTGTAATATCTGTTTTCAGTATTCATAAGGCATCCACAGTACACATAAATGGCAGTTCCTGCATTACTATCCCACAGCGGCCAGCGTATTCATGAATACTACTAAAGAAAGAAAAAAATCAAGTCATTTTTGTACGGTCTTCTGTTAGCCAATTAACTGACACGGAGCATGGAGCAGGTCAGAGGTCAGATGTCAGCAGAGCGCAGCGTGACCTTGCTAATTGCAGAAGTTTGTTTGCATCCCTCTCCGCTGGGGTCTCGGGGAGAGGCGGGGCAGCGGGCACACGCATCTGCTGCTGAAATGCCGCCATCGCTGAGATCATTATTCCTGTTGCTGGCTTGGCGCCGAATGTGACGTCCGTCATTTTCAGTCCGCTGACGTTCTCGTGTATCGGCGTTGTCCGGGCGCCCCTGGGCCGGGCGCACGCAGTGCTGAATGGATACGGCGTGTGAGAACACCACTGTGCATCGGCAAATACGTGCCACTGCAGCAACACAGGGCGACATAGCTCAGGAGGTAAGAGCGGTCGTCTGGCAGTCGGAGGGTTGCCGGTTCGATCCCCCACCCTGGGCGAAGTGTCGAAGTGTCCCTGAGCAAGACACCTAACCCATAATTGCTCCCAACGACCTGATTGGTACCTTGCATGGCAACCTTTCACCGTTGGTGTGTGAGTGTGTGTGTGTGTGAATGGATGAATAAGAGGCATCAGCTGTAAAGAGCTTTGGATAAAAGCACTATACAAATGCAGTCCATTTACCATAGAAATGCAGTTCATTTACATAGCTTCAAAATGACAGATTCTAAGTGAAAGGACATACAGAGATCAGTTTGAATGATGTATTTGAAGTCAGCGCACTGTAAGTTAGTAGTACTTTCTGGTACCGAGTAGGGCTGATTACAGATATGGCAGGAGTCAGTCTGTTCACCTGTTAACAGATGACAGGTAACCAGATGGATCCCAGCCAGAATTACGGATAGTGTTTTCAGCACCATGGTCAAGGCTGTAGGGTTGTCAGGACCAAGGACAGGGGGTCAGAAGCAACCTATAACCTACAAAAATCAGCTTCCTGTCCCAAATGAGCAATCAGCTCACTGTAGTCACCTGTCCCAAATGAGCAATCGGCTCACTGTAGTCACCTGTCCCAAATGACCAATCAGCTCACTGTAGTCACCTGTCTCAAATGAGCAATCGGCTTGCTACTCTTCTGATCAGCTCAAATTTGTCTGTTGTCATGAGCATGCCACCCCATGCCTCACAGCACGATTTAACTTTTGAATGTAACTTCAGAAACGATCCATCAGAAAATTGCATTGCCCACGTGTCGCATTTTAATATTTGATTTCCATTTGCCAGGACTTTGCCCGGTTTTGTATTCCCATCTCATCCAGAATGCTTGGCAGGCTCTGCAGGAGGAACCTAAAGCGCTGATGATGTCTGAGTGTCTCAGATACCTGCGCTTTCTCTGCCTCTCTCTGTCTCTCTCTGTCTCTTGCTCTCTCTTTCCCTTTCTCTGTTTCTCTCTCCCTCTCTTACACACACACAATTGATAGTTCTATCTACATTTGTTTTTAATGGTTGTTCTTTGTACTGTCCAAATGATAAATGGAATGCATATGATTCAGTTTTTTTGATGACCTCCAAATAAAGAGTTTTTAGAACTTATTTTTAGTCGAAGGTCTCTCTCCCACTGTTCAACGTTCAATCAATATTAAAAGGTAAATACTGACCATGAAATCACCGCTCTATTTAAAAAAAATGCTCTAAATGTGACTGGCTGGTGAATAGACATGTCGGCTCATTGTAATCAAACAGGAACAGGTCCTTAAGAGGGCTGTGGGATTGAAGGTGTCCTTACTTCTGCCCGACTGCAGTCACAGCCCAACTCTGGACCCAGATCAGAGTGACTGCTGTCACTCACAGTAACTGTGCAGTGTAAAGTCAAATCTGAAAAAAAGTTTGAACCCTTTTGGGGCATATAATGTAAGTACTCCTAGATTTGAATCAACACTTTCTCTGCCGGGGCAATATAAGGGAAGGGACACCATATGGGAAAGAAAGACCTGATGAGTAATGTAGTATTGCAGTTATGCCACTCCATGTAACTGCATTAAATATACCATATGACCAAAAGTATCTGGACACCTCTTCATCTGGGGCTGTTTTTCATGGTTTGGACAAGGCCCATTAGTTCCAGTGAAGGCAAAGCTACAGCATGCAATCACATTTTAGACAATTCTGTGCTTCCCCAACAGTTTGGGGAAGGCCCTTTCCTGTTTCAGCATGACAATGTCTGTGGGCATACAGCGAGGTCCATATAGAAATGGTTTGTTGAAAACAGTGTGGAAGAACTTGACTGGCCTGCACAGAACCCCGACCTCAACACATCCAACACCTTTGGGATCTATTGGAAAGCCAACTGCGAGCCGGCTAATCGCCTAATTATTGCCCAACCTTACTAATGCTCATCTGGCTGAATGGAAACAGTATAAAGCCTTCCCAGAAGAGTGGAGTCTGTTATCGCAGCAAAGGGTGGACCAGCTCCATCTTAATGCCCATAATTTTGGATGAGATGTCGGATGTCAGGTGTCAACTGATCTGATCAGGTGTAACTGATAAAGCCTTGGTGAATTTGAATCGATGTGACCAGACATTTTAAATCTTAGATGTTAAATTATATTTTTTTAAAAGACAGAGAGAAGGGATGACCAGCATTACATCGTGATGGGTAACATTTAAAAATTATCCTGCTGGCAGCTTTTATTCAGCAACTGTAAAACGGCAATGAAGGTGTAGTGTACAATCTATTATGAATTTAGATCTATACTCCTCACTCTGAGAAAACTTGAGCTTCAATACACTTAATTTTGAATATCCAAACCGAAATCTTTTGCACATTAATAACTGCACCATATTATAAGGTGTTAGTGAGTACATTTCTGAGTCAGTAATGACTAATGTATTTCTTTAATGCAGATGGTGGCCTTGCAGAGTGTAATTAAAACACATTCAGTGTGAGCCAAACATGGAAGACAAATGAATAGTAATGAAGAATAGATGAACTGCTGAGAGAGAGAGAGAGGTAAAGAAGGAAGGAAAGTGTGAATAACCACCCACCAAGGACTGTCTCTGAAATAGATATGTGAAATGCTATAAATGTAGTAATTTACATTTATTTACATATTGCCTTTATTTGTATTATAATTGCAATGCTCATTCTTTAAAACGGATTTGTATCAAAATATGTTAAAATGTATTTATGTACAACAGTATTTATATTTTCTCTGGAACTACATGCATATCTCTCTTTGGCAGTATTTACTTCATGTTTTATGTGGCAATAAAGCATATTCAATTGAACTAAAAACAGAAAGGGGGAGGGGAGAGGGAGGGAGAGAGAGAGAGAGAGAGAGAGAGAGAGAGAGAGAGAGAGAGAGAGAGAGAGAGAGAGAGAGAGAGAGAGAGAGAGAGAGAGAGAGAGAGAGAGAGAGAGAGAGAGAGAGAGAGAGAGAGAGAGAGAGAGAGTTTATCTGTTCAGCTGTCTGTTCTTAGACAGATTGATATCTGTGCCTTCATGCATGGAGCAAATCAGACCAAAAGGATCGATGAACGTGTACCCCTGGATCAGAGGCCCATCAAGCATAAACGCAGAAGTGGTTCTCTAAAACCTGTCCTTGTCCTGCTCCTGTGCCTTGACAAGCCCCCTGGAGTCATGGGAATTTTGCACCAAAGGAGCCTGGGATTTTTATTTTTTTTTCCTCTGATCTTTTAATTCTTCCCACAGCTGGGAACGCGGAACATAAGCAGGGCACGGAGTAGACCCGTCTGCACGTCATCTCTCTCTCCCTCCAATCAGAAGCCCCGGGCCCCCTGCCCCAACCCCCCCCCCCGCACCTTCCGTTTAACAGAAACATTCACCACAAAAACACATCCGTACGATACCCAGGAAAGCGCATACTTGCAAAGTTTAAATACGGCAATAACAATTAAAGGCAAAAAAAAAAAAAAAATCCAAGGTAATCGGCTGTCAGGGCCTAAAAAGCAGAGCCTGCTCTTGGCTGGACGTGTCAGCTGACTGCCGGCGGTATGAAGCCGAGAGAAACCCCGGCTCGGCAACAGCCTCGGCGGTCACAGCCTGTCCCCCCCCCCCCCCGGGGGGAATGCCGAATATTCCAGGTTCCTGTGGGGAGAATAGCGATGACGTCACCGCGAGACTGCGGCGGTTGAGAAACGCTTCGTCCTACGGGACTTTTAATTTGACACGTGGAAGGGCACGCGCGCGTGCTTTTACCCGCTTTCTTTCGGCGTCAGTGTTCAGGCAGTTGGCGTGGAGGCATAAGCTCCATTAGGACACCCTTTTGACCCGCCACTTCAGCTGCACTTCTCTGCTGGAGTATTTGTTCATTACGCTCGCTGGGGGACTCAACCCTCACATAGAGCTGAAGACTCTTCACACATGCCTAAAATTGATCTCTATTGCTGTGCTAAGCGCCTGCCTACGGCACTAAAAAAAAAAGCTGCCCTTTTTCAAAATGCTGTGCTGAGCACTGGCTTATAGCATTCTGACTTTTTCTCTGTGCTGACATCCCTTAGCTGGAAGACAACATGGATTTGTAGGTTGAATAAAATCACTTTTTTTCAATTTGCATGACACACACACACACATGCAGGTGGGCATGTAAACAAACGTATGCAAATATATTCACAAATGCGCAGTATGACAAACAAGTCACAAAAAAGAAAACTCAAAGGAAACATTTGAACTGCATGGATCCAAAAGAAGTCCAGTAAATGTTATATTTCTTTTCCAGTTGAGTACAATTTCTCAGCAGGTGAATATCATCAGCCCAGTTGGCTTTAATTAAGACCATTAAATCTCAAACTGAAGCCATTGAATGTGGGCAGGCAAAACCAAGCCCCTGGCAAAATAATCCTCAAATGTTTCCGGTGAGTCAGAGGTAATGGTGATGACAGGCCATTCCGAAATTGTGGTCCTGTGGATGGACCATGGGCCAGGCTTCTTCTGTCAATTTGGTCTGAATTCCCGTTGTTTGTTCCACTGACTTGTGGAATTGAAAAAGCTGGCTCTCGTTTTGGTCCATATTTTCCCCCTGCTACCATCAGAGCAAGTCACACCATAAAAGGCAATCTGTCTTTAAATATCTGAGAAGATGGACTTGCCTTTTGAAAGCACTCCTTTTTTTAGTAGGATGTGGGGGTGGGGGGGTGATTTTGTCTGAAACAAATGTTTTTTGAGACATATGCTCCTTTTCTTCACTTGGGTAATCTCACCGACTTCTTTGGCAGTATTTTACCATTAGTCACTCTTTTTACATCAGTCTGACAACCATTTTGTTGTTGTCTTAAAGCTTTTAGGACTGCATTTATAATATGACCTCATTTACAAGTGCAGTCTTTCATAAAGTGAGAAGTTTTGTTACGTGTTTATTTATTTAGTTATTTACTTGTAGGAACCACAGTTGGTGAAATTTGCGAGGGGAGTCTTCAATCTACCTGCTTTGTCCACATAACCGGTGCAACGTGTGTTTGTTCCGTCTCCTGTAACATCATCTTCGGGATGACTGGTATTTGTTCAATTACTCCTGATGTTATTATGTAGTCAATCATTCAAAAGCACATTTGCATATGTTTATAAATAACCATCAGGTCAGGTTGTTCTGTTGATTAAGTACATTGTGTGTGAACCGAAGGAGAGGATGTAAAAATGCAAATCATTCCAAATCATTATTTCAGTCTTTTGTTTTGTGTGATTGAGGGAACATTTCAGTGTAATTTGAACAAGTTGTGTCTTGCATCAGTGCAGTGAGAACTGATGTTGCCTCATGGGTGAGAGAGGAAAAAAAAAAAAAGATGCTGGAGGAGGAAACAGATTTATAATGTTGGCTGTAGGTCAGGGAGAGTGTGAGAAGAGGGGGCCTGTAGCATGCTGCTAGCGCTTGTTTTTCCCGTGGCCATGGGATTCGTGCTTTCATTGCACCAGGCAGCTTTTAAAAAATAGTTTTTTTTTTATAGTTACATCTTTTTTGTTAGTTGCTGGTGTTGTCCTTCAAACAGGATCCAGCCAGAAGTCAGGCTCTGTCAGGGATGTGATTTATTTTGCGATTTTATCTCCTTTTATTTTTTAAAATTGTTGTTGTGCATTTTCACATGGTATCCATTTTATACAGTGCAGCTGGACATATGCTGAAGCAATTTTTATTAAATATCTTGCTCAAGGGACCTTGCTCCCTATTCCTGGGAACTGAGATTGCAACATTTAGGTTACTGGCTCAGTTTCCTTAGAAATTTGCTACACTACTTGCACATTTAAATACTTTATCTTGAACAGTAAAATAAGGAGTTAACAAAAGAGATATGCTTTGAAATTGCACAGCAGCACACTTGACAGCAAACCATTACTTTAGAATAGTTGCACATTCACCTTATGCAGGTTTTTAATTTAGCAGCAGGCTTTCAAATTTCCTGCACCCCCATTATAGCAGCTACGTAGAATCTGTGTGGACTCTATGAATCTAGCACGACTTGACCTTCAGAGAAGATAATAATCCAGAATTAAAAACATTTTTTGAATGAATTTTGTGCTGAACCTGAAGTTCAGTATCTCCAATCCACACACCCCCCCCCCCCCCCCCCCCCCCCCCCCCCCCGCCATCATTTACAAATGCAGCCATGGTCATGCACAAAAAAAAAAAAATCCTAACGACGATTCTGCAGTGTAGACATCCATGGATCTCCTCCAAAACATGTGACGTTGCCGGCTGCTTCTTTTCACACCGCAGGCTGCAGCTAGATGGCGATGAGCGTGGACCCCTAACCGACTGAACCCTCCGTTCCCTGGGCGATGCAATCGCTGCAGTTGCGGCATGGCGAGGATTTGACCCAAGGCCGTCCGTCCATGCAGCACGGTGTGGAGCCTTAACCGAATGAACCATCCGGCAGCCCTGTTCCTGAATTTTTTTTAATTATATTTTTGATCCCGTATTATTTATTTATTTATTTATTTATTTATTTTGGGATCAAATTTCTATGCTGCCGAAAATGCACAAAAGTAATGTCAGCGCTGGTACAGCCATTTTCAATTCAGACATGCAAGAACAAGTATATATAAAAAAAAGATCAACAGAAACCAACCTTAAGAATCTCCCCACCCCCACCTCCCCATCTGCATAAAGAAACTCACTAACAGAGTCCCTAAAGACAAAGTTAATAATAAAAGAAAATAACATAATGAATAATAGAGGACGAAGGTCCAGTGTTTCACGCTCCCCAGAACAGTTTCAGATCTTCCACCAGCCTCGCTCAATGAAATAATATCAGGTGCCTTGACACCATGGACCTGGCACAATGCTTCTGCATTATGGGGTCATGTTATGAAATCTGTAGTTACACATTACTTAACCATGTAATTACACTGTAATTACCCAGATATAGGAGTTTTTTTGCATTACAAGCATTTAGCAGATGCTCTTATCTAGAGAAACTTACACAACTTCTACATAGCATCCATTTATACAGCTGGATAAACACTGAAGCAATGCAGATTAAGTACCTTGCTTAAGGGTACAACAGCAGTGACCAGCTTGGGAATTGAACCTCTGACCTTTAGGTTACAAGACTAGTTCCTTACCCGCTATACTACACTGCCATCCACTGCCACAGGTGGAGGTGGGGGGGGGTGGGGGTGGTGACCTGGACTGAAAAGGCCTGGACTAATAAGTTTGAGGACAGGGCCCAGAAATTTGTGCTGCACCAGGGATCTTGTGAACGATTAATGGGAAGGGAGAAGTTTTGGGCTGTTAGTTTTAAGCGAGGGACACCATTGTGCAGTAGATTTCTTTTCACCTAACTGAAATCTCCTCATTTCTGCATTACAATGACTTAGTATGCCCCAGGTCAAGTTTTGACTGTAACAGGCGATACAAAATAATTTTTAAATCATAAAAGTTCAAATATAAAAACCACAGGATGTTTTTACAGTGATATTATAAACTAAAGGTAGAGCAAGTGCATCAGGTGCAGTCAAGCACACAGGAACTGTGCGTTGATGGCTGATCATATTTGAATGATATGCTTGTTTATCATGCAAAACGAGATTTTAAATGATTTTGAGATATGGGTAAGCTCTGTTTCCAGCCATTTCTTTAAGTACTTCCTTAAAAACAATTTTTGTTACTGATTTTTTTTTCTTCTCTTTGTAATTGTTTATGAGGGGGTGGGATTTGGGCAATGGTTGGTAAGTACAATGCTTCAGATCTGACATTTTTTCTCTCTCTCCAAATGTTCCATTTGACACAACTAACAGTCAAAAGCCAAGAAATTGCATCTGACATTCAAATATGAGGATTTTAAATTGTACAATACTGATGCATTATTACTAATGACTGCTTGATGTAGAAGAAAGGTTTGTGTGTTCATGTGCGTGTGTGTTTATATGGGGGGGGGGGGGGGGGGGGGGGTGCACTTAAATCACATTGTGAACATTAACAAGGGCAGTTAATGTGTTCGCACTGTCATATTCTTTAAGTTGCTTGGAAACAGCATTCTGAATCCATTGACAGTTGTAGACTGATCTTTATGAAGGTTTAATTTAACAGATTCAACAAACAGCTCACAATTCGTTCCACTAGGACTTTGGCTTCATAATATCGCCGCAGCATTTCTGCTTAACCAGCAATAAAAAGCCACTTGCATTTCATTAAAGTAAATGCTCTGTGCCCTAATGTTACTGTCACATTTTAACAGACAAAATGAAATGGTTAAACAGTGGTTAAACTGCTAACACCTTAAACACAATTGATATGTTACAGAGAGATTCTGTTTAACATCCCATGCTCAGCTGATGTTGGGAGCATTTTGAAAGTGTCTGTGGGAATGGGGCGGTTTGTAGGCTGGGATCGGCGTGTCCAGACAAACATTTTATTGTTCAGAACAACATGTTTATGAGCGTTGCGTAATACTTCCAATTTGTCTGCTGCATTATTACAAGTATGAGAAAGAGGGCACAAGAGAGAGAGAGAGGCCTGAGTTTTGCATTACTTTTTTCTTTGCACATATTGGAGAGTCAATTTTGGTGATTGCAGAACTCAACAAACTGTTTTCGCTTGCAAATCAGAGATAGGCATGAATATTGATTGAAAGCATGGTGACAAAGGAAAGAGAAGGAGAGAGAGAGAGAGGGAGAGAGAGAGAGGGGGAAAGTGCAAGAGAAATAAAGAGAGAGAAAACCTTGTTTTTTTTAAAGAGCACAGTTGATACAGCAAGAAAAAAATAAAAGCATGTTTAGATAATGTAAAATACAAAACACGGGAGGAAAAAAAAAGACCAACAAAGGAAAGAAAAGGAAACAAACAAACAACCAAGACGACACAAACACAGTTTAAAGAACTGCCCGAGGAAGTAGTTTTCATGCGCTCTTTATAGTTGTAGCACTAGACTGTCTTTCACATGTTGGTCACAGAGGGACCCATCTAGCGCCTACTTGCACTTAATCTCTTACGTGTTATTCTTGACACCACAGCAGCCTAAAAGAACAGTGCTGCATAATTTCCTTGTTGGTCCTGATGAGACTCGTGGGGACAGAGAGATACTGTGCATGCACCAGCTGCAGGCCAGCACTGCGAAACCAACCACAGACCAGAGTCAAGCAAACTGTAAAACAGAGCAAAAGCTCCTGTCTTCAACATTACAGTACGAAACCAACATGCAACACAAATTGGAATGTTATCGGGCCTTCAGAAGTGATTCGTTGGCTGAGTTCAGAACAGTAACCACAGTCTAGTCAGATACACACATGAAAAAAACATGATTGACAAAAGGACAACAAATCATGCGGTCACTCGAAAACAGGTGAAGTAAAGACAGAGGTACACTCTCTCTCGTATTGTAGTACATGTGTAATAAAATACATTCATTAAAAAATGCATTCATGCTGCAGTCACACACACACACATGCACACCCACACACATGCAGGCACAAACACACACACACGCACGCACACCCACACACCTACACGCACACACATACACACACACACCTACACGCACACACAGACACACACATACACACAGACACACATACGCACTCAAACACACACACACACACACACACACACACACACACACTCACACACAATACATACATTTCCTTCACTGTTGTTGTGGCAGGGTCTCCTGGGCCAGAGCGTTGTAGTAAAAAGTGATGATGTTTCTGTCCCGGCCGAATTCCCCCTGGGGCTCTCTGCCCAAAAACCGCTGGCACACCTCAGGGGTTTGGGACCCCCTGTCACCACTGAGCATGATTACTTCAGCCACCGAGGGCCTCAGCCCACCAGTCACTGAGGGACTCTAAGGCTGTCAGTTTGTGGCCTGACAGAGATTGTAGACCTAGGGGCGATATAGCTCAGGAGGTAAGACCGATTGTCTGGCAGTCGGAGGGTTGCCGGTTCAAACCCCGCCCTGGGCATGTCGAAGTGTCCTTTAACCCCTTTAACTGCTCTGGCGAATGAGAGGCATCAATTGTAAAGCGCTTTGGATAAAAGTGCTATATAAATGCAGTCCATTTACCATTTAAACCTCTTTTTTTTCCCAGAGAGACCTGACTTTTTCCACATAGAGAGGCATTCCACTGGACACATGAAACCAAAACAGCCAAAAGAGCAATTATGAGCGCTGTTGTGTCGCAACAGACAAAAACAATATTTCAGGTTAATAGCTGAATTTTTCCCTCACCCGAAGTTATGTTTGACAGTACATTTTTGCATTAATTGTTTTGCATGAACATAAACTTGCCTGATATAACTACAACTTCATTTTAAGGTTCTGATGTAAAAATATGGACATCCACAATAAACCACAGACTACAGTTTCAGTCACAGTTTTAAAAATGTGTTTGACAACTGAAAGGATTGTGAAGCTCATGTCTATTTTTGTCAGAGCTTTTGAAATGTAAGGCCAAGAATCTTGAAGCACCCGAAGGGGGGTGGCACTATTACGTAGTATTTTATTTTGCCCGTCACATTTATATCAAAACTGACGGAGTTTATTATGAGACATAACTGCCAAAAGTCATCTGGACCTTTTTTGAAAAGGGAAAGAATTTGGCTACGGCCGGCGTCGTGAATGCTAATTCACCCAATCCCGTGGGAGCCCGAGAAACAGCCTTGAAAGTGAGTCGAGCGCGCGTCTACAAACTCTGGGTACGTGCTGTACGCTTCCTCTGCTGAAGAATCCGAGCCGCATGCACGCCAAGGCTTTCCTTACACACAAATCGTGATGCGTTCTACTCATTTGAAAGGCTCTTTGTTCCCGTCTGCCTCTCTCTCTCTCTCTCTCTCTCTCTCTTTCAATCCCTCTCTCTCTCAATTCAATTTTCAATTTCAAAGCTCTTTATTGGCATGACAAATATAGGCACTTGTGTTGCCAAAGCAGTGGTTATATCATACAACTATATACAATGAATCCGTTATATAAAAAATATAAAAATATGTACAAAAATATCATGTTAGGTGTGTGTGTGTGTGTCTGACTATCTGTGTGTTGTGTGCATGAGTGAATATGTGCTTGTACGCGTGTATGCTGTGTGTAAATGTGTGCATTAGGTGGTCACACATTGTCCCTCAGAGTATGGCAAGAGAACACAAATTGTGCTGCTAGTATGCAGCAACCTTTTTCTTCTCCTAATAGGTAGGGTAATTGTCTCTCTCTCCCTCTCTCTCTCTCTTTCAATCTTTTTCTCTCTTCCTCTCTCTCTCTCTCTCTCTCTCTCTCTCTCGCCCTCTACGCTCAGTGCCATCGGAGCAGTCTATGCGGAGCCAGTGTTAGCGCTGGGACAGAAGCGTTTCTCCGCAGGTAGCTCCCGCTGGCTCCTGAGATGTCATCGCATCAAGCTGTCCTCGTCAGAGGCTGATTACACTACGTGTCGGAGACGCGGGGGTCGGGTGGTGGGGGGGTTCGGTGGGGAGGGGGCAAGAGGAGTTCATCTACCCAGCCTCTTCCACATTGGCATCGCGCAATGACGGACGTTAGCGGGATCACCTGGCACAACCCCCCCCCCCCCCCCAGGGGTGTGCTGCTCTCTGACGAGCCATCTGGAGTGACAATTAAAGGCCACATGCAGTCATCCAATTCTGGGCTGAGGAGAGAGGAACACAGAAGAAGCGCTCGTGACAAGCAACCTGCGTCAGTGATCTACCGAAACCTCACCATGGCCCCCTACCCCCTCCATCGCTCCCTTTGCTGAAAGCTAACGGAGCCAATGTTCCCGTCCTTCCCTGTCCGTCACTCTGCTAATGATCCAGCAAGCCTGGTCAGCGCCGGTCAGATCAGCACGTTCAGCACATGCTTGTGGGTTTACGGCTCACCGGTTTTTGGTTTTCTGTAAACTCTGAGAGACAGAAGTGCGAAAAAAAAAAATCCCAGGCGCGCAGCTGTTTCTGAGATGCCAGAACCAGCACGTCTGGCACCAACACTCGCGCCTCAGTCAAAGTCGCTTAGATCACGCGTCTATCTCCGTCTAATGTCTCCTTGAACAAACAGGAAAAAAAAAAAATCAAACAAAAAAAAAAAAAACTAAACCACATGTTTCGCTGTTTGGAGGAGCAGGCTATTTGTGTCAACGAGCAGGTGTACCCAATCAAGTGGCTGCTGAGTGTTTTTCTAGGCATTTAGCATGACTGCTATAAGCACTTCCTCTTTTGTCTGCTTTCGGTTCACACAGATCCTCAGCTCCATAGCATTTCATGATGTCTGGGTACAGGGGCGACACAGCTCAGGAGGTAAAGCGGCTGTCTGGCAGTCGGAGGGTTGCTGATTCGAACCCCGCCCTGGGCGTGTCGAAGTGTCCCTGAGCAAGACACCTAACCCCTAACTGCTCTGGTGAATGAGAGGCATCAATTGTAAAGCGCTTTGGATAAAAGCGCTATATAAATGCAGTTCATTTACCATTTAGCATGTCTGCACAGTAGGAGTATCCAATCTCGACCCAGCAGGGTTGGCTGCAGGCTACAGGCTTTTATCCTAGCTCAGAACTATGACAGCTGCTCCACTGGTGGCCAAATTACGCTCTTCAATCAAAACCCTGATTGGTTGAATCGGGTGTATTAAGTGGGGCAGAGCAAAAACCTGCTCCTGCAGTCGTCCTTTTTGAAGAAGAATCATCCCTCAAGGGGTGTACCTTAACTCTTGGCTTGGCTTCGTTTCGAAAATCCTCTCTTCTGAGATGAAAATGTTCAATTTGCAACAAAATGTGAGTCATGTACATGTATAACAAATGTAGCGGAATGAAAAAATAAAAAAATTCTGGTCGAAATCCATTAAAAACGAATCTCCACTGGCAGGATTAGTTGGAGCCACTGTGCATGGTAGTGATTGAACAAAAAAAAAAACATTAAAACATTTAGCAGATTCACTTATCCAGAACAAATTTCACAACTTTCTCCTATTTACACAGTGTCCATTTCTACTGCTGGATATAAAGCATTACTGAAGGGATTCAGACTGAGCAGCTGGCTCAAGGGAACTTTATGCCTGGGCCAGCCAGGGGAGGAGGGGCTCCCCCTCTTTAGACGGGTTCCTCCCGAGATGTCGGGTGGAGAGAGTTTTTTTCTCTCACCCCTCGAGTGTTTTTTTTTTTTTTTTTTACCTCACTGCTTGCTTTTAGGGGGTCTAGGTCTGGCTATCCTGCTGTAGAACAATCGTTGTGACGGTCTGCTGTAAAAAGCATTATACAAATAAAAGTGACGCAATTTTATTAGAGGGGCACAACGATGGCATCGTACAAGGGAGGACAAACCTGCAGCCTCTAGGTTACAAGCCCAGTACAACCATTACACCGCACTGCGACCCCAACTGGACACGCGTGATGCCTTCTGGCAAGTTATTTCCAACAATCAAAGGATGCCGTTACTCTACCAGGCAGAGTGATTAATGCCTGGAAGGCAAGAGAGCTGAACCAGGCTCCCCCGAGGCACCAGAGGCCCGTTTGCCTGTCTTAGCAGGCCTGAGGAAGGCGCTGAGCAGCACCCCGGGCTGATTGCTGATAAGCCTCAGGTGAGCACGCCTGCACGTGAGGCTGTTAAACCCCTGCCCTCTCCCGCCGCACCTCCCTCACACACCCCTCCCGCCCACCGCCGCGGTGTCCTTCAGCCCGACGCGTGCGGGCCAGAGAACGGTCGCCGTGACGACGTGGGCGGAAGCGCCATGTGTCGCTGCGCGGGTGGGCGGGCGAGCGGGTGGGCGAGCGAGCGAGCGGGTGGGCGAGCGAGCAAGCTTGGCTGTGCCGAGGCGTGTTCCTGCATCGGTGCATTATCGTACGTGTAAATAGGAGAGAAGGAAGCAGGGATGATTGTATAACACCAATCAGCTTTGTGACATTTTCTTTTCCCTCTCTCACCTATCAGGACTGGGGGGGAGATGCGTATTAAATAAATGCAGCCATCGTTTGATCAAATTGAGTGAAACACTTACCCCCCCCCCCCCCACCCCTCCCTGCCCTCCCCCGACCCCCAAACAGCCACCCGACACCCCCACCCTTCTATCTCCTCAGCCATCCGCTCTGCTCCTGTCCTGACGTCTCACTGTTTCCCCCGAGCGGAAGATTCCGGAGATTAAACAGGATAGCTTCAAAAGAAACTAAATCGATGTCCCATATCGCCCCTCCTGGCAAGTGCAGCTCTCACCATCAGAGCAAACTACGAATGTGGACCTGGGCCACATATATTTATGTCTTCGTCTGGCGCTTGCCTGTGTGTGTGTACATGTGTGTATGTGTATGTGTGAAATAAATGTCTAATGGTGTTTGCTGTTTGAAAATGACTGATACCAGCCTAGACTGGCACTAGGGGGAATATAGGCCAGTACCACATTATGTTATATTGCAGATTGGGATGACAGATCATTCTCCAGTAGGAAAGATCTTTTCCGAATGGGTATTTAATTGTATGCTAATTGACGCTGATTTGAGTCTTTAATAAAATGGTTAATTTATTAATTTACAGGTTGTTTAATTTCCTCATTCAGTTAAAAAGCCTAGATTGATCATCCCATTTTCACCTGATTATATTCATAGAGCAATGCTATAAAAATTAAAAGCTTAAGTTTTAACAAAAACTTTTAATTTTAATAAAAAAATGTTTCATCATTTTGCATGAGTGAACTGCAATACAACCCACTGGGTAACATTAGACTAACACCCAGGCTGCCAACCCTCAAATTTAAACTCAGTGAGTTATCAACTGCCTTTTTTGTAATAGTATTCTTTGATTTCAGAACATTCATATTCATACAGTTTTCAGCTGCTTTTCCATTTTAATGTCTACAATACATAAGCATCCTGTTTGCGAATGCATAATATGTGACATTAAGTGGCAAATTTCATGCACACGTGACTATGGGCTTTTGTTGCAATTTAGGGAACATTGTTATGAAATGTGTAGCCTTGCTGAGGCAAAAGCACCTGTGCAAATTTGGTGTTTATGAGAACTCAGAAGCAGCTATATGGGTGTGTGTGCATGTGTGTATGTATTTGTGTATTTGTATGTTTGTATGTGTGTGTGTGTGTGTGTGAGAGTGTGTGTGTGTAGGTGTGTGGGTGTGTGTGTGTGTGTGTAGGTGTGTGTAGGTGAGTGTGTAGGTGAGTGTGTGTGTGTGTAGGTGTGTGTGTGTGTGTGTAGGTGAGTGTGTGTGTGTAGGTGTGTGAGTGTGAGTGTGTGTGTGTGTGTAGGTGTGTGTGTGTGGGTGTGTGTGTGTGTGTGTGTAGGTGTGTGTGTGTGTGCGTGTGTGTGTGAGTGTGTGTGTGTGTAGGTGTGTATGTGTGCGTGTGTGTGAGTGTGTGTGTGTGTGTGTGAGTGTATGTGTGTGTGTGTAGGTGTGAGTGTGTGTGTGTGTGTGTGTGTGTAGGTTGTGTGTGTGTGTGTAGGTGTGTGGGTGTGTGTGTGTGTGTGTGTGTAGGTGTGTGTGTGTGTGTGTGTGTGTGTGTGAGTGTGTGTGTGTGTAGGTGTGTATGTGTGCGTGTGTGTGAGTGTGTGTGTGTGTGTGTGTGTGAGTGTATGTGTGTGTGTGTAGGTGTGAGTGTGTGTGTGTGTGTGTGTGTGTGTGGTGTGTGTGTGTGTGTGTGTGTGTAGGTGTGAGTGTGTGTGTGTGTGTGTGTGTGTGTGTGTGTGTGTGTGTGCATATTCACGTGTCTCTAGGCTCTTACATGTGGATGGTTCGTGTGCGTGTGGGCGAGCGCACGCAGGTGTGTGAGCATGAGCCTGTTCCAGTACATGGGTCCTGGGTGTGTTTGCGTGTACACGTGTGAAGCCGGGCGTGTTTCCGTGCGACAGGATGGATCTCGTCACCAGACCCACGGCTAGAAACGAGAGACAGACGTTTCTGTAAGTCAAACAGCAGAGCAGGCCATCTGGAAGAGGCTGTACATAAACTCTGCATGCCCCCCCCCCCACCCCGTCCCCCCCATTCCCCCCGTCCCCATTGCTGGAACCTCGGGTCTGCAACCCACCCAACCCAGGAGGGACCCGATCCCTGTCTGAAGCTTTGGGTCGGACTCGGCGCATGTTTTTTGGCTAATTAAATTTTTAGGGCTGTGCGTTCCATTCCATTTTTAGGGCTATGCGTTCCATTCCATTTTTAGGGCTATGCATTCTATTCCATTTTTAGGGTGGTGCATTCTATTAAATTTTTAGGGCTATGCATTTTATTTTTCACAGTAGCCTGTGTATTCATAAAGGCTTCTGTGAGAAATGTGGGCTGTTCTCATATACCCTACATTTCCTTGGTCTCTTTTTGTTTTGTGCGTGAAAAGGGGCATGTCTAAGTCCCAGGCACCGGCTTTCAGGCGAGCACAGCCTACTCTTCTGCGTCAAAATGGAGGAAATCAAGCAAAAAAAATTGCCACGGGAGAACAAATAAAATAAATTTAAAAAACAAGGAAAAAAAATGTGTAGGACAGTTTTTGCAAAGAGCCCACTGTGGTATGTGATGTGTGAACATCGCAACACAATCCTAAAACGCGACGGCAAATTGACCGGGACGCAACGCCTACAGAGACACTTTGAATGTGGTTGCCGTATTGATGGCTTTGTGTCGCTGTGCCAGAGTTGTTTGCGCGTCCGTGCTGCTGGGCGGCCCGTATGGATTCATGTTCAATGTGTGCACTCCGTGCCATTTCCTCGTCCTGTTCCGTTTGGCGGCTGACCTGTTTGATGGCCTGTGTGTCGAGGGGAAAAAATGTGTTTTAGACGGCGGGCTGTTCGTTAACATTGCACTTAGCAAATATTGCGGGGAGTTACCGTCCATCCACGGTCGTACACGGTCCGGAAAATCATTCAGCTGCGCTGTGTGTGTGTGTGTGTGTGTGTGTGCACAGGTGCGTGCATGAGTGCGTTTGTGCTTCGGTGCTCACATGTCCAAATTTACATGTTTGACAGAGGAAAACTTTAAATCAGGCTGGCCATTGAAATAAAAAGGAGCTCGATGTTTTTTAAAAATATTTTGACCTGGGGTTTGAGTCGGGCTTCGACAAAACTTGAACATTACAGGGTGTCACGTGTGGCATAACCTGTAGAGCGCTTTCCATATGCTTATTGCGAGCCGTGACGTTGGCGGTTCGAGTCTAACCGCCAACTTTTGTTGCATGTCTCTCCTTCTCTCTCCTCCGAGTTCTTCCTGTCTCTCTACACTGATCTGTCTAGTAAAGCTGAAAAAAGAACATTACTGTCGGGTTAGGATTGGACCTGGCTAGGAACGTCCTGACTTCCTGACTTGAGCCGGGATATCTCAACTGGAACCTTCTGCTGGGACCCATTGTGACATCACAATGTCAGCGAGTGACTGCAGTTTCACTGCACTGCCCGCGTGGCCAATGGGACATCAACCAGAGGCATTGTGGGAAAAATGGAGAGGGTCTGTGTTTGATTGAAGTGGAAGCCAGATGGAGAGGAGCAGGGGGAATAGCAGAGATAATTTGATGTAAGCTCTTCAGAGCCTCATACAGTTAAAACACACTCCTGTGTGTAGGACCCTGAGGGCTTTTACAGGTCAGACCGGAAGCAGGGCTTTTAACAAGTATAGCCTGGAGATTCACAGCAGGTGTTGCGTAAGACTCTATCCTTCCCTTCGATTATTCATGAAAACATTTTCAAAAAAGTGATGATTTATCTCCAGCAGACAGATCTCTTGATTTATTACCCCAGGGCTGAGTCAGACAGTCTTTCATGCATCAATATATGGCATCAAATGAAATGTTAGATTTGATGGACTTTGCCCATGGGGTCTTTTATCATTCTCTCTCTCTCTCTCTCTCTCTCTGAGAGGGAACTATTTACTTAGTTTTGATTTACATGGTGGAATTGGTGTCAGAATTTCTGTTTGGTAAAGCTTTCGTCTGACAGAGCCCGCAGTAGGAGCAGGTTTTCAGAAGCCAACACAGGGCTAATGTCTCTATTGTTGTTGCATACCCGTGGCGGGGGGGAGGGGGTTGGCTAGTTGTGGTTCTGGACGGCCGGTGTGTATGCAGGTTTTTGTTTTAGCCCGTTACCCCGGCGGCTAAAGGAACTAACTCTGAGTACAACCGAAACTGGTTCTCTCATCGACTGGAACGCGGTAAAGCATTTCACACTGGCACACGAGAACAGCCTTGGCTTGTCATTCGCGCACGTGTCAAGACATGCCGCCAAAATGCAGGATGGCGCGAATGTGAGGGCTAATCAGACGACCAGAAGCGGGCGTGAAATCCGGGAGCAGATACGGTCCTCCACGCCCGCCTCCGCCACACGATCTCGGGGTTCTGCGGTGTGCGACGCGGCCTCTGGAAAGAAGCTCTGCCAATTCCCGTGGCGGGGGCTCCGTGGGTACGGAGAGCGCTCCCGGTTTGTGCCAGCCGGCCTGAACCTGGGGACAAGAAAAGATAGAGAGAGAGAGAGAGAGAGAGAGAGAGAGGGGAGAGAGAGAGAGAGGGAGGGAGAGAGAGAGAGAGAGAGGGAGAGAGAGAAAAAAAGAAGAAAAGAAACAGAACCTGGCCGTGAGGTTTTTTTTCCCGCCGCGCTAAGTGGCCAGAGTGGCCGCGCTCGCCCGTGGCTTGCCGTGATTCCACACGTTGTCAAGGCTAATCTTCGGGGAAAGGGCCAATCAGTTCTCTTTATTTCAGCGTGTGTCCTTTCAAAGCGCAGTCTCTTTTTTTTCTCTCTCTCTCTCGGCAAGCCATTGAGAATCTTAAAACGACAGCCTACACACTCCCCCAGATGCCCCGAAGTTTCCCATTTGTCCTCGCGGGAAATTGTGCGAAATCATTTTTTTTTTTTTTTTTGAGGTAAAGTACCTTCGTAGGAGAGGCTTTCCTGTAATCATAAGGACGTTAGCACAGCGTGCTAAGGGGCAGAGTGTCTGCAGGCGGCTTAGAGGCCAGCCGCATTGTACAAACTGCCTGCTCACCCTTGGCAACCGAGCACGTCTGCACGGCGACCCGCGCATGTGTGAGTTAGCCTCCAAGGCGCAAAAGTGATGTGTATATATATGCACGTTTAGGGTATGCTGCCTGTCAGTGTAACTGTACTTCACTGTGTCTGTTTCAGGTTGCAAAGTGAGTAGGCATACTGTAAGCCAGACGGAAGGCTTGCCTCCATGGTGACACAGGCACGGGGTATCGTGCGACACACCCGCCAGCACCCCCTGCGGTGTCAAATATTACCCCCTCAGGAGATTCCTTCGCAAAAAGGCAGCTTTGGATGATTGCAGCTGCCTAATAAGAGAAAGGCAGTGCCTTTTTTTCTCTCCCTCAGGAAGAGGAGATGATTGTGACCAAAATGTCATCAGCAGTGGACGGAGGAGGGGACTGTTCAACCCACCTGCACTGCAAACTGAGGCTCTGTGTGGGCTGTTTACAGTCCCGGCGAAGCTGCAAGGTCCCTGAGGTCTTATCTTCTGTCCATTAGTATTGGATTAAAGCTGTGAGTGGGCCTAACTGCTTTCTCCTTAAGACCACAAAGCATGACTTTTTTATTTATACAGAGCAGGCTGAAATGTGTTGTCTTCACACACACACACACACACACACACACACACTCGTGCACGCACACACGCATGCATGCACACGCATATGCACACATACATACAAGCATGCGCACATGCACGCACACCCACACACACATGCATGCGTGCACGCACACACACACACACACACACATAAATACACACAGACATACACGCATGTGCACATGCTGTTCTTATTTTAGTTTCTCAGACAAGCTGTTCACACATATATCTAAATGCCTGTGGGATCTGTGACTACATTATAGTCACTGCTTGCTTACTTTGTTTTCCTTTTCTCACCATGCTCTCTCTCTCTCTCTCTCTCTCTCTCTCTCTCTCTCTCTAACTCTCTCTCTCCAGTAAAATGTGCTTTCCTCATCTTTCAGTACGAAGGCACTCATTATGATGAAACAACTCTCATTTTTATAGTGCTAGACTCTGCGGCAAGACTATGCATTGTTTTCAAAATGAATTATGTGATCTTCAAATGCCCTCTAAAAGCTAGCGGCCGCCAGCATAAAGAGGTGATGATTGGTGCAATTTGGCAACAAAATGCTTTTGTAACCTTTGTTTATATATAGCGCACGAGTGCTGTACGAGGTGCCTCTCAGTTTTAAAAGCATAATTTAAAACAAAGGGAGAAGCGAAGGAAGGCAAGATATTCAGACAATTTAAAACCATAATAGAGGAAAGGGGAAAAAAAACAAGGCACGATATACAAAGAGATTCATTCAAACCCAATTTAAAACAGAATAAAATTACAGTGTAAAACTAATGACATTACGCAGATAAGAGGAAGGCTAAAGAGGCACATTTTCGGTTTCCATTAAAATACCGTATGTCTATCGTTTCGGCTGCTCCCTGTTCATTTTTTATGGTTTTATTTTGAGCTTCCATAAATGTTTGCATAACAATTGTGATCAACATTTACATACCTTACAATTAGTGTATAGCACTGGTAGATGATATAACAAAAAATATTACATTTTGGGCCCCCCCAACCCATGATTAGACTTGCACTCGCATTCCATACACTTGCATACATACACCCACACATATGAATGAATGCATATCGTGAAACCTCAAACTAGCATATACATTAATATATGGACGGAGTGTAGCACAGTGGGTAAGGAACTGGGCTTGTAACCGAAAGGTCGTAGGTTCGATTCCCGGGTGGGACACTGCCGTTGTACCCTTGAGCAAGGTACTTAACCAAAATTGCTTCAGTATATATCCAGCTGTATAAATGGATACAATGTAAAAAAATGCTATGTAAAAGTTGTGTAAGTCGCTCTGGATAAGAGCGTCTGCTAAATGCCTGTAATGTAATGTAACAACAAAGAGACATAGTAAGGCATTGACAGCATGCAAACGAACATCTACACACAAGCATACAACAAAACAAGACACAGACAAACGGATCGACAGATGAAACTTATGTCAGCTGTCTACAACTGCTTGCACTCTGGCTCAGAAATGAACCTATAAAATTAAATAATATATCATTAATATGTTACATTTTTTGTCATATATGGGTAGCACTAAATTATCACTTAGCAGAATATAACTGCAGATATATTCCACCCCAAATCTCATTAAATTGTCTTCTTTAATTGATTTCATCAGACATTGTTCTTTCAATTTTCAAATTTGTATTTCATTAACAACTTCCAGTTTTCAAAGGTGGGCGCTGTCAAGTCTTTCCAATTTTTTCAATACATTTTTTTAAGAACAAGAAATGAAAAAAGGGTGACACAACCAACCATATATTTTACATTTGCCAGATCTTATATACAAATATCCAAGTATTATATATACAGAATGAAGGTGTTAAAATGATGTTGCTTTTGGTCACATGAGACAAAACGTCCCATTCAATCTATCCACACTTTGTTAACCTTCTCACAACTACAGAAGGCATGTATAAGGGAGTCCCTTTGTATTCCACACTGCAAACGTAAATCAGAAGAACGGATATCAAATTTAAGTATGCAATCCTTTGTATAGCATAATCTTGGCATTCATTTGTATTGATTGAATGTAGGTTTTCACTTGCAGTACTTTTATGCAGGTAGGGGGACAAGCCTGTTTTCCATTGTATATGCATTTTGGGGGAGCTTAAGTCACTGTTCCATTCATTATACGCGAATATATATTTAAACTATTATTCACTTTTGATTTAAGTGGAATCCTGTACGTTCTTCAAATTAAATTTCTTTTTTTTGTCTTATTCAAATAGGTTTTAAGGAATATTACTTAATGATTGGTTTCATTTCAGTTTAGTCAATATTTATTTTATACCCGGATATCCTTCAACATTCTTTGATGAGATGAGCCATAAGATGAGGAATTGATACATCAATATTCGTTAGATATAATATCATGTCATCTGCAAAAAAATTCCTTATTATATCCTTATTTCTTCTGTTTCTATTATTTTCAGAGCCAAGGGCAAGGTGACAAAGAACAACTGTGGTCAGTGCCCCCCCTGTTGAAGGAAAGGAGATGAAAGAGTTGAATTTAAGTATATTTGAGTGGTTGAACATTACGCTTTCAATCATATTGATGGTCTCCATCGGAAAATTACATACTTCCAGGGTTTTGAAAAGAAAAGGCCGCTCCAGGCGATCGAAAGGCTTTTCAGCGTCCACTGCCATTAGGGTTATATCGATTTTCCGCTCTTTTTTTAGCGCACTGAATAAGCGATTAACACATTCTTGCACTGGATTTTGAAATAGCTATTTTGTATAAAAAACCAATTTGATTACAATGAATCGTATCAGGAAGTTCCTTTGCTATCCTGTTATTAAATAATTTGTGTAACATTTTATGCGTGCTCTCAGTTCCAATGGAAGACCGTTCCAAAACCTCGGGCCGTAGGAACTGACGGTAGCCACTCCAGAGGTCCCCGTCCTGGACTTGGACAGAGCCAGGAGCATCAGATCAGAGGATGTAAGCGCTCTGCTAGGAACACATTTCAGAGACTTATAACAGGAATAATGTGTTCTCTTCCTGGTTTTAGTGAAAACTGGTAGCAGAATTGTGTAATATGTATGTATATATATATATATATATATATATATATATATAAAGACGTTTTAGGGTAAACCTTTGTCAGTCAACATCATTCGCCGCTACATGTACAGATGCAAGTTAAGGCTTTATTATGCAAAGCGGAAGCCATACATCAACGCTGTCCAGAAGTGCTACCAACTTCTCTGGTCTCAGTCTCATCTGAGATGGACAGTAGCACAGTGGAAGCGTGTTTTGTGGTCCGACGAGTCAACATTTCAAATGTTTGGACAAAACAGCTGTCGAGTCCTCCGAGCCAAAGAGGGAAATGACCATCCAAGCTGTTATCAGTATCAGGTCCAAAAGCCAGCATCTGTCATAGTATGGGGGTGTGTCAGTGCCCATGGCATTGGTAACTTGCACATCTGTTAGAGCACCATTAATGTAGAAAGATATGCACAAATTTTGGAGCAACATATGCTGCCATCCAGACACCGTTTTCTCCCGGGATGTCCCTTTATTTTCCAGCAGGACAACGCCAAACTACATTCTGCCTGGATTACAAGTGCATGGCTGTGTAATCTGAGGGTACGGGTGCTCGATTGGCCTGCCTGCAGTCCTGACCTGTCTCCGATTGAGAATGTGTGCCGCATTATGAAGCGCAAAATACGGCAACGAAGGCCCCGTACAACTGCGCAGCTGAAGGCCTGCATAATGGAAGAATGGGGAAAAATTCTGCTTGCTAATCTTAACCAACTGGTGTCTTCAGTGCCCAAACGCTTAATAAGTGTTATTAAAAGAAATGGTGATGTGTTACACAGTGGTAAGCACTCGACTGTCCCAACTTTTTTGGAGCGTGTTGCAGTCATCAGATTTGAAATGAGTGTATATTTTCAAAAAACAATTAAATTGACAAAGTAAAAACATCAAATAGTGTTCTGTTGTAGTGTTTTCAATATAGCATTTTCAATTGGCATTTTCCATACCGTCCTAATGTTTTTGGAATTGGGATTGTATTTTCCTAAATCTGCATGTTTTTCCACATTTTGCTCGATTGATACTTGATTTTTTTATTATTTCACTTTTTCTACTGTGAAAATGTTATACTCTCCATTTTGAATTTTGGCAAGATGGTCCCTCTCTTGCTCTATTTCTCTTTTTCCCTCATTTTATCTCTCTCTCTCTCTCTCTCTCTCTCTCTCTCAGCTCTCTCCCTCACTTCAGTTCGCTTTATATGCAAAGTGTCTAACCCAATTATTCTGGCACGGAACAACCAAAACATCAAAACAACTTTAAAAGAAAAAAGGCTATTGTTCCCACTGGCAAAAAAATAAAAGCAACGCTTCTTCAGAAGGAGACACAAAGCAGGTTTCTGAGTGGTTAAATGTGTAGTACGTGAACCCTTTGAAGGTTTTTTTTTTTTTGGAGGAGCTGCTTTTTTTGTCGCACACTTTTCTCTCAGGCTCAGCGATGTGGTGACATGACAGCACTGACGACGCTCTGCTGCTCCTCCCCTCCCACAGAAATAACAGCCCTTCACTCGTATCTGAGAGCATCGGGAGCAGCGGGTGCGTTCGCTTAATTTTGAGGTTCCTAAATGTCATACATTTGATAAACTGCAACCCTTTTCCCCTCTAACATTTTGTCGTTCACTATTATTTTTTTTCCCGCTCCCTCTCTCGCTCTCTCTCTCCGTCTGTCTTTGTCTGCCTGATCTGACAGGCTTTCGGCCTACAGCATGGACGCCCAGCGCGGTCGCTACAGCAACAGGAGCATGGACATCCAGAACCATCCCAACTCTGCTAAAATACAGGACCAGTGAGGCCCAGCTCTCTCTCTCTCTCTCTCTCTCTCTCTCTCTCTATATATATATATATATATATATATATATATCTCTCTCGTCTCTCTCTCTCTCTCTGGGGGGGGGGGGGGGGGGGGGGGGGGGGGGGGGGGGGGGGGGGGGGGGGGGGGGGGGGGGGTCTGGGGGGGGGGGGGGGGGGGGGGGGGGGGGGGGGGGGGGGGGGGGGGGGGGGGGGGGGGGGGGGGGGGGGGGGGGGGGGGGGGGGGGGGGGGGGGGGGGGGGGGGGGGGGGGGGGGGGGGGGGGGGGGGGGGGGGGGGGGGGGGGGGGGGGGGGGGGGGGGGGGGGGGGGGGGGGGGGGGGGGGGGGGGGGGGGGGGGGGGGGGGGGGGGGGGGGGGGGGGGGGGGGGGGGGGGGGGGGGGGGGGGGGGGGGGGGGGGGGGGGGGGGGGGGGGGGGGGGGGGGGGGGGGGGGGGGGGGGGGGGGGGGGGGGGGGGGGGGGGGGGGGGGGGGGGGGGGGGGGGGGGGGGGGGGGGGGGGGGGGGGGGGGGGGGGGGGGGGGGGGGGGGGGGGGGGGGGGGGGGGGGGGGGGGGGGGGGGGGGGGGGGGGGGGGGGGGGGGGGGGGGGGGGGGGGGGGGGGGGGGGGGGGGCGGGGGGGCGGGGGGGGGGGGGGGCGCGGGCGGGGGGGGGGGGCGGTGGGGGGGGAGGGGCGGCGGAGAAGACGGTGGGGGGCGGGGTTTGATTTTTTTGTGAGGAGGGTGTGTTTTTTGTGTGGGGGGGGTGGTTTGTCTCTTCTCTCTCTTCTCTCTTCTCTCTCTATTATATATCCCTATATATATAATTCTCTCTCTCTCCGTGTCTCTCTTAATCCATATATATCAGATATAGAGGGGGGGGGGGGGGGTTGTGTTTTGCGGGGGGGGGGGGGGGGGGGCGGGGTGCTGTGGGGGGGGCCCTCCTTTGTTTTTTTAAATGGGGCGGGGGGGGGGGTGGGGGGGGGGGGGGGGGGGGGGGGGGTTGGAAGGGGGGGGGGGGGGGGGGGGGGGGGGGGGGGGGGGGGGGGGGGGGGGGGGGGGGGGGGGGGGGGGGGGGGGGGGGGGGGGGGGGGGGGGGGGGGGGGGGGGGGGGGGGGGGGGGGGGGGGGGGGGGGGGGGGGGGGGGGGGGGGGGGGGGGGGGGGGGGGGGGGGGGGGGGGGGGGGGGGGGGGGGGGGGGGGGGGGGGGGGGGGGGGGGGGGGGGGGGGGGGGGGGGGGGGGGGGGGGGGGGGGGGGGGGGGGGGGGGGGGGGGGGGGGGGGGGGGGGGGGCGGGGGGGGGGGGGGGGGGGGGGGGGGGGGGGGGGGGGGGGGGGGGGGGGGGGGGGGGGGGGGGGGGGGGGGTGGGGGGGGGGGGGGGGGGGGGGGGGGGGGGGGGGGGGGGGGGGGGGGGGGGGGGGGGGGGGGGGGGGGGGGGGGGGGGGGGGGGGGGGGGGGGGGGGGGGGGGGGGGGGGGGGGGGGGGGGGGGGGGGGGGGGGGGGGGGGGGGGGGGGGGGGGGGGGGGGGGGGGGGGGGGGGGGGGGGGGGGGGGGGGGGGGGGGGGGGGGGGGGGGGGGGGGGGGGGGGGGGGGGGGGGGGGGGGGGGGGGGGGGGGGGGGGGGGGGGGGGGGGGGGGGGGGGGGGGGGGGGGGGGGGGGGGGGGGGGGGGGGGGGGGGGGGGGGGGGGGGGGGGGGGGTTCTTCTCTCTCTCCCTCTATCTCCATCATCTCTCCCTCTCTCTCTCTCTCTTCTCTCTCCCTCTCTCTCCCTCTGCTATCTGGGTGGGTTTTTTTGGGGGGGGGGGGGGGGGGGGGGGGGGGGGGGGGGGGGGGGGGGGGGGGGGGGGGGGGGGGGGGGGGGGGGGGGGGGGGGGGGGGGGGGGGGGGGGGGGGGGGGGGGGGGGGGGGGGGGGGGGGGGGGGGGGGGGGGGGGGGGGGGGGGGGGGGGGGGGGGGGGGGGGGGGGGGGGGGGGGGGGGGTGGGGGGTGTGGCGGGGGGGGGGGGGGGGGGGGGGGGGGGGGGGGGGGGGGGGGGGGGGGGGGGGGGGGGGGGGGGGGGGGGGGGGGGGGGGGGGGGGGGGGGGGGGGGGGGCGGCGGCCCCCCGCGCCTTGGGTGGGGGGGGGGGGGGGGGGGGGGGGGGGGGGGGGGGGGGGGGGGGGGGGGGGGGGGGGGGGGGGGGGGGGGGGGGGGGGGGGGGGGGGGGGGGGGGGGGGGGGGGGGGGGGGGGGGGGGGGGGGGTGGGGGGGGGGGGGGGGGGGGGGGGGGTGTTGGGGGGTGTTGGGGGGTGGGGGGGTGGGGGGGGGGGGGGGGGGGGGGGGGGGTTTTTTTTTTTTTTTTTTGTTTTTTTTTTTTTTTTTTTTTTTTTTTTTTTTTTTTTTGTGGGTCTCTCACTCAGTCTCACACTCTCTCTCTCTCTCTCTTCAAATTGCTTTAATGGCATGACCAGAGAAGTCTAATATTGAAAAAAGCAGTGAAATAACAGTGATGAACTAATGACAGGCCTACAATCTCTCTCCTCCTTGAGTGTTTTTCCTCTCTCAATTCAATACAAATAAGTTCACTGGCCGGGCAACCAAGTAGTACATGCAGTACAGAGCATGTGGAGTACTAAATATAATATCAGTGAATCAATGACCATACTGGATTCACATTTGGGCTAATGGTCCACAGCACTGGGGAGCCGCAGTGTCCGCTGGCTTTTAGTGTTACTCTGGGCTTGAGTGGCGCGGCAATCGGCGAGTTGAAGCAGTCGGTTACACGGCTAACCCAGCTCTCCAGGTCTCTTGGGTCTGAAATCAGAGAATAATCTTAAGGCGGCACGAAGGAAAAACCAGCAGACTCTGTGGCCCCCTCCAGTTCCAGGACTGAAAACCCCCGATGGAGGAAATAAAAAATAATAAAAAGCAATGCAAGCTTGTGCTATTAGGTTTTTTCCCCACTAATTTTGGATGACTTACTTCTGAAGAAGTTGTATGCACTAATGTACAAGGGGCGGGCTGTTCAGACTCCAGAACTCACCTTTTGTACTCCACATCTTTGAAAAGATTCCCAAGATACATGAAAAGATTTTTGCTAAGTGACTTGCCCTTTCCAAACACTAAGACACTTCATGCTTCAGGTTTTTTTCTCTATTGACTCAAGGCCTGCTTTGCTAAGATCTTCAGCATGCGATTGGTTATGGTATTTGTTCTGCACCAGTCATTGGTTGTGTTATTAGTTTTGTGTGCGTCAAAAGGGTTTGCATGTGCTAAAGGTCTTAGTAAATCAGGTCTTTGGAGTTGTATTTATTTACGTACAGCCATCCTTTAGCATGTAAAGTCCTGGAGTAGGATTCAACAGGGCCTGTTACACAATGATGTGGCGGTATCTGAGCCTGCTTCCATTTCTTTAAATCTTTCATCAAGTGTATTAAATTTTCAAGCAGATTCGTATAACATAAGACAGCAGAGAGATAGGATCACAGAACCTCTTCAGCTTAATGTGTCCTCTTGTGATGACATCAATGGAGTAATCTCCTCTTAATTTAACCATTTGGAGAGCAGGCTTTTTTTGAGTGTCAGTGTCCTAGAACTCCACTTGCTTTTAGTTACCAGTCGTGATTGTTCCATCGGCATTAGAATGTTCAGTTTAGAAAATTATAATCACATATTTGTGATATGCCACCTTAAAGGGTTAAGCCAAGGTCAGGTAGTGACCTATCCATGGTTAGTGAGAGAATACTAATGCTACACGGTGTGGCTATCAATATTCCAAAATACCAGGCCGATGTCCATTTTATTCCCTTTGTCCTGAACTATGTGAGAGCAAAAATTAATTTAAAACTTGCAATGGGCATGCAGGTTTCTGACCTGATGAATGTCATGAGCAACTCCAGAGCAAGTGAATAATAAAGCTCAGCTGTGTGCACTGCAAATGCTGTCCAACGTCCTGGAGGCCTCATAGACTTTCGTATGTCACAGGGTTTGTAGGTCTCTCCCAGTATCACACATGCATTGACATACTAACCACTGACTGGTAGAATTCCAGCATAGACCGAATTCCAGAATTCCACCATTGGCAGAGTTCCACCATTCCATCATAGTATCTTCTTCTAGAGTCTAGACCTCCCCTGATGTGACCAAACAGCTTTTTCCCCACATTGGCTAATTAGCAGACCACATGACACTATGGACCTATCCCAGAATCCCACCCACAGTGGCGCTATGGTGTCCGGGAATGCAAAGCAACACTCGTGGCTACTGTGAATTGAGGGAGAGCCTTGGCTTGAAGGGCCTTGATTAGACTGCCAGGTTCCCTGCCAGTCTTAATTAGCTCCCAGCAAGGGAACACTGTAGCCTGGCCGCCCAGGGAGAACGACAGCCAATAACCCCTTCCACACAACAATAGCGCAGGGTCAACCATTACCAGCATCCTTCTGTGAGGCCTCACGACAGCCCCTGAGCTTTTCATCAACGCGCTCGCTGAGAGGATCGCTCAAGAAACTGAAGCAATATGCCACGTCATGAACACTGTTCTCAAGAGCAGAGAGTGTGTGAGCCATTCAAGAAATGTCTTTTTTAGTTCAAGGAGAAAGGTTCTCTCCCCCTCCGTTTCTCTACATTACACTGCAGCAGCTATTGGAACGCTCTATTCCAGAGACACTCACAGAACATCAGTGTTAATCTGTGTAAAAGGAATACAAAAGTGTGAACTTAAAAGTAAAAAAAAAGGACCTTCGATAACCAACAAATACAAAGTTAAACTGGCAAACCAACTGTCAGTCTTTTAAACGAAAGTGAGCACTGTTATACAGATAATCCAGCGTACAGCTATAGCTATGACATTTTCCGAAAGGAAAGAGGATCATTAAAAAGGGTGCAGTCTCACGGGCTCTGTCTTGAGTCTGGATCAAAAGATAGGCCGGGTAAGACAGGATATGCATTATTTAACCCTGTGAGGTAATTAGTCCTCTGCATTTAACCCACCCTAGCTACTTAGGAGCCATGAGCAGCCACAGTGCTGTGCCCAAGGGGAATAAACTCCAGGGGATCATCCCAGTTGCTAATTTTCCTCATACGGAAGGCCAAACTAATCAAAAATACATGAAACTGACGTCTGGATCACGTGTTGTTTGCGCGTTCTCGACACGTTCACCACGCGCAATTTCAAACGTCAGTTTCATGTTCTCTTGCCCCGTTTGGCCTTCCATACCAGGAAAGGATGCGAGCGGAGAAGAAGCAAGGATGGATCAAACAAGTGATTGGAATGAGCCCCAGTTCTGAGGCCCGTGGCTTGGTCAAGGGCAATGGCAGGAGTATACCTAACCTGACATGGGAGGCTCATTCTACCACCAGGGGGAACACAACTGACAGGAAACATAACCTGGCCGCTCAGGCACATAAGGAGGAGGGGCCAGGTACCCTGCGGCAGCAGAATGAGAGAGGTCTGAGTGGCCTGATGATCTTCTGAAGACATAACAGAGCCATCCCCTCAGCTGGCCCATAGGCTGAGCATCAAAGATCTCAGTTAAATGCAAGCCGGTGTGTGTAACCAGTGGAGGGAGATGAGACGGGAAGGGACATTTCTGAGCCCGCGGAGGTTGTGGATGAGGATGTGCATCAGGTGAGCAGAAGCACGCTCGGAGTGGGACAGTTTGTTTTCCAGTGCCACCTGTCAGCAGCAGTAGTCATCAGCATCATCGTCGTCATCATCATCATCATCATCATTATCATCAGCGGCGTCAATTATTCGCAAGTGAAGGCATAAACAACCTGGTATAAAATGATTCAAGCAGGAGGAGCACCGTGAAGACACACGAGCACTGTTAATGCCCAAAGAGAGCGGCCCGCATGACAATAAGACACAGTTCTGAACCATATGAATGTGCTGGAGCACACGTGCAACATAATTAACCCAGCCCAGACCACTCCATCCCTGCACAATCACAGCACAATTTTTTGAGGCCCCCATCAGTCAGGGCCTATGGAATTGCCTTTGGCCCATATGGCACCCCCTATGTGGGGGTTGGGGTTGGGGGGGGGGTTGGTTGGGGGGGGGTGGCGTCATTAATCACAAAGACACAAATGAAGAACGCAAAATAAGAATTTCCAGCTCCATTCATAGAAGCTCCTACATGGTTCTGTTCTGTCGTGACGCTTACGAAGCTGGACATATTTTAATGAATTTATTCATGCTTTTTTAAGCACGCTGTTTCGTGTCTTATTTTAACGCTGTTTGATTGGGCAGCGTAACTCTGGGAGCGTAGCGCGCCGCGGCGCTAATGAACACAGCGAGCCGGGAGGGCCTCCGCATGCACAGACGCGTGTAATGTCCTTGTAACGTTGCAACCTGTTTGTTCAACTGATATGTGCATTTGGGATTTTTTTTTTTTTTTTTTCATGCATTCACATAATTTCCTCCGATATTTAATTACTGGTAATCAACCAGCGTGCAGTAATCCAAAGCATACACTCAATCTGATTTCCCTGGTCAGTGCAACACAGATTGCAAACAGTCCAAAAGCTGTTGGAAACAGTGTAATTTTGCTGGATGTATATTTTCTGTAATCTGTCTTTATCAGGGATCTAATTCAAAAAGAGTAGGCGTAGTTTTGTTTGTCTAGTCCAGCACTAAGACACCTGATTCTACTTTTCAAGGTCTTGTTTAAAAGTTATGACAAGTTATTTAGTAGAATCGGGTGTCTTTGAGCAGGGCTAAAACAAATACCTGCACCCACACCTGCCATTTTCAGCAACACTGCTTTATATACACACTGCAAATGCTTCATTTACTGTTTTATGTCTTCAATCTGCTAAATTCAGACCAGCATTAACATGTATAGAAATTCTGTATGATGTTTTTTCCTGGGTTGAATTTTTTTTGCACACAACGTGGGGCTAAACATGCCAAATTCTATCCCTAATTTGGATAATGTCCGATTATCTGCAACTGCAGCTGTGTCAGTTGATGCGTGAAACCAAACCCCACCGCCGATTCGGGAGAGTGTACATGTGGCACATGGTCCGGTGGAACGGACTTGTGCCAGCCCTGCCCACCATTGGGGAGAGCACACGCACCTGGCTTGTGTTAATTAATCAGCCCAGGTGCTTAAAGGTGTGTGTTCCTTTCCACGGTACTGGGCCGAGACCGGGAGCACACAGAGAGGGTGTGTGAGTTTATTTTTGAGTTTTTGTTTCAGGAAAGCGCAGAAGACAAAGAAAACTGCAGCTGAAAATTGGCAGAGCTGGCAAGTGAAAAATTGGCCAACTGAGACCAGCTGAAAAGCAGTCGCTGGGTTTCGCTTTCTTTTGTCTTTGTAGTTTTACTTTGTTGTTTTACCTTATTGTTTTTGCCTAGAACCCGTGAGGGGGAATGGCAAAGCTGTTTGTTTGTTTTTGTGTTGTTGTGCTCATGCTTTCACTCTCTCTTACTCTCACTCTCACTCACTCTCTCTCTCTCTCTCTCTCTCTCTCTCTCTCTCTCTCTCCTCTCCCTCTCCCCCTTCCATGTGGCAAACTCCGGTGCACATCCGCAGGACGCAGTTCGCACAGGGCAGAGTAGGAGGAAGGCCTTTGGTACGCGGCTTTGACACGCAGTCCGCGGGCCCTCGATCTCCCGGCGGGGGGCCGCTGAAGAACCTCACCGGCTGAGCCCTCCCCGCGCTCCGGGTGACGCAATCGGCCTAATTACGCATCGCCCTGCGGCGCTGCCAAGCCGGCACCGGCACGATCTGGATTTCGATCTGACACCACGGGGCTCATCCTCGCACCACAGCGTGATGTCACGGCCAAACGAGCCAGCCAGAAGCCCTGTAGAAGCACGTAATGATTGAGCTTGTTCCCTGCTGTGTAACTACTTTTCACTTAAAAAAATCTACAAAGACGGGGGGGGGGGGGGGGGGGTGCCCACAATTTCGCATAGCACTGTACACTGTAACAATTCCTGCATGTTGTTTTTCCTCCTCTGTTCAAACGGACGTCAAAAAAAAAAAAAACGGAGCCCAGATTGTGTATCAATGCGACCTGAAACAATTACGTGCCGGTATTTTTTTTGTTGTTGTCGTTGAGATTTTCAGATTGAGGCACAGTGCATTTGGAAGACCAGCGCTGACGTTCATAATATGTGAGGATGGTGCGGATACTACACTGTGTGATCATTAATCCACCAAAGTTACTTGCGCATGGATAAACGAGCAGGATCCAGATCGGCCGCATCGTCACTCGGGAAGTCTCGCTCTGGTGTTTCGCGCTTTACCGTTCAGTCGGTCTCACAACAGAGATTCGAAAATGCGCTCGACGAGCACATCGCCGGGTCCCCTCCGCATTCCAGCTCCCGCTCGGCGTTTCTGTTAGCACGTTTAATATTTACGTCACATCAAAAGGAATTAAAAGGGGATGCACGCGCACGCTTGCACTCGGGCTAGTCTGTTATTATTTATTCACTGGGCGGAGGGGCTCATGTGGAGGCATTTGCAGGTCATGTGGCTCACACAGTTTTAATGACCGTTTACTCTGCTGGGTATTACCCGGCTCCTCTCTGGCTCAGGAAGCTGTTCCGCCATAGAGGCCATGGAAATCATAGCAAGTGAATGTGCGGCCATCACATTCAAAGCCCTAAATGGCAGGGTGGTGACAAGGAGCCTGCCACCACCCCCCCCCCCCCCCCCCCCCCCATCCCTAAAAACTAAAATAAAATTTAAAAAATACAAATTCACACAGAGGATATGATAGCTGGAAGTGTAATCATTCATGCACACCCCCCTCCCCCACCCCCAAGTTCACAATTTAGTCTGTTTTCCCAAGTTCATCAGCTTGGTTCAGACATTCGATCCCCCCCCCCTCGCCCTCCCCCTCTCCCCCAGATAAAAATAGATAAAAGTGAAAATCTGGCTATGACACTGTGTAAGGGGTACAGACAGTAAGATCAGAACTTTTTCCCAACAGAAGGCAATCCACTCTGAAAGCAACGCCGCTTTTTATTCTCTGCCAATGGCTCGCCTTCACAAAGGGCTCTTAGCACAAAGCACTCATGGGATATTGAAAGTGGGTTCGGACGAAATCCAGCGGGGACTGACTGCTGGTCCGGAATGAGAACACCATGTTGTTAAAATTTTCCGGCGCTGTCAGGGTGAGAATTAGGGAGAACTACATCTGTGACTCTCAAACCAGGCACACTTCAAGGACTTACTGCATATCTCTAGGCACACATCGATTCTTTGGGTCAATAAAACGTGAGCCAATTTACCTCAGAGGTCACAGTGACTCCTCTGCATCCCTGTCCGAAATGTAAGACTGACACAGCGAGGAGTATTATAAAATAAGCAGTTAAGAGTGCCTGAGCCACTGATTGGTGGTTAATGTTTCATTGGTCACACACGAGGATGTGCAAGTCTGCTGTTTTACAACATCCGCAGGCAAGAAAACACATTCATAACTGTGACCCGAAATCCAGCGCAGAAAAAGAGGAGTAAGGAGAACACGGACAGGAAGCATCGAAAACAACAACAGGAGGAGCACTGTCGTGTGCTACGCTGGTTCAATGGGCACTGAACACATCAGCATTTTAGCACTGGTGTTAAGTGCTGCTAAAGGCTAAAATGCTTGGAGTTCAGCTGGGGACTGGTGCATGGGCTTCTGTGCTTGCCACAGGACCCAGCAGACAAGGAGGGAATACCGAGGTGGTATTTCCGCGAGTGAACCTTAGCACAAAGGTGGATTTATCAAGTTTTTTTTTTTTTTTCTCGTTGAACAATTGATTTTTTTCCAAGAAAAGCAGTTGCCTAGTACACCGCCCACCGCCCGTCAGAGCATGCTGTATTTTTTTTTTTTTACTCAGGCTTCTTTTATTAGTTGATTTTTTTTTTTTTTTTTACTGTTGCCGGTATTGTGGCAATAAATAATACGAGCCTATTTTTATATAGAAAAAGAACTGAATGCAATGACATGAACATACAAAGACCACAGCTTCAGTGAGCAGAATGATTCAAAGGAAATCATTTGAAACAAAAGGGTAGCTTTAAATGAATCAATGGGTGCCTTTTTGCAAGAGAGGATTGTTTCGACCTTAACTCTGAATGGTGCATTCAGAGGGATGACAGCACCTGGCACTCGGCAGGCAGTTTACGGGGACGGCCGTTTCTTCAGAGCTCCTTCCTAACGATTTGTGCTCCCTGCAACACAGGCCCGAGCTCGTATAATTATTTTTTTTGTGAAAGGGTGTATCTGGAGTGAAGGGATTTGGGGGGGGGTGGGGGGGGGGGGAGGTAGTGGTGCTGTATGGTATAGGGGTGCGGGGGGGGGGGGGGGGTGGGGGGGGTGTGGGGGTGTTAGGACGATTCCATGAGCCCTCAAACAATTGTGCTGTATCTGTGCAGGGATGTGGTGGCCGCCTGGGGTGGTGGGGCCCAATGTGAGGTCTTTTTTCGCGGGGCCCAAAATCCCAGGTGGGGAGCCTGCGCAGGTTCCCTGTGCTGAGTTTTCCTTTTAATCTGTGCTCTGGGGTCCTTTCCTCACTGGGAGGTATCGCTAACATCGCTCACATGAGTTGCAACTGACGACAACCGTGGCTAGACATCCACCCCCACACCTTCCTTCCCCTCCCCTCCGCTCCCCTCCCCTCCCCACATCCCTGTACCATACAGCACCACTGCCCCCCCCCCCCCCACCCCCCAAATCCTCCCACGTAGAACGGCCAGAGAACCGAGGCTCACTCTGACCACGCGAAAGGTTTGGTTCGCAGGGCAGTTCCACAAATCAATCTTGCGGCGTTTTCAATATCGCTGTCGGGAGTTCGTTGCTGACGTAAAAGGGCACGGAGTCCGAGTCTAGCTCCTGACCACCGCCTGAGGGGATGGCGGGGGTGCAGCCTGGCTCACTTCCTCCGTTCTTTCTTCATTTCTTTTTTAATTTAAAATTTGAAATGAAATTATTGCATGGCCAAAGCTCCCTCAAGCTGGCCATTGATAGACTGTATTACTATTACCGTAAATGGTAAATGGACATTTATATAGAGGCTATTCAAAGCTGGCCTCAAGGACACTCAAGCTGGGCAACCATTTCTTACCGCCTACTATATCGCCCCAATGATAGCTGACTCTCTCTACTCTCACTCTCACGTGTCTCTCTCTCTCTCTCTCCTCTCTCTCATCTCTCTCTCTCTCTCTCTCTCTCTCCGTTTTCCCTCTCCCCCTTCCATGTGGCAAACTGGTGCACTATTAGGAAGGCCGGTACGCGGCTTGGCCCGCGGGCCCTCGATCTCCCGGCGGGGGGCTGCTGAAGATCACCAGGCGCACCCTAATTACGAATATCGATCCAAAGACCCCAGGCACCTGAAGTCCCAGGTCTAAAACAAATCCCTGATTGGTGGAGCAGAATGAGAACCAAACTCTGTAGTTCATACCGACTTCCTTATACAGGGCATTCAGAAAGTATTCAGACCCCTTCACATTTTGTTACATTACAGCCTTATTCTAAAATTGATTAAATTAATTTCTCATTCTTTTATTCTCATCTACACATAACACCCCATAATGACAAAGCAAAAACAGTGGTTTTTTAGAAAGTTTTGCAAATTTATTAAAAATGAAAAAACTGAAATATCCCATTTGCATAAGCATTCAGGGAGGGGGTGTGGGGGGAGAGAGGAGGAGGAGGAGGAGAAGGGGGTGGATGTCTAGCCATGGGTGTCATCAGTTCCTACTTATATGAGCGATGTTAGCGATACCTCCCAGTGAGGAAAGGACCCCACAGCACAGATTAAAAGGAAAACTCAGCACAGGGTACCTGCACAGGCTCCCCACCTGGGATTTTGGGCACCGTGAAAAGATCTCACATTGGGCCCCACCACCCCAACTGTGGGACCTCATATAGACAGGTGTGTGATTTCCAAATCATGTCCAGTCAATTGAATTTACCGCAGGTGGACTTCAATAAATTTGGAGGAACATCTCAAGTATGATCAATGGAAACAGGATGCACCTGAGCTCAATTTTGATAGCAAAGGGTCTGAATACTTATATAAATGTGATATTTCAGTTTTTAACTTTAATTTAAAAAAAATTCTAAAAACCTGTTTTTGCTTTGTTATTGTGGGGTATTGTGTGTAGATTGGTGAGAATAAAAATGGAATTTAGTCCATTTTGTAATAGGGCTGTAACGTAAAAAACAGTGAAGCGGTCTGAATACTCACCGAAGGCACTATATGATAAATAAAGGCTCTTATTTACATACACATACTGTGCGCCTGTGTATTGTGTGTATCCAGCTTTTTTCACACACCATGATGGTGGCACTTGAATGATTGTAACTGCCAATCTCCATCTCTGGTGGTGTTTGCAGTTGGATACACACTGGCAAGTTATTTTGGCTACAAGCGCCTGCCAAACTAATAGGTTGTAAATTGTAATCACGCTGCAGCAACACGCATTAATTAAGAAATCAAGACTCGATGAAGCAGGCGTGCGCGAGTGACTCCCACCGCGTCCGGTTTCGGCTCGTTCACAGATCCGGCAAACGTAAAAATGAAACGGCACATCTCCCCCGACAGCGCGAACAGCCGCCGGAGCAGTCAGGGTGGAGGGCTTCACCAGATCAAAACTCCTCTGCCAAGTTTAGCCCGGTTCCTACGCAGATCAGGTGCTGAGGGCTGAACGAACGGGGCGGTCCTGTGCGCCACCGAGCAAGCGTGCGGAGCAGACGGGTTTAATTTAACTTCAGCGCTGCCATATCACGTCTGACTCTGGCCTTTTTCCTCCACAAAAGCAAGGCCCAGAAGCTTTTGTCTGGTTACTTATCGAGGTTATCAGCCGCCCACGCCTACTGTCTATCGAACAACATGAGATGTAGAACTTTTTACATATTGATAAGTGCAATAAATATTAATAAAAGTCTACGCTGTCTCCTGGGTGCAGTAGCAAAAGCTATTTGTCGGGCTGTTGCAGGTTTATCTAAGAGCCATCAATGAATGAGATATAAATATCTGTATATTTGGCCAATAACAGTGTTCATTGCCTTTTCCTGTAGTGTGTGTGCGTGTGTGTGTGTACATGTGTCTGTGTGTGTGTTTGTGTGTGTGTGTGCATGTGTTTGTGTGTGTGTGTGTGCATGTGTCTGTGTGTGTGTTTGTGTGTGTGTGTGCATGTGTTTGTGTGTGTGTGTGTGCATGTATGTCTTCTGTAATTTGTTGTTTGTCTTGTTTTGCTTCTACTGATTTATTGGTTGTAATGTACTACTGGGGCACTATTTTAATATACAGATATATTAAATATATTAATATTTCAATATTTAATATTTTAAAAGACCCATGGGGTAGATTATATCATCATTATGTAACTGACCTAAAGGTTATTATCAGTTTAGTAAAGAGAGATAATCCACAAAATATTTGCTTCGAATTAAAGAGGTTAAATGGCATGACAGCTGTGACATAACTGTGATATTTAAAAACATTATGTACACATTTTTAAGACATGAAATGCACCGTGTTACCCCCAAGGGTGATTATGGCTGGAGGCTGTGTTTCAGGATGTCACTAGAGTGTGAAAGAGCGTCAACGTTATATTATGGCACAAACAGAGCCCAGGGTTATGCATGAAAACGTACGGCAATGGCTTAAACAGAATCAGACCTGCATCCACTGGCCATGTACACTTTGCACACCTCGCATGAACCTCGGAAATTCATTTAAATGACTATATTTTTCTCTGTGTATCTCTGAATGTAAATTTAATCTCATTATTTGTAATGAAATAATGTTGATTTCAAAACACAAATGCCTAACCCGGGACAAGGGTTGCAAATGATCTCTGACCTTGAAACCCAGGGTCATTTATCTGTTGCATGTTTTTAAACTGCAATAGCGTCTATTTGTTTAATTGTCCCTGACAAAAGAACAAATAAATTAAATTAAATTAAATTAAAGAATGCACAGACGTGCCTGTGGCAGTGACAGTGGCGCAGCGAGGTAATGCTCACAGCTGCAGTTTTTTGTGTTAAATCAGCTCTGAGTACATTTTACCCAGCTAGTGTTTTTGTAGCTGAAGTGAACTGAACGTTTTATTGTGTATTTGCAAGACGGCACATTATATCAGCACTTACATACAGTAAGTAAGATGGCCTGCCTTGTTTTGGTTTTTTTTTTTTTTGTGCTCCTTAACACTCTGTGTGCCTCAGTCCAGATTCCCTGATCTTCCCCCTGGTTCGCCTGACACATACCACCCCCCCCCCCCCCCCCCCCCCCCCCCCCCCCCCCCCCCCCCCCCCCCCCCCACACAGACACACACACACACACCTCTTTCACCCGTGATGAAGGAACTGTGCGCCTCCAGCTAGCAGTGATGAAAGAAGGCAGAAAAGGGCAGCATTAATCTCATTTTACTCATTAATGTCACTGAAACCTCATTCTCATTCAAGCTCAGGTGCTGTCCTTGAGCCTGGAAGGGGAAGGGGAGGGGAAGGGGAGGGGGAGGGGGAGGGGAGGGGGGGGGGGTGTCCCACGGAGATACTGTCCGCCAAATCACTCTCTCTCTCTCTCTCTCTCTCTCTCTCTCTCTCTTTCTCTTCCGTTTTATTGCTCTGCCACTTGCACTCAGCCCATGCTGTGTGATACTTGTGGGAGCACTACAGCGGTTATCCTCCTCCAGGTGGCCTTTAAAGACCCATCAGGACGAAAGCGGGACATTTGTTCTTCACAACACAAGTTCTCATTAAGTCCAGTACAAAAAAATAAATAAATAAATAGGCCAATGGTTTTTCATTTTATTTCTGCACCACCAAGTGGGGAACATGATATTGAAAAAATGATATTGAGTTCATCCGTTGCCGAGGTCGTTCAGAGCCGACAGCTCCGATCTCCAGCCAGGATATTGATGCATCCTCAGGGCCCGGGGCGCTTTGCCTAGCCCTGCTCTCTGCAGGTCAGTGTGGGGCGTCTGCAAGGCTGGTCAGGAGTGTGACACGTACTGTATGCGCACGCTGCCTGTCCAAATGTCCAGCAATACAGTTTCAGTTGAATTAGGTGGGCATGCCTAATGGCCTATATGAGATATAGAACAAAGCCACCAAGATAGAGCAAAACTGTTCTCATGACAATTGATAGTTCACAGTTTAATAATTATTCATTATATGATTCCATCCATCCATTATCTTTATCCTGAGCAGGATCGCGGGAGCCCATCCCAGCATGCATTGGGCGAGAGGCAGGAATACACCCTGGACAGGCCGTCAATCTATCGCAGGGCACACACACCCTTCACTCACACACTCATACCTATGGGCAATTTAGAGTTTCCAATTAGCCTTCCTGCATGTCTTTGGAGGAAACCCACGTGGACACGGAGAGAACATGCAAACTCCACACAGAAAGGTCCTAAGCCGAGATTTGAACCCACAACCCTCTTGCTGTGAGGCGACAGTGCTACCCACTGCACCAAAATATAATGTTAATCTACACAATTCTTGCCACAATCAGAGAGAACACTGATTACAATTACTATATGTTGAACTCTCGATTGCCACGAAAATGGTTTTGTTCAACCTTGCATGGTTGGGGAGGTGGGGGGGGGGGGGGGTTGTGTGGAAGTGAGGAATTCTGGGATATGGGTATTTGCTAGAGGGTGGGGCGGATGCGGATTGGAGAAAAAAGGCTGATGTGGCGTCGTATAGTATCACACGTGCCTTGGGTTAGGGCAAGGGCGGATAAGGAGTGTGATGTGGTGTGTGTGGAGAGTAGGCCATGGTGAAGATGAAACAGTGTTTATTTATGGTGACTACGATGTACTACTGTACTGTACTGTACTCTACTATACTGTATATGCAGACCGTTTTTAGCTACCTGTAATAGTTCAGTTTGTAACCAGAAGCAGAGCCAGAGAAAGCAACCCTAAGTGGTGGCTGGAAACTAAATAAACAGAAAGAAACTCAAAGTAAAAAAAAAAAAAAAAAAAAAACAATTATTCAGCTTTTTCTTTGACTTTTAAATGTTCACCCCCATAGCAATTTCAGGGCAGCATCTGCCCACTTCCATGCTGTGAAAAATTGCTGCAAATGAAAGGACACAGCCTAAATAAGCAGGTAATTGGCTATCATAGCCCTAATGTTATTTGCCTGTTTTAAATAGGCTGTTTTAATTCTGTAAAAATCTCATAATCTTGCATTGAGCAAAGATTAAAGATGAGCTCAATTTGATCAGCAAAATTATTGTTCTATTTCCTTATTGTTGAGTGAAATGTACTGATCATGGTTCTTCTATTGTTTGGAAAAGGTTTACACACACGCACACACACACACACACACACACACACACACAAACACATACATACACACACACACACACACACACACACACACACACACACACACAAAACACACATACACACACACGCATGCATGCACGCACACACACACACACACACACGACTGAATGCCTGCAGATTAATTCATCTTGTTTACAAGGCGAAGGTATCCTTGCATATATTTGCATATTTAACCTTTATGATAATTTTCATTTCAAAAAAAACTTTTGTTGTCCAAGAATGCAAGATTATTTTGTTACGTATTGTGAAACCTACCCACAGCGCACGCATTGATAATAGGATATGGACAGAATTTTAATCATTTGTCTGGCAAACTGAAATGGTTCTGGATGCACTTGTTGTCAAATACGAAACCCCGTGCAAGCCATTCTTTCCTTACACCGACAGACATGCTCAGAGGAGCCCACCTTCATCAGAGAGACTGCAAAGCCAAGCAGCCAGTTAATTATAAGATAACAGGCCGCTGGTGCAGTGATATGTGCCCCATCACTGAGAGGAGCTTATGGGCTTTCTGTGAGGATTCCTGGAGCTTTCTAAGGATTCCTGGAGCCGGGGAGTTTTCTGTCCTTCATTTTCCCAGAGCTCAGATTTTTGAGAGCTGTCAGTGGGATTAAAGATTATTACAGTTGAGGATTCAGTTCAGGGAATTTCGGAATTATTTTTACGGCTTTTCTGACCCCCCGCTCACATCGTGAAAGTATTTGTTTGCTCAGTGCCAGTGTTTTTTGGTCTGGTTTTAACTTGATCTCATCTCTTGCTCAAGAGTTCCCCGTGAAATTATTTGTAAACCGTAGCTGCAACATCTTAGTGAAAAACTGGGCCATGCTACAGTGCTCTAGGGCTCGATGTGCTGTCGGTTTTTACTGGTGGCAGGGGAACAATCTGTCACAAAACCTAAATGTGCCTCACTAATTTGGACCAATCATGGTGTGTGTTGGAGTCGGGGCTGGAATATTTATGAGCAGTTAGTACCAGGGATAATTAAAACAGGGATGCGATAGTCATGACATCACCTTATTGGGAGGAGCTCCACAAATCATGAAGTAATAAAAAACTTTAAAAAATGTGGGAGAGATGGGTGGATACTTTCTGGTTACTACTGTCCGTTACCTCCTGGAAGTATAGCCAGAAACTGCACCAATCAATGTGAGTGTTATTCTATTGGTACTTACCAAGGAACTCCATGATTGGTGGAGCTCCTCAATTTGTTTTCACAAAGGTGATGTCATAACTGTCATATCCTTATTATCGCTTATTATCCCTGGATGAAACAAGGAAGTGATTGACAGCACATGGTAGCTCCACCCATTCACATATGTTTTAAAAGGCTGTGAGGGGCCCAACTGTCTCTGTGTTTGATTTGCTGCACAAAGCAACAAAATACCACGGGCAAAAAACAAATAAATAATTGGTAAGTTTGAAGTGCCACTAAAAAATCTGCTTTCTGTCTTTTCGGCACAAGGCTGGCAGGAAGTTTTTATCTGTAAAAGACTCTTTTGTGATCTGCACTGCACTGCTTACAATTAACATCACTAAAGAAAACTGTCCGTTGAATGTCCTTTTTCATAATAACTCTAGCCAGTCTCTTTATTGATACTACAAAAGGAAAATGAGGCCAGTCCTGTACGAACTGATTTTGTTCTACTGTGAGGTGAGCCAACCCATCAAACCTCATGACTTTTTTTTTGATTGCACAGCTTATCTTTGAAGTTGCACTACCTAAACTTTTCTGATTTTTCCTAAGAATGGTGTTTTTGCAAAGTTTGTCCATGAAAAAAAAAAATGTCCTTCACAAAAATACAGAATTTTCCATTTCTCCTTGGCCAGCCTGTGTGATTAGCAATTCTGACTTTTACTTTCTTTTATAAAGCGTTTGTCGTAGTGGAGAGTTCCTATGTGGAACTCTGATTCCAATAAGAACGACAGATGAATAGATTACATTACATTACATTACATTTATTTGGCAGACGCTTTTATCCAAAGCGACGTACAAAAAGTGCATTTCATGGTCATAGACAACTGCTGAACACAGGTTCAGTAAGGTACAATGCTTATTTTGTACAGCTATTTCTAGCCAAGAACACTAGTGAACACTATTCTGACCTAACCTCTGCAAAGCCAACTAGGCAGAAGAATAAGCTACAGTATTAGGACAAATACAAATTACCAAAAGGTGCTGGGATGGGGCAACATGTAACAACTGTCATGAAAAGGGGGTTTTTAAAAAAAAAAAAAAAAAAAAAAGATGGCAGCCAATCGGGTGTGGTGCCCTGCATTTCAACCTGTAGATCAGACTCAATGGCGGTCAATCAGGTGTGGTGCCTCACATTTCAGCCTGCTGTGGCAGTTTGCATTTCAACTTGCAGAAGAAACTCTATGACAGGGGTACAAAGGAAGGTAAAAAAAAAGAAAAAAAAGAATGTTAATCAAGGACACACATTGTCAATGGCTGAAGTGGGGAATTAATTTATGGCTTTTGAGTCAGTGTTACAAACTGCACCACACCTCTCAACCCCGAGGAGCATCTTTGAAGAACCTTTGAACTATGACCCACACAACCAGCCGTTGAATCGAATAATGGTAAAATTAGTTTTGCGACAAGTCAAAATTTGATCTACCGCTTGGGAAGATTGGTAGTACTAATACAAGAAAATAAGAGTCATTTCTGGTCTCTCTGGAAACCAGGAATTATTTAATTGTGTCATTTATTTTCTGAATCTACTAATAATAAAGGAACAACCAGCTCTCAAATCCCAGCTTCATCTGGGAGTGATGATGTATTGGTTTTCTTTTGTGGTAAAATAACGGGAATTAGGGAAAAGGTATTCGCTTCCGTGCCAGACAGGGAGAATTGTATTGACATTATTGAGCTGCCTGCTGGGCACGCGGGAGGCTACGATCTGTTCACTCCCATAACTCAGAGTGAATTAATCTAATTACTTTCAATGCTTTCAAATAATCTACCTGACTTCTAGACCCCATACCCACAAAGCTACTATAAAGCAGTTATTGCCTGCCTTCCGAAAACCTACTCTGGGCATAGCAAATTATTCATTGTTAACAGGCTGTGTTCCTACACCCTTCTAAGATGGCTTTGTTCTTTTGTGCAGGCTAGCAATGTGTACGAAAGGCTTCAATGCGGGTTTAGGAAGCACTTCTCGTCGAGAGCCTTCCGTTACAGAGCTCCTGTCTGATGGAGTGATCTCCCTTTGCAGGTTTGGGCTTCAAGTGTAAGGCTCAAAAACTTCCCTCATTTGTCAATCCTTTTGTTAAAGATGTGTGGGAAGGGGTGGATCAGGAGACCGTGGAGCTGTTATGTGAGCTGAGATGGCTGTGTTTGTGACCTGTCACTGCATGTGAACGCTCAGGTTTGCTGTTCTCGGCCTTGCTGGGGGGTGCTGTGTTCAGGATCCCTCTCATGGTTGTGCATTTATTTTTTATTTTTTTAATCTAACCTTTACTTAACCAGGAAAACCACCAGTGAGATCAAAATCTCTTGTGCATGGAGGACCTGACATAAATACACAATAAAAGCTACAAACAGCTACAAAGTTAGACAGGCGACAGACGTGTTACAAACGTCAAATGGGGAATGAGACGGCAGTGTAACAGTAAGTACAAAGCAGAGCAGAGGTTAAAAGCAGGAGCATATTTCAGTCACAGAGTCATGAATTACCCGTTTGAAGTCAGCAACTGAAAGTAAGTTGTCAGAGTTTCGTCAAAAAGTACTGTCAAAGATTTTTTTGAACATTGTTCCAACTGTAACTGTACAGCGCCTTACTGCACGTCTTTTAGATATGCTGCCACAGTGTAGCACGGCGGGGCTTTTACACACTCCGCTCAGGCCTCTGCGTATGCCACACTTAACATTATTATGTCATAATGTGACTCATTCTTCTTGTCTCTGTTTTCTTCCCTGGGGTTTTTGGCCCTTACCCCCCACCCTTAGTTTGCAGACCACTAGAGCCTCGCCTCGCTCCTGGTCCAAGCGCACACAGTGGCGCGGCGCGGAGGCCTGGATGCTTCCCCCCCGCCCCTCTGCGTGGGCTGCCTCTGTTACCTGCGGGGCTTGACTGCCTCCAACCTGCCCAACCCATTTGAGCGTTTTCCCCGATAGAGCCCTCATCACATTTCGGCCTCCATTCTTTCCGTCTGAACTATTGCGCTCCCCGGGGGGAGGTGTTTTCCTCCCCACTGGGGAGTGTTTGCCTCAGTTGCTCGTCTTTTTGGCAGTTCAGGCCTGTTTTTTTTTCCTCGATTTTCTTGTGTATTTCCACTGCAAAGCGTCTTCGTGACAGTTTCTCCGTAAAAACTAATTGCTACATAAACAAAACTGAATTGAACTGAATTTAATTGGATTGGTAATGTGGGAATTATTGTTTTTGGATTATCCGAGATTCAATTAAGCTCCCATAGTGCCAATTATGTTATTAAACAAATGAAAAAACAATTAATTCATGGTTTATAACTTTGAGCGGTGTTTCATTAGATGAACTGCGGTATCTGTAACTCCTTTCTCTGGAGTTAATTAGACAATTAATTCAACTGACATGAATTGGAAAACAAGGCTGGACCAAGCTGTAAATTTGACCAGCTGAGACTGATGAAAGGCTTTTATTCGCACTCTTTGGGGCGACATAGCTCAGGAGGTAAGAGCGGTTGTCTGGCAGTCGGAGGGTTGCCGGTTCGATCCTCGCCCTGGGCATGTCGAAGTGTCCCTGAGCAAAACACCTAACCCCTAAATGCTCTGGTGAATGAGAGGCATCAATTGTAAAGCGCTTTGGATAAAAGCGCTATATAAATGCAGTCCATTTACCATTTACCATTTACCACTCTGTGGTGATCTCTCCTTCAGGAAGGGACACGACCGTCACTTTTTGTTGCTCTCTCAGAAGTCTTGTTTACTGTCCACACTGAGTTGTGCGGGGAGCAGTCGTCTTGTTTCCGCTGCGTTGGCGGACTCCTTGGCTCACGAATTAACAGGGATGCGACCGTACATAAATCACGCCAGCCTGTGGTATTTTCCCTTTAACTGAAAACAAAACAATATGCATGACATTTTTATTACTTGAATGAATAATAATAAACATTTTTGTGTTGACTACACTGTTTTTGAACTATGTCCCTCAACCAGTTCTGTGCGTGCATTAGTGACTATCAGTGAGGGAGGAAGAGGCGTGTGTTCTTGTAACGGTGTGCCATCCTTTGGCAGATTATTGGCTCATTAATATATCGTTCCGCATGCTGTGATTTAATTAAGCTTCCATTGTGGCAGCCATTTTTAAAAAGAATTTTTGAAAATAATTAATTCCTGATGGGTGATTTTGAATGAATAGAATAAATAGGGTATTTTAAATACAGAAAAGCAGGATATCAGGAAGACATTGTCATACTAAGTATAATCTAGCTGTATTCATTCAGGCTTAAACTGACTAAAGGATCTTTGTCTCAAACAAAAGCACTTCATTAAGGAGTTCTGCACAAGCTTCACAGCTTTTCTTTTTCACATTTCTTGTGGCTGTCCAAAGAGTTTGTCGAGGACAGCTGCCTTATTCTGCTGTCCGAGAACGGCAATCCCAGATAACTGACCCTCTCTTATTCCAGTAAAACGCTGAATGTGCTTCACCCTAAGGTGAACATCCAGATTACATTACATTACATTACATTTATTTCGCAGACGCTTTTATCCAAAGCGACGTACAAAAAGTGCATATCATGGTCGTAGGCAACTGCTGAACGCAAGTTCAGAAAGGTATAATACTTATTTTGTACAGCTATTTCTAGCCAAGAACACAGTTCACACAGTGAACACTATTCTAACCTAACCTCTGCAAAGCCAACTAGGCAGATTACTCTGACCATTATGCCCTGTCCTTAACCACGTCACGACCACACAACCGACAACTCCCTCCCGGCCTTCTTCTCCCGCACTTCCTGTGATTGGGTTTGAGCTGAGGACCAATCAGCTGCAGCCAACAGGCCTCTCGTGTGCGCGATGGGGAGTGAGCAGTGGGGTGAGCTGTGTGAGAGTCAGGGTGTGAGTGATCTGCAGAATGGCGGGGGGAAATGAGAGAGACGAGGTGTGAGTGGTCTCCAGAACTTCGGGGGAAAATGTGTGAGAGATGGAGTGTGAGTGGTCATCAGGAATGGCAGGGTGAATTGTGTGAGAGATGGGGTGTGAACGGTTCTCAGAACCGCGGTGGGGGGGGTCAAGCCAGCTGCTTGCTGTAATCCTCTGTCTTTTTTAACACCCATGCTCTCATTGGGACTTACACTTCCAGAAATATTTGTTCACCCCACCCTTACTGCGGTGTTATAAATGACCCTGTAGGACAATAACATTGCGTACTTGTTGGGAAATAACCTAAACTGACCTCTGTTCCTGTAGTTTGGCAGGTTACTACTTAGCTTTGGAAATGGTTCAGGGATAAGATGTGTGTTGCAGTCTGTAGGGCTGCAGACTGTCAAGCCCCATACAAAATCCCCTGTCGTGATTCCTTCTCTGTCAGTCAACCTCTCTGCTTTCTACCTGGCTGTATAAAGCAAAAAACAATAACTAAAGACCTTTACAGTGCCTCTTACCCCCTTACCCTTGTACTTCCAGCTATCCAACCATTTTTTTAAACTGCTTCGTCTGGGCTGGAGCCAGTCCCAGCACACAGTGGACAAGCGGCAGGAATACACCCTGGACAGGTCGCCAGGTCATGACAGGGCCCGCTCACCATTCACTCACACACTCATACCTACGGGCAAATTTAGAGCGTCCAGTCAGCCTACCGCTTGTTTTTGGACTGCGGGTGGGAAACCAGAGTACCTCTGGGGAAACGGACGCAGGAACAAGGGGAGAACGTGAAAAAAACTCCACACAGCGAGGTCCTCGACAGTGTGCGAACTCGGTCACCTCCTCGCTGTGAAGTGACAGCGCTGTTCACTGCACCAGCAGGCCGCCCAGAAAGCACTTGTTTGTAAACGCAGTTCACATACGTGTTCACACCGCACCGTGTAAGCACACGAGGAAACCAAACCCTGTGCGGTGCATCCAACTGGATCTGAATAAGCATTAGGCACAGAGACAGCCCCATGCTGCTTTCTTACCGATATCAAAGGTTACGACTAGCTGATTTTCAATTATTTACACCCTGCTGGCACAAAGACAGCTTCACTCTGCTTCATTCCAAAGTTATGACTAGGTAATTTTTAATCGTTTATGCTCCGTTGGCACAAAAGACAGCTCCACTTTACTTTATTCCAGATATCAAAAGTTACAGGCAGTTAATTTTTAATCATTTACACTCTCTTGCCAAGACTTAACAAATAAATCTAAATACTACGTACAACGCAGAACGAAGGTGAACAGTGCGCGTGAGCTGTACCGTGGGATTGCCTTACTTTCTATGGTCTGAAGCCCATGATGTGCTGTGCAAGCCCGCACACCGGAGAGGAACGCTGCGGGCCTCTGTCACACACATTTTCACCGACTGCCCCACGATGTGAATTATGGAAGCCCAGGCAGCCGTGAAGCAAAGCTGACCCTTACCGCAGCAGACGCACAAGCTGTTCTGCCTCCTGCTCGCGTTTGGAAAGATGTTGTTTCTCCACGCAGAGTAAACGTTCTGACTTAACATTACCTCATTATACGGCAATTAAAGTGATTTAGGGGTTTCAGGGTGGCCCTGCCTTCCAATGAGCCGTTTGCATAATGAAATCTCATATTGTGCGCGTGGGGGGGGGGGGGGGGGGGGGGGTGGGTGTCTGTGCTGGTGTGTGGTTGTGTGCCTGTCTGTGTTTATTTGTGTGTGTGTGTGTGTGCGAGTGTGTGTCCGTGTTTGTGTGTGTGTGTGTCTGTGGTTGTGTGTGGTTGTGTGTGTGTGTGTGTGTGTGTGTGTATATGTGTCTTTGTTTGTGTGTGGGCGTGTGAGTGTCTGTGTGTGTGTGTGTGTGTGTAGTGGGAGAGTGTATTGAGCTCTCAGTTCCCTAGATTTCTGATGGGGTGGGTGAGGGGGCCAAAGTACTGTAGATTTATTCCAGGTTTGCCAGTGCCGGCATGTGATGTGGTGCAGTCTGGCTGGCAGCAGTGCAGCCAACAGAGAAGCTAGAAGCTGGGCTTACACGAGAAGCTTTGCTAAAGCTCCACATGCCCGTGCACGGGAGAGCGATTCCACCTCCATTTCTACCACTGATCTCTCCTGATTATTATTCTTGCGGGAGACAAGGGCGGAGGGAAAGTAAAACTATAGAATATCGATAAATGTCTCTCTCGTCCGCCCTGTATGATGATGGGGACGGGCGGGGGCTCTAGCCCTGTAGGAGAAACACTGACAAGGAGGTGGAGGACGATGTAATGCAGATACCACAGAGGAAAAACAGCAGAGGCTGATAATTGTGTACGTGGGGTGTGTGGACAGAAGGATGGGGACCCCTGCCTTGGAGAATTAGGGGCCACTTTATCAGCTCTGTCTGTGATCCAAGTGGGGGCCTGTTTTGTGTCGGATTAAATGCGCAGATCATTTCTGCCCCTTAACCTTTTGAAAATAAGGTTTTTTCTAAATCCTAAATCAGTGTTCTAGAACTCCATTGCAATGCAGTAACTGGTAGTGATTGTTACATCAGCATTAGAACGTTCTGTTAAGAACATTCTAATCACATATTTGTGATGTCATTTCTCATTTTCCCCAAATATGTGAATATGGCTCAAATGGAGGTTCAAACCCCAGGGGATTCGTGTCATGCTTTAACTGTAACTTTTCACGGAGCAATTGTCCCATAATGCTGTGCTCCAGATGTGAGTTAGATGCATTCGTGTTTTTGGGCCTGGTTGGTTACAGCTTTGAAGAACTGTATATGAAATTGTATGTTAATGCCATGCACCCAAAATTGTGAATAATAATGAATCAATAAGATGGGCCTTCTGTAGTCTACACTTTGAGGTCAACCTGGGATTTCAAACATTTAAGCAGTCAACCACAATGTTTAAAATAAATTGTGAATGTTGAAGATCTATGCTCCAAAACAATATATTTATTAAGTAAATTAACCTTATTTAGTTTAGTTAGGATGTAAAATTTGAGCAGTTAATGTATGCATCAAAAATTTCACCACGATGTCAAACTTTCAACAACAAAAAAAAAACTTTAAAAACGAACAAAGTTTTTTTGAGCCAGAGCATCCAAGACAAGTTCAAATCTGATTGTATTGATTTGCTCAGTATGTCCACGTAATTCCTAAACCTCGGCCATAAAAAAACCGGGGGAATGCACAACGAGTGGTGTTTTCGGAAGGACTGCAAAATGAGTCCAGCATCCGAGAAGGTCGACACAACCAAGGAGCTCTCATTACTAATGACGCCACTAGGTGCAGCCAATTTTCTCTTCATTAAGTCATTAGGCCTCTTTATGTGGCTTCTGTCTCATTTTCATTCATCATCCCTGTTATTTACTTTACATTTTTCCCCCTTTACTTTCACAGTCTCTTCAGGTGGTGAGATAAAAAAAAAAAAACACAGGGCCAAGTTGCTCAAAATAACTTAGGAAACGTTGGTCACCATTTTTTTTTTTTTTTGCTAGTTTTCATGACTTGTCGACAGTGTTTTGCATGAGCGGGTAGCTTGGCATTTCTCTACGTTGAAAACTTGTTTTTGTTGAGATTTGCTTTACAGCACTGGCCCTCTCAGGGCTTTCATTTTAAAGTTTAAATAGTTTGTGCTGACTGATACAATTACAATCCACTTTACCGTTTGTTCTAATTTTTGAATGAACCATGTTAATTTCTCACTGTTGCGCTGTGTGTTTGGAGGCTGGTGGTGAAAACCTGCCCATAAACCTTCCTTCAGTCACTAATTGCTCTGTGCAGTAAAATGTCCAGTGTGAATTCAGCTCTAACACAGTACATATGAGTCCAGTTGGGACCATATGTGCTCTGTGAGAGTTGATTTAACACTGAACATTTTTTACTGTGTGGGGGATGAAAGTGATTCAATTTAGCCATTTTTGGGCACAGGGTAAGATCACCCTCAAGATGCCAGTACACTACAGGGCAACCCAACATCAGGGAAACAATAGAGGTGCCAACTTAATTCAAGCAACGATTCTAAAGTGTTCCTTATCTGAGGGGCGCACGACTTCGGGCCTGGTTTTTGTCCCAACCAATTTCCTTTGCTTTAGTTTTCTGACAGCCCTGTAAACTACGCTGGCTCTCCCCTGCACTCAGCACAGTGAAATCTTCGGGATGCACGTGCAGTGGCGCCTGTAGCAGGTGCGCGTGCAAGCGCCAGACCAAGACACGATCGCGCAAATTAAATAATTAAGCGCAGAAGTTGCCACGAAATCCTGAAACGGATTTGGCCTTGTCGTGCACACCTCATCTGAAGGCCTGTGTGGTGTCAGGAGGTGTTACGTCCCCTGCCTCTGCTTGCCTGGGTAGTGCAGGTGGAGGTAGTTGCTAATAGTAGCATATACCTAATTGCCTGATTGCCTCCACCTGCCTGTGGCCCAATATAAGCCCAGTAGTATGAGGCAGGGGAGATTTTCTTTTGGGGGCTTTTGTGTTTGTGTAGAGATGCTTTCTTTGGGATCTTCTTTCAGGTTTCTTTTATGGTGTGCGCTTTGTGGTTTTGGGTTTGTAGTTTTTGTGAAAATTATTTTGTTTGAACTTTGTGGGTTTTCCTTTGTTTTTAGTTTGTGATCAGTTTGTTACTTATTCTAATAAATGTCTGGGTTTTTGTTTTTAAATCAGTTTTTCTTTTTGGGTACATTGGACTCGGTTGTTGCGGCCCTTCGAGCCGGTCGTAAGAGGAGGGGTTAGGTGAGGAGCAGAGAGGACTGTTCCTTCTCTGTCGGGGGGTCCTGCCAGGAGGCTTTCAGCACCACGGACAGCGACGGCCTCGCTCACTGCCGCAGGCACGGTTGCTCGATGTCACGCGGGGTCCCCAGTGGGCCTGTTTCCAACGGCACAGTTTTATGTGCCTTTTCGGAGAAATCCTTCCAATGAAGGCCTCCAAAAAAAAATGGTTCTTTTCACTTTCCACATGCCTCATCGACTGCCAGACATCTGTCCTCCCGGCCTCTGTGGGTTCATCTTTTCCTCAATCCGAATTTCATAATTTTTGTTTCTTGCGCCCTAGAAAAGGCAAAAAAAAAAAAAAAAAGAAAAAAAGTCCAAAAGTAATTGCGCTCATCAGAGTTTTTCTGCCTCGCTGCGCGGCGTCTCGAACCTGCGCTGGCCCCCCGGCGGCTAGAAATGATTGTTTTCTGGATGGCGGTCCTCATTTCGTAACTAGAAAATGATTAACTGCCGACGCCTTTATTAAAAAATACCCACCGCCTGCAAGTGAACAAAACAGCACTTAAATAAAGGATACTGTCTGTCCTTTATTTACTGTGAAGTGCTTTCGACATGTCTCACAAACAAAGTTTGTCTCCTCAGCTGAGCATAACAGCCATCAACAGAGTGCTTCAACCCAGAACTCTTGATAGAAAGACTTTGTTTTAAGAGAGCTTTTTAGGCTTTCAGACTTCTCTCCTGTGACATTTCAGCAAATACCTTCGGGCCCGTTGTGTCAATGTTCGCGTCAAATTCCAATTTCAAGGGATTTACTGCCCGAGCTCAAAAGTGCATCGTGGTCAAGGTCAGGATGAAGTATTTTCAGGACACGTCCAGATTCAGATCTAGCAGGATAAAAATCAGAGTACTCAATGCAACCCCTTCTGGAAACTTCATCTATCCATCCATCCATCCATCCATTTTCTAGCCGCTTAGTCCAGAAACAGACTCGCGGTGGCAAAAGAGCAAGCAGAGCAGCACAGACGTCCCTCTCCCCAGCAAGCTCCGCCAACTCATCCCGGTGGATCCCAAGGCGATCCCAGGCCAGCCTGTGGATATAATCCCACCAGCATGTCCTAGGTCTGCCCCTAGGACTCCTCCCCAGTGGCAGTGCCCGGAAAACCTCTAGAAGGAGGCGCTCCAGGAGGCATCCACTGAAGTCCTCCCAGACAGCTGAGCTCCCTATTCTGGAAACTTACAGAAAAGAAAATTTATGTCACTCACATTTTTTCACTCATTTAAAAAAAAAAAATCTTCAATAGTCTCATGACATATTACTCTTTGTATTTTGAGATTTATTAGCTGAGCATGTCTGACATTTCCAGGGGAGAATGCTGAAAGAGCCAGAACATCTGTGATGTTAATGAGCTGAGTCGCAGCAAAGTTTGGAACATTACCTCATACTCAGATAACCAGCGTAATTCAAAGTGATAACCCCCACCCCCCCTCCCCTTCCTAAAAACATTTCTAAAATGTATTGTTTAAGATTTCATGTACAATTTTGATGACAGCTCAAAGAAACCAAATTAATGGGTCTTGCAATGTTTTATTAAAAAGTGCTTTGCAACATCTCTGGTTTTGTCACTGTGGAATCATTGAGACCAGCTGAATCTGTTTGAATCAGTTCACTCTGTATTTCCGGTAGTCTAGAACTAAAACTCTCAAACTCTCCATTTAAAAATGTACAGAGGTGGGTAACCCTGGCTTCAAAGAGTAAAAAGACTGACCATGTATTTGCTCCACCACCATGCACTAAACCAGCTGACTCTAATTAGCATAACTCTTCAGCATGATAGGAGAACTAATTATTATAATCAGCTGGTTTAGTGCATGGTGGTGGAGCAAATACATGGTCAGTCTTTTTACTCTTTGAAGCCGGGTTACCCACCTCTGAAAATGTATAACAGCATTGTAACACAGGTAAGGTTAAGTATTTGTTGTTTAATTCAAAGGGAACCTCAACGGTGGGGGAATAAAATAATCAGAATAAGGCCAGTATGGTAAAATTGGAAAAAATCTTTAATTTGGCTATTTTTTCAATATTATGTACTTATTTTGATGTTCTCGTGTTCTAAAAATATACAGTGTACACTATGGGCAGTTTAATTGAAATGCATGTCCGTCAGGCTTGTTGAAAATCAATTTTTATGGCTGACTGTTGCTTACTGTATCCAGGGAATGTCTATTCATTTATTTATTTATTTACATGAATGTATCTGCATTCAACTGAGTATGTTTTCTAGTGTTGTTAAATTGCACAACCCCTCAACCCCAAGGCCCCATGGCCCCACGGCCCCACAACCCCACACCCCACAGCCCCTTCGCTCCTCCTATTTGAAGAGGAAGAGGCCCTGCTGGCTTCTTAGGATGAGGCAGGGTACGCCAGGTTCCCTTTTTTTGGGGGGGGGGGGGGCAGTGATGGAGACAGTGATGTATGAACTCTTGGTCTTTCTGAGCCTCGGTGTGCGAATCGTGCGCCTTTAGTCTTGAGCGATTGACCCGGTGGGGGAAGACATGGCAGGATGCCTTTGTGCTGTGTACAAAGGGCCCGCTTTGATGTGCCAGGCAAAGGAAGTAAATGGCGAAACGATGGTTGAGGTGGGAGGTGGGGGGGGGAGGGGGGGAGCGGAGGGGGTTGCAGGTAGGGCAGTACGCCTTCCGCACCACCATCCCATTGAAGTCTCTTTCTTCTAATCTTCATTTTAGTGGAGCACGGAGAGCACGTTTTGATGGACTCCTCGCATTTTTGCCTCTTTGGCGGGACGGAAAGGGAGACTTCAAAAGCGCGGGGCGCTGTCATGGCGCGGCGGCTGGATGAAAGGCTGCGGCCCCTCGGGATGCTCTGCGAGAGAATCCTGGGCCAGGTACGAACCCTCCGCCTGACCACTGCTCCCTCAAAACATGCATCGTCTACTAAGCATACTGCATGCTGCTTGGTATCCGATGGGCAGTCTGCTAAAAAAAAAAAAATATCCTTCGTGCAATTCTCCAGCCGTAATGTGGAAGTGTTGTGTGACGTTCCGTCCTTGCGGCCGTGCTCACGTGTCATTGTTTGTTGTTGTTGTTGTTGTTGTTGTTGTTGTTGAAGGAGAGCATCATCAAAGCTTCACCTCCTTTTTGATGTGAGGCCGAACATCATATTTAGGGGATGAAAATGGTTGTTTACTGCCTGAAAAGTATGCTCCTGAATACACACAGCGAAACTCCCCCCAAAAAAAGTAATATACTGTATTATCCCGGTATTTTAAGTACATTAAATTTAGAGAAAAGTCACCTACTTTACAACCTCCTTATCTAGTATACTCAACAAGCCTACTCAATAGTAGGCAAGGGCACTGATTCGGACACAGCCATGGATCAGATGGGAGCGGTAAGCCATGGGGGATGGGGGTGTGGCCAGGAAGATCTGCCTTCCAATGACAACACCTTTTCTCACTGAGCAAGTACAGAGCAGAGGTGCAGGCCTCTGGCCTGACCTTGGGAACTTTGTGGATAGGGGAGTGATGTGCTGTCCAGGGCCAAAATTTCTGTTGCTAAGAGACTAATTAAATTACTGGGCAACCTTGTGTATGTGTGTGCCGAATTTCTAGGACATTCAAGACTATAAGGTGTGTGAGACTACAAGTTGGAGTTTACAGTGTGTGATGACCGTGACCCTAGTCACACTCAAAACCGTCACTGCAGATCATGTGACCAGCTCAGCCAATCCCCACAGCCGCAGTGGCAGGCAGCCCTTGGCCCTTGGCTTCATGTTGCCAACAGTAATGGTGTCGTTGAAGCTGTCACGGGGAACACTTGTGGTTCACTGCCATGTGACCAGGATAGCATGTGATGGAAACTGCTTTGGCCTCCGGCTGCAGCCCAATCATGCATGCCTGTATGTTTATTTCTGAACATTTTCATTTTATTTTAGTGACTCCAGGCTCTTTTCTCCCCATTTCACCCACCCTGAGCATGTGATTCTTAGAGGTTAAAATTTAGCTAGCTAGGCATTTAACAGAAAGCTCTTGCCCAGACTAACACAGACTACATTAGTGTTCTGTTTTCATGTATCCATTTTGGGCGTTTATGTTTTTTTTCCACAGCAATTCATGTTAAGCTTAATCTTGCGAACAATGGCAGTGCCCCACCTGGGAATTAAACCTGCAACCCTGAGGCGAGATTGTGGCATGGCCCACTGGGCAGCTGACTCTAAAAGCCATGTACGAATCCCTCGTGTGCTTGGGGATTCAGTATTCGGATTCAGTTCAGGATTCAAAACCTGAAACATGGACTAAAGTAAAAAAAAAAAAAGGAGCTGTTCTGGATTTTACTCGCGCAGTTATCATGGCTATCCTAATCCCACCTCCTAGCATCCTTTATGGATTCATATGGTTGCTAGCGTTATGGATATATAATTTGCGTTATGATTCTAGGCTGGCGTAAGTTAACTGACGTTTAGTTCTTTGAAGTTGTTGCACAATAAATAAACTCTCCGGTCTGGGAGTGGTGTCAGACAGGGTCTGGTACCGTTGCTCTCATAACTCAAGTGGGAATGCTTATGTTCTCCTTCAGTACAAAGTGTACAAAGTGTACAAAGTGTGTAGTTCATTGTTAGTCGCTCTGGAAGAAAGTGTCTGCAGAAATGGCCGCAACGTAATTCAGTCTTTGTTTTTTGTTTTTTTTTCCCGGCGTGAATAAATGAGGGATTTGCTCAGGAGGTTTGGCCTGAATGGCGGTGATTAATAATATAATTAAACATGAACACAATGACAGCAATCAGACCGATTGCTCTGCTACGCCAGCCTCCGCGAGCAAAGTCCGAGCCGCACCAAAGCATTTGTTTTGCGTTAAGTCCCACGGTGTTCAGAGGCTCCAACCGAACACAAGAAGACAGCACGTCACAGCACAGTCTGCTTCATGGGAATGTCTCAATAGCGTGTTTACGTTGGCATGTCAGAACAATCCCATACAAAGTGTCACAAAGAGGGAAAACTGACATCAAACGTCCCTGAAGCAACAATAATGCACCGATACTTAGCTGACATATTTCTGAGAAAGGCTCTTGGGTATTGTTTGCTTTAAAAAGCAAAGAAAAAGAAGAAGAAAAAAAAGAACATTGACAGGTTGAACTGTGAAACCTTCTCAAGTTCAAATGCAATTTTGTTGTCTAGATTTAATCCCACTTCCAGAGCCCACACTGTCAGTCATCCAGTAGCACTTAGGGTGAAATTTAATGCACTTTCAGCCTTAGCCACTGGCAATATAATACGTATTTTATTACAGGACTGAGCTTAACATGAGCTTGACATGCAGGCTGACCCCTGAATTGATGCCATGGGTTAGATTACATTGATACATACGGAAATATAGCATTGGGTCATAAGTTTTTTTTGTTTCTTTTTTCAACTTTCTTTCTTCAATTTATATTATTTTTTGTTCTCTTGCACAAAAGATATATTAATAATAATAATGAGCAGAAGAATAAAAATGCCCTTCAGTTACTTAAGAGTGGTTACCGGCAGGAGGTCATAGCTATTTGCATTTAGACCTTCTAAATAACACACTTGAGATTAAATGGGCCGTGGATGTAGGAGGGCTTATGTGATTTAAAAAGAAAAACATGAAAAAGTAGCTTTTACTTTTGTACGTGTGTGTGTGTGTGTGTTTGTGTGTGTGTGTGCATGTGCGTTTATGTGTGTGTGTGTGTGTTTGGGCTGAGTGTGTGTGTGTGTGTGTGTGTGTGTGTATGTGTGTGTGTGCGCGTGGGCGCGTGTGTGTGTGTGTGTGTGTGTGTGTATGTGAATGTGTGTGTATGTGTGTGTGTGTGTGTGTGTGTGTGTATGTGTGTGTGTATGTGCGTGTGTGTGCGTGTGTGTATGTGTGTGTGTGTGTGTGTGCGTGATGTAAGTGCACATGTTCTGTCTCTCTGAGAGTGAGGGGGAGCTGAAGGTCCAATGCTTTAGTAATTTTGAAAACAACAAGGGTTGCAGGCAGACACAGTCACAATGACCAAGTATCCAAGGTCACAGTCAGGAAAAAATTCTGCAAGGACTCAGCAACGTCAACATATCTACTGTTACTGTGTGGGTATTCAGTTCACTTGTCTCTCAGTTCATTAGCTTTGGATCCAGTACTCACATTGCGGGTGACAAACTTCTCATGACATGTCACTGAACTGTGATGAATCACGGTGTTTCGTGAACTGTTATGGACAAGCAGTGTGGGTCTGTGCGTCTTTTTGCTTGGCTGCAGAAAAAGTTAGCGATTTCATGGGTCCAATCATTTTGTTTTAGGGTCACGGGATCTTTGAGCCCTGGTGTATTTATTCAAAACCAATCAATTTTTTTAAGGCGTCAGTTTGAGACAAAAAAAAAAATGCAGACAGATGTGACACAGAAACTACAGACAGACTCTGCTTGCAGAAGCGAAAATAATTGCCTTTTTACATGCAATAAAGTGGATACCTCGCATATACTCTTCTTCTTCAGATGCCATAACTGCATCCAATCAGAAAACAGCCGCAAAAACCTCAGGCGTTATTGATCCCTGCAGGGTTCCTGTGGACAACATCAGTCAACAGCCACTCCGTAGCCGAAGATGCTGCCATCTGCACAGCAATCTAAGGGCGCAGTGATCAACATCAGAATTGGAGAAAAACAAGCAGAAGACATGATCTTGTTATGCGCTCACAGGGAAATAACTGCCTCATTAAGCTACCATTATGTTTTCGAATCTAAACGTATTGCAGTATGTTTTCCGTCTTGGTAAGGGATCAAACCTTTGTTTCTTTATGGTATCGAACACAAAGGCATTAGCGTGCTGCACAACAGGTCTTGTAAAAATCTTTTGCAAAAAGACGAAAACGAGACGTGGCCAATGCGCTGCACAGAATGCGAAAACAGTGCTGTTGCTCGCTGTCGTTTGGGCTGACATTCCCTTCGTCAGCACACCTTTTGTTCTCTTGTTGTCTGTTTTTGCATTATGTCCTACGTATCCGATGTGACAGCCCTCCTTTCCTTTTTGTTTGCCCGAAGTCAAGCATGCGTAACCAGCAGATTTTAAAAAAAACACACAGCGGCTAGCCGTGCAGGCCAGCGGTCACCTTAACTAACGCAAAACACCTTGGATTTCCTGAATGAAAGACTGCTATTCATTAGTGGGATGTACTTAAGCAGGAAATAAATCAGCCAGAGTAAAGTGGCCTGTGATTGGTCGTCCACCTGGGCCTGGCAACCAATCAACAACTTCTGTCAGTCTTCAGAAGAGACTACAGAAGAGTGTTGCTCATCCATTTTCCATTTTTGCTGCAAGATGCAAGACACCTAACCCCTAACCTCTAACTGCTCTGGTGAATGAGAGGCATCAATTGTAAAGCGCTTTGGATAAAAGCGCTATATAAATGCAGTCCATTTACCATTTACCAAGTGGCCATTTTCCTTCTGAACTATATGCTGTAAATGCAAACATTTGTGGTATGAGTACTGAGTCCCTCTCAGTTTAGGTTAGATTTAGAAATCTTAAATGTGCTAAACTATAATAAAATTATTCTGAAAGTGTGATGCTTCCTTCAGGCAGATGAATATGATGGCCTTAGGTGAGAGACAGACTCCAGGGGTGACATGGAAGAGATTTTATGACTACTTACCTCACTTCTACCTCACATGCCGCCATCATTTCAACCAATCACAAGACGGCAGCAAACACAATGTTTTGCTAATAAACAGACAATATAATGAGAGGTCACTGCTGTGGTGTGAGTGAGCAGAATAAAGCCCAGCATGTAGACAGCCCAGTTTGCTTATCTCTAAACACGGCCATTTTCTTTTGTAAATACCTGTCGATCACAGTCCTTGCCGTAACTTACATGCATGTAAAGCTCATTTTTTAATGTTATTTTTGTGTCTGTTGGGGTGTAATAGCCGTGTTGCGAGCATTCTTGGAAGCCCAGATCTCTTAGAAACCTTGCAAATGTACAGGATAATTCTCAGTGTTAAATCAACCGTGTCAACTATTACACTAGTAATGGTTAACGTGGCGTTAATTGATAACAGAGTAAAATGAACTCTCAATAGAGTTACTGTTCAGTCTGAGTCCTACACGAACCAAATGTACTCCAGTATATCCAGGACATAGTTGCCTGCACTGATCTATCAACTAACGACACTCACTTGGATGTCTAAGGCTCTGACCTTGTACTCTCCTTCAAGTATTAGGACAAGATGTCAGTCAGGAGCAGACGTCAGTTTGTTCATTAGTTTGTTAACAATGTCCAAGCAGAAAAGACACATGTGGGCTTAATGATGACTGAGGGGGGGGTTGGGGTTGGGAGCAGGGGGGGGGGGGGGGTTGGTTTAGGAGAGAGATGGGTCGGGGAATTATGATATGCTCCCGTCAGTTCTCAGTGTCATTGGGGGTGAGGGTGAGGGTGAGGGTGGGGGTAAGGTTTGGGAGGCCTAGGGGGGAATGCAATTCTCCCCGAATCCAGTAGAGCGGCACCATAATCTCAGCTGATAAGTACCCAGCTGTAGGCATAAGGGACGTGACAGGGTAGAGTGTGATGTGAAACAGAGGCGGAGAGTTCAGGGGTCAGAAAGTAAAAGTCCTGCCAATGCGCTTCTTCCACCCCTGAACTCCAGCCTGCTGGTTTCACTCATTAGTTCTACCTCCTGGCTGAAGAATTGCTGCAACTAACAAATCCATGAGGTTGGAACAAAACCCTGGGGAGGACTTTTTTTTCCAACCTTTGTACTTCTGGATACAGATACAAAGTCGGAGCCAATTTAGCATTTGACTTTTATATCTCAGCCATAAACTGTAAATGTTGCAGTTCTAATTGTCTACGGGTTCATGCATTGACTGTTTGATATTCATAATGTATGAAAAGTGAATATTTTAAATTAAATTGGAGCCAGAGATGCTTTATATGCTAGAAAAGCCCTATACGGTCAGGATTATACTTCTTTTACTTCTCTGTACTTCACTGTTTGGATGATGAATTTCCCTCGCCATATACTTCCTTTCAGAATTTTTTTCTCAAAGGAAGAAAAATAATTGAGCACACTGTATTATTGCAGAAAACTACTT
>CM045884.1:64042577-64045077 GCA_025169545.1 Anguilla japonica | reverse complement strand
AAACACACACACACGCACACTCACACACATGCACTCACGCACACCCACACAAATTCACACAAACACACACACACACACACAAAGCACACACATACACACAGACACACACACACTCACAGTATGTTTACACACTGTCACATACAGTAATATACACAAACACATGCCCATGCACACTTGCACGTACATATGCAGGGAAATAAGCTCCTCTGCCTGATGTTATTACTTACAGTCGTATTACAACAATGATTATAAACTTCAGCAATACTGCAACTATTGAAAAGGATAGTTTTGGTTTTGATATGCATTGAAAATCTCCTTGCCTGTGAAACCTTGGAAATGGAATCTCTAAATTGCACTGAATCGTTTTGGCACAGACAATCACCTCACCTTCCATCCATAGAAAACATGTGGTAGCTTTTCCAGTGATAAAGCAGGGATGGCTCTTCTGTTGAAGATGGCTTTCTCTGTCTGTGTGTATGGACTGCATTTTCAAATCCCTAGTTTTGTGTTATGTATTTTCAAAAAATATGTACTTTCATGAGCTTGTATAATCCCTGTCCGACATCCAATGAAAATCTGCACAAATCTTATCTGTTCTTAACTTTTCTTATCGTTTCTAACCCCCCAAGAACAGAAATGCCTCGTTTTTCATCAGCAAGAAAAACATTTAATGAAAAGGAAAAATGCTGAATATATTAAACTCAAACTGACAAACTGTCTGAAAGGGAACAGTCCATCATATACTGACACACAGAGATAAGGAATAAGCAGTTAGAAAAGTATTATCCATATGACTTCGTGTTATCTACAGTGTTATCCATATCCCCCGCAGAACATGATTGCAATCCCCCACAATGTTCATAATCACAACCCCCCCAGTCCATGATCGCAGTCTCCCCCCACCCTGCAGGTTCGCCATCACAATCCCCCCCCCCCCACACCCGCAGTCTCCCCCCACCCTGCAGGTTCGCGAGTCCGCGATCATCACAGTTTGCCCTCTTAGGACTGCGATCACATCCGTCCGTGATTCCCCCAGTCCGTGATCGGAAACCCCCCCGCCCCAGATCTGCAATAACAACCCCCCCCCCCCCCCCACTCGCAGGTCCGCGATCACAGTTTGTGATCACCCCCAGGACTGCGATCACAATCAATCTTCCCCCCACAGTCCGTGATCACAATCCCCCCCCCCCTGCCCCACACACTCCCCTCACAGACGCCCCGGTGGAAGCCGGACCGTGCGGCGGCAGCGCGGTTATTTCAGACGCAGCTCACGCGCCCGCAAACCTGCGATGCGCTGCCTCCGACTCGGGAGAAGGAAATGTGTTAAAGGCGCTCAGAGGGAGAGCCGGGAGGGGGCTGAAGGCTCCGGGCCCTCCCGCAGCTTTCATTAAGGCTCCGCCTCTCTGACGCTCCGTCCGCGGGGTGAGCGATCTGATGGCCCCGCGAGGGCCCGAAGGCTGCGGTTAGCGCACAGCTACGGCTCAATCTCAGGGCTGCGGGAGACGAGCGTCACACTTCCACATCCTCTCAGTGGAGAGTCTCTACAGTGTTACACTGCTCACTGCACAGGGAAAGAACTGTGACTCTCTTCTACAGTGTTACCTGCTCGCTGCACAGGGAAAGAACTGTGACTCTCTTCTACAGTGTTACCTGCTCAACACTGTGACTCTCCTCTACAGTGTTACCTGCACACAGGGAAATAACTGCGACTCTCTTCTACAGTGTTACCTGCTCACTGCACAGGGAAATAACTGTGACTCTCTTCTACAGTGTTACCTGCTCACTGCACAGGGAAATAACTGTGACTCTCCTCTACAGTGTTACCTGCTCACTGCACAGGGAAATAACTGTGACTCTCTCTACAGTGTACCTGCTCACTGCACAGGGAAATAACTGTGACTCTCTTCTACAGTGTTACCCACTCACTGCACAGGGAAATAACTGTGACTCTCTTCTACAGTGTTACCTGCTCACTGCACAGGGAAATAACTGTGACTCTCTTCTACAGTGTTACCCACTCACTGCACAGGGAAATAACTGTGACTCTTTTCTACAGTGTTAGATGGGCTACTGATATTAATTGAAAAAAACATAGGGACATTGCTGTATAATGTTTCTTAAAGTGGAAAAAATACACCTTATGAGCAGACTGAATCTGGCTATTTTGTCATATTCCTTACATACACATAATTTAGAGTGAAATCCGTTTCAGCTCTGCAATGAGATTTTAGATGCAGACTCTGTTATAATAGTACATTTGCCACACAGGGCACAAAATAATCGATTTTTGATTGCTGAGGCAAAAAAAAAATTAAGGCGATTACTACTTTTTTCTCCCATTTTGTGAACTGCTTTTCATCAGAGCAAAACTGAAGCAAAATTGATCTTTAATTATCAATGTCTCCATGACCTACAATATGGATCATTCTTAAGCCAGAGTGTAATTTTACTGAGTGACAGATTCACCCCAGGTATGATTACACAAATGTAAATAGAAGTG
>CM045884.1:63976746-64042477 GCA_025169545.1 Anguilla japonica | reverse complement strand
AAAAGGTTATTTTTTAAGCAGCCTGTGAATACTGTATCTATGTTCTACTATCCCCGCTGATCTTACTCACTTTATCTGACTCCAAAATTAAAAGTTATGTTCCAAATTAGAATTTAGGCTTGATTTAAAATGGAACTCAGTTCATCTGAAGTTCTACACCGAGGGTCAACGCAGTTTCACCCGGTACGCACCGCGGATGCGCCCGTAACGACAATTTAACTAGATGTTTGCAGACGACGCAGCGGTTGTGAGATTTCCCTCATGGGGAGTATAACCTAATTAGGGTTCAGGGACTCCGAAAGGGCCAATATTGGTCATCCCAGGATCAACATGGTTCTGCTGGCGGTCCCGCCTTAACTGAAAACTTGGTGATCAAACAAGTCCAACGGGCAGTTCCCTAGTCATAATTGGGGGAAACCGACTTAGAGGGCTGTTACAAGAACGAAACATTGACCAAGACCACACAAATCAAGTCATTAACAATTTAATGTCAGGTAGGTTATACACTTAAAATAGCCAATCGTAGTTACATAATTTAGAAAGTACTCAAACAATCAAAGTACAACATATCAAATATAAAGATGAGCATACCTGACAGCAGTCTACACACAGAAAGAGTCTTGTGTGGGAAGTCTGATTGCAGATTCCCAGAGGGCCCTGTTCCTCTCCTATAAGAACCCAGCGCAGGCGGTTTGATGTCGCCACAAAAGGCTCATAAAATCATAAACTTACTTGGAGGGGGCAGATTGGAATTTGGTTCCTTCCTGAGGGTCAGACTAATGAATTTACTAGGAGGAGTGTCACAAAAATACAGTTTACTCCAAGGTTATTAAAAATAGATTTTCTATAGGTTTGCTGGTTTTCAAACCTAAACCAGAGCATCACTCGCGCAGAGACCATAAAAAACCATACCAAATATGAATATTTGTTCTTGTGTTTGTCATGAAAACTCTGAAAAACATGAAATAACTGCACAATCTATTACATGAATCAACTGCCAAAGCTCAATGTCTTTCCACAGTGTATCAAGATTGCATAGTGTAGTGTAGCAATGTGTTTAACTTAAATCTGGCATTATTTCCTAACAAAAAGTGTGCTTGAGTAAATTTCTCTCCTTATGAAGGTATGGAGACAAGTTACCCAGGGACACCTGGTGGGGGCACTGTGGCTGTCCCTAAACGGTCCTGAGCAATTTGCCCCATTTCTGTCATGTTATTCTATTACTTGCAATCTGAAACCTCCAGGATGTATGGGATTTGTTGGGGTAATTTCAGAATTGCTTTCCCGTAGTAAAGAGGTGTCAACTGTTAACTGTCGCAAAACCAGATGCCAAGGTTTTACGGGCCACTCTGTCCCGGCAGCCTCAGACTCTGCACCTGGCAAATTGCTTTACGACAGTCAGAGAGGAAATTCCACTCTACGCATGTTCCCGTGGGCCTTACAGATTCCCCTCTCTGGCCCCGTGGGACAAACAGAACGCTGTCCCAGGGGTCACTGAAAATGCCCAACTTTGACGGCAGTCCAGGTCCGGTGTTTATGGTCTCAAGCCCGGCCTCGTTGGCAACTGGAGGGGGCTGAGAACCAATGCAGCATGAGTGGAGGTGTGCAGAGAGTGTATTAGGTGTCGAAAATAACAGCATTGAACCAGGGTGATGGTAAAGATGACTGCACTAGCGATGACGCACCCTCGGAACACCCAATCCCACCAGGTGTACGCGTCCTGGGCAGACCGGGTAGAGGAGCTGGCCAGGATCTCCGCTGTTCTTTTGGCCAGATTCACCTCCACCTGAGCCTGGTTGATGTGGTAATTGGTGTCATGGATGATCTGTTCTACCAAACCCATTAGGTCAGTCAGGGCCCGCGTTCCTTGTTCGTAGAATGTGTCCTCCCACCACGGTGAGACGTCCACCTCCAGTGGAACTCGACCCAGAATGTTGATCTGACCCATGGCCAAATCTTCCGTCACTTCCAAGCAGAAAGTGTGGTTTGCTGGACAGGTCAGACCTCCATACGAGAAAGAGTTCATCTCGCTGATGACGCACCATTGTGTGTGGGAAACCTGGATTGCGTCAGCGTGGCCATGCAAAGACTGCACACTAATGAATTTGGTATCATTGGGAGAAAAAGGTCGTAAGGTGTTACAGGTACAGATGATATAGCTGGAGGTTTCATGACAACACATGCGAGTGGTGAATATGGTCTCTGTGCCCCTCATAGTGATATACCCGGTAAGGTGATCTAATTTTAGAATCTGATTCTTCACTACTACGCCGATAGAGCGTATGGTAGTGGAATTTGGGTACACCTGTTCTGGGTGAATTAAAGGAAAGAAACAAAGAACCCAATACATCCCACACATTCAGTCCCTGTGTACATCATAAAAGTCGTCAATAATTCGGCATACTTAATGTCTTTCATTTTTTCTGACACAATCCACCTGTGCAGGTCTAAAGTTTCAATCAAATCATTTAGAACATGCCTCGGGGGTTTGCGCAGACGAAGGTCTAAAATCTCTTGTCTGGCAGCAGTAAACAGATCCTGAGCATATGTTCTGCAGGCTAAGGCACGCTCGATGGTACGGGTCTGATTGAATAATGAATGGCTGATGGCAAGAAGCGCCTGCGCTTCAGACCTTACGGCCTTAATGATATTCTCATTGCTATTAGTGAGGTGTTGGAAACCAGTGGCCACTTGATTTGCCAACCATGCTGAGTACTGAGATTGTTTTGTTATTTTATAGGTGTTTGCAATAGAGTTACCTGAACCGAAAAGACCTGTAACATCTCCGAACAAGTCTCGCTTAGAGCGTACGGGTGGAATTTGAACGGCAAGTCTGCCTTTATAATCAGAAACTAAATCATCGAGCCGTGCCTGCAGCCATGCATATGTTTTGTCCTTTATATCACAATGGGTTACATAAGCTGACAGGATGTTTGAGATATTATAACTAACATGCGCCATTACAAGATTTACGTCATGTAATAAAGTTTTATTTACATTTCCCTTAATGAGACCACCAGGAGGGAGAGGGTAGGTCTTAGGACACTGCGTGGGCTTGTGATATCCACAGGTGGTTAAATTAAAACAATGATGCAGAGTCCAAGTACAGTTCTGCGGACTGGTGTAAGTCTCCAGACTAGCCTCGCATCGCCCCACGCAGTATGTCCCCTCCTTCCGGCTGGTCCAGATGAAGGCTTTAAGTCCACTGCGGTCGTTAATAGAGGAGGAGGTTACATTGAAAATTAACTCTGTGTATCCTATGTGTGTTTGATTATGTGGCTCGGTATGGGTGCATCGATAGGTGCTTGGCTCTAGATCCATTGTGCGGTAGCACTTTTTTGGATCTAAGCCTTGGTTATTTTCATAATGTAGCAGATGTAAGCTGCCAATGTCAGCACCTGGGTACTCTTTAAGCTTGTACCAGGCTGTGGTGTTGGGTTGTGTGAATTTCATGGGCTGCAAAAATGTGTAGCCAGTTACTGTCCTGGATGGGAGATGGGTGGAACCAGACCTACAGCAAATTTTTGCGGCACAATTTGGTTCCGGTGCTACCCCGGGAGGCCATGTAACTGGTTCCCTCGGCGGTATGGTGATATGAGGTGTGGATGGCCCCTTAAAATATCGCCACACCCATCTCCCGCATTTCAGACGGTGGTTCAGGAGGATACGCTGCCCCAGCTTCACACATGAGTCCCCTGACACCCTCCTGGTATCCGGCACCCATGGGATTGCTGCAGCAAGCCTAGAATGGGAAACACACAAAGGAAACACAGTTAATTCTCTTCAGCACCTTTGAACAATTTACATTGGGACATGTGGTACCACTTTAGCTTCCCCCGGATGGTCACGGCTATACAGCTGTTGCAGACAGCTTTCACTTCATATGGCCCATGCCACCGGGGAGCAAAGGCGTCTTGCTTCACAAAGACTCGTACCATGATCATGTCCCCCTCTGTAAATTTAGTTTCAGAGGGGGGGTTAAACTGACGCTCATTCTGCAGGTCAGACTGCTGCTGTCTCAGCGCAGCCTGAGCATGCAGCATCTTAAAGCCGCTCCTGCAGTTGAGCCAGCACCACCTGCTGTTTTTTTATCCGCACCAGCGGTCCCAGGTCGGCAGGGGAAATTGCTGGGTCAATGGGCAGTTTCATCACCCTCCCGGTCATAAGCTCATATGGGCTAATGCCTGTAGCTTTGGAGGGTGTAGCCCTTAAGATGGTCAGGACGGTGGGCAGAGCCTCAATCCACCCATTCTGGTGTTGTGCCATTTGTTTGGCAATGCCCTCTTTAATTGTGCGGTTCACACGCTCAACCATTCCGGAGCTCTGTGGCCTGTAAGGGATATGAAATTTTTGCTTTATATTCAACATCTTGCACATGTCTTTAGTCACCTGGCCCGTGAAATGAGTCCCCTGATCAGATTCAATTTGCATCGGCGCTCCCCAGAGGGGGATAATCTGGTTCGCCAGCACTCGTGCCACAGTATTCGCGGTGTTATTGCGCGTGGGAATTGCTTCAACCCATTTGGAGAATTTATCAATGATCACGAGGCAATAGCGATACCCCCCCTTGGCACTAGGAAGCGGACCAATGAAATCTAACTGGAGGGACTCCCATGGCCCTTTTGGAGGGTCTGGCCGCCGCAGGTTCATGCGACCACACTTGCCCTGGTTGACAGTGGCACACACAAGACATGAATCACACCAGTGCTTAACATCTAAAGACATCTGCGGCCACCAGAAGTACCGCTTTATCAATTGGATTGTTTTATCAGCTGCCACATGTGCATATTCATGGTACATTGCGATGACTGGTTTTTGAAGACTAGCAGGAACGACATATCTACCATCCCGTAGCACTATGCCCTCCTCGACTGTCACCAGCTGGTCCTGCCTTAAGTGTGGTACGAGTTCACCCCCCTCCTCCCACAGCTCCTGCTGATATTGCTTGAGGTCAAAGGGAGTAACCTGAATCGCACTCACAGCAGGGCCCGATGAAGTCTCCTGCTGCCAGTCATCACCGCATGAAGCAGCCAATTTAGCTAGGTGATCAGCAATGTTGTTATTTTGTTCATGCACATCTGGATTTTTCGTAATGTGCGCTCGCACTTTAATTACTGAAAGGGGAGCTTTGCGGTCCTGAGTCGCTTGCCATATCGCAGTAACGATATTAAAATGTTTTATCGGCGCTCCGGCAGCCGTGAGGAACTTGCGCAGTTGCCACTGAGCCATGAAATCATGCACCACCCCGAACGCATAGCGGCTATCAGTATATACGCATAACGATTCGGGGTGGGCTTTAATGGCTTCTAGCAACGCGACAAGCTCAGCTTCCTGTGCTGACATCCTAGGAGACAACTTAAATAATAGCTGTTGGCTATTTTTAGAGTTGTCCTGGGGGACCCAGACCGCACATCCCGTATGAAATCGCCCCTCACTCCAGAACCGCGAGCCATCAATATATGCTCGGGTCTGACCAGGCAGTTCTACTTCACTAACCGGGCTTTGCACCTCTGGTCTCGGTTCACAGATGTGCGGCTGACCGTCTATGTCCCCAAGCAGATGCGGCAGGATTCTGTTGTTTTCTACCGTGATTTCACGCGCCTGAATATCAGTTAGCCATCTTGCTAACCTGTGAGATGATACGCCTTTGATTTGGCCCTGCATCAGCATTCGAACCGGCGTGTGCATTGTGTGCACAACAACAGGTTGAAACCCCACAATAGGTTCCGTTGTTGTTAACATCCAATGAACCGCAAGGACGTGCTGCGTACATGGGTCAAATCCCTGCTCGACTGGAGATTTTTTGCGACTGTAGTATGCAATTGGACGCAACAACCCCCCATGCTCTTGAGCTAACACGCCACTAAGTGTATTTACATGCGCGTCCACCTGAATATGAAATGGTTTAGACGGATTAGGCAAACCTAATGCCGGAGCCATGCACAAACGCTGTTTCAAAGTTGTAAATGCAGCATCATGCTCCTCGGTCCATTCAAGGACATCGGATGGCTTAGATTTCCCTTTTAACAGGCTGTACAACGGCGCCGCAGTTTCAGCAAAATCCGGGATGAAATCACGCAGATAATTTGCTGTTCCCAGCACCTTTTGTAACGCATTTAAAGTGTAGGGTCGGGGTAGTTCCGCAATACTTTTACGCCTGTCCTCCGTCAAAGCACGGTGATTTTGACTAAGGGTGTAGCCTAAATAGTGGACTTCTTTTTGCGCAAGTTGCGCCTTCTCTTTATTCAGCTTAAATCCTGCCTTCCCCAGGGTCTGTACTACTGTGTCCACTACTTGGAGGTGATCCTCGAGTGATCCCCCCGTCGCCACTAGGATGTCATCCACATAATGGATGACGTCACCCGTTGCCAGCAGCGGTCCCAAAACATCAGCTACTGCTCTATGGAAAATGGCTGGACTATTGTGGTATCCCTGTGGCATTCTTTCCCCTCTCCAGCTCAGCAACTCGCATTCGCAGAGCGTTACTCTGGATTGCCCAGTTCTGTTTGTCAAATGCAAAGGATTCTACCTCTGCTCGCAGTTTTCTTAACTCATCTGAGCGCGATCTTTCCAACTCTCTAGTGCTAGTCACAGCTCTCACATTCGCGGATAACGCAGCTAGATCATTTCGGCGCAACAGGTAAACAAGTACAGCAGGAAGTTTCCGATATTGGGATCTAAGTTGCAGCTGCCGACCCTCTGTCTGGTACCAACGAAGTATTTCAGCATTGCCCCAATTCAGGCCGACTCCTCTATCACGCACCCGAACGATGGCATTTTTGAAACACACGCCAAACATCTCCATTACCTCCTGGTCTACACTGCCGCTATCGAATCCCTCACACTCCATGGTACTGTTAAAATTATTAAATCCCCACCGGATTTCTACGTCTCCGGTCTATTAATTGGGTATGTCGACCCGTTCTACAAATGTGTCTGTATGGTGTTTTAGCTTTCCCTCAACACTTTCTAAAAAGTAGTAAATACTGTACTTACCACCACAGCTGGAAGTAGAATAGAACGACAGCGACGCCAAACCTCATATCAAAGGACAGTAGGACAGGAAGTTGTCGTCTCACGAAAGTGGTCACGCAGGCAAAAACCACAGACAGCAATCAGATCACGTCGGGGTCACCAAAATGTAGGCTCTCGAAACTACACCAAGGAGGGAAATAGTTCGGAGTGAAGGTTTTCTGCGGAATGTCTTCCTCTGTTGCTGTTGGAAAAAAGGTTATTTTTTAAGCAGCCTGTGAATACTGTATCTATGTTCTACTATCCCCGCTGATCTTACTCACTTTATCTGACTCCAAAATTAAAAGTTATGTTCCAAATTAGAATTTAGGCTTGATTTAAAATGGAACTCAGTTCATCTGAAGTTCTACACCGAGGGTCAACGCAGTTTCACCCGGTACGCACCGCGGATGCGCCCGTAACGACAATTTAACTAGATGTTTGCAGACGACGCAGCGGTTGTGAGATTTCCCTCATGGGGAGTATAACCTAATTAGGGTTCAGGGACTCCGAAAGGGCCAATATTGGTCATCCCAGGATCAACATGGTTCTGCTGGCGGTCCCGCCTTAACTGAAAACTTGGTGATCAAACAAGTCCAACGGGCAGTTCCCTAGTCATAATTGGGGGAAACCGACTTAGAGGGCTGTTACAAGAACGAAACATTGACCAAGACCACACAAATCAAGTCATTAACAATTTAATGTCAGGTAGGTTATACACTTAAAATAGCCAATCGTAGTTACATAATTTAGAAAGTACTCAAACAATCAAAGTACAACATATCAAATATAAAGATGAGCATACCTGACAGCAGTCTACACACAGAAAGAGTCTTGTGTGGGAAGTCTGATTGCAGATTCCCAGAGGGCCCTGTTCCTCTCCTATAAGAACCCAGCGCAGGCGGTTTTGATGTCGCCACAAAAGGCTCATAAAATCATAAACTTACTTGGAGGGGGCAGATTGGAATTTGGTTCCTTCCTGAGGGTCAGACTAATGAATTTACTAGGAGGAGTGTCACAAAAATACAGTTTACTCCAAGGTTATTAAAAATAGATTTTCTATAGGTTTGCTGGTTTTCAAACCTAAACCAGAGCATCACTCGCGCAGAGACCATAAAAACCATACCAAATATGAATATTTGTTCTTGTGTTTGTCATGAAAACTCTGAAAAACATGAAATAACTGCACAATCTATTACATGAATCAACTGCCAAAGCTCAATGTCTTTCCACAGTGTATCAAGATTGCATAGTGTAGTGTAGCAATGTGTTTAACTTAAATCTGGCATTATTTCCTAACAAAAAGTGTGCTTGAGTAAATTTCTCTCCTTATGAAGGTATGGAGACAAGTTACCCAGGGACACCTGGTGGGGGCACTGTGGCTGTCCCTAAACGGTCCTGAGCAATTTGCCCCATTTCTGTCATGTTATTCTATTACTTGCAATCTGAAACCTCCAGGATGTTGGGGTAATTTCAGAATTGCTTTCCCGTAGTAAAGAGGTGTCAACTGTTAACTGTCGCAAAACCAGATGCCAAGGTTTTACGGGCCACTCTGTCCCGGCAGCCTCAGACTCTGCACCTGGCAAATTGCTTTACGACAGTCAGAGAGGAAATTCCACTCTACGCATGTTCCCGTGGGCCTTACAAGTGACAATTTAATTACATTGCACAAGCTTATGGTCAGGCTGCAATGTGAATTCAATATATCAATATTCAACATGGATATATATATATATATATGAGAATTGAATATATTAATAATAGAAGTCTGTGTGGCAATCTCAGATGTAATGAATTCTTAATGCTTACAGTGGAAAGAACCCAATGTTTCTAATCAGAGGTGAGTACGTAAGCAAACATCCTCGGGGACCACCCATAGAAATCCAATCGTAGAGTTCAATAACGCGTTAATTAGTCATATGTTTTCTCACATATTTTTCTTTAAGAAAAAATGAATTCAATATCACTTTTCCTTCACCTTGGGATGTCTGTATATTTCCTAGATACTGCTTTTGACTTTAATTTAAACCTGAACACGTATGTCTCCTCGCAGCACACACACGCAGTTATTAGTGTAAGGCCATGGGTAAGTGCTTAGTCTCTGCCGTGTTTCTGCAGCATGAAAAAATATCCGGAAACAGCCAGCCGACACAAGGATTCGGCCTTTAACTTGTTTATTCCTTGGAAAAATACGGACAAGCTATTACTCCAACTTGCAATATAGCACTCATTATCTATCGCTCTTAAAACTGTCTGGAAAGCTATCTTCCCTCCAACAGAAATATCTGAATCACTACTCTCCGTTCAGGTGAAACAAAATTCACTGTGCCAAAAAAAATGCTAATACTGATGCAATTCGCTGTGCTAATTCAAATGCTAATTCTCTGAACAGGACAGGACGGTACTGGTCAGACTGCACACTGTAAACTCCACTGTAGCATCAGTGTAAAGCACTTGGAGGCTCTTCCTTGCCTTATTCCTTCTCAAGGCGATTAAAAGATCTCACTAGATCAGCACACTCGGATAGCGTTGTGTCCTTTCTTGTTCGTACAAGAGCTTCCTTGTAAAAAAAAATTGAAGTTTTGGAACTGACGGGAGTGATTCCTATGCTGGGATTAGACTGTTATTTATTTCTTTGGGTCAACTTTGAGAAATTCAGTAGTGCGTTGTCTTTGAGAAATGAAACACATCTCTTCTACAGTAGTGCCTGCTCACTGCACGGTGGAATGAGTGTGATCCTCCACTGCGATATTACCTCCCTGCTGAAAATTCCATCTTAAACCGGTCTAAGCTGATCAAGCTGGTTTAAGCCGTGATTTTGACACTTTTAGCTGGTCATCCAGCTGTTCACCATGCCCAGCCCATATAATCAGTTAGTCCACCAACTTTGATCTCCAGCTTACTCTACCAGCTTAACCAGCTTTGACAAACTTTATCTGGCTGGAGGCCAGCTTAGACCAGCCACAGACCAGCTCTGACCAGCTAGAAGTATCGAAAACAAAGCTTACACCATCTTAAACCAGCTTAGAATCCCAGCTGGTCTTGCCTGGAATTTTCAGTAGGGCTGCTTACTGCACAAGGAAATAAGTGGGACTCTATGACAGTATAGTACAATAAACAAAACAGATTCTATTTTCCACTTACCGACGAGCATTATGATTTTATCATTTGGGGGGGTTTGAGCACAGAGGCAGACGAGAATGGCTTTCAAAAACGGACATAAAATGGAGATACGACGTCTTTGCGCGACACTAATGACGCACGATATTTTTATGGTGGTGGCGAGCAGGGCTGGATGTGAGATGTCTGCGATAGGTTCTGAGTGTAAACGGGGGTCGGCTGTCTCTCTGGAAACTGCCCTGAGGTTCTGGCGGTTCACTTCACGGATTTTATAGGCTAACAGTTGATGATGGAGATGGTCAGCCTCATTAAACGTAAGACTGACTTAATATAATAGACCTCAAGGTACGAATTATATTGAATTATTGCCTATTGAACTACACTGACGATCTCTCTAAAAATCACTAAAGCTAGTATTTGTTATTTTAGCTGGGGTTTTTTATTCTAGAAAGAAGGCCTTTTCAAACAATGCAAAAAATAAAAAATAAAAAAATAAAACCAGATTTTTCTGTACTACTTGACCGTGGTGACAAATTGTGCAGAAATTCTTCAGGGTCTTGTCTGCTTGTTTTGGTTACAGTTTACCATAGAGCTTAAAGCACTGCTGCTTCACATCCATCCGTCTTCATTAAACATTGCAGCAGAGATGCGTAACCAAGGATGACATCACGCTGACGGATGGTCTCTTCATGCAAAGAGCTCTTCGTAAATATTCATAAACTATAAAAGAGCATCAGAACTTCATATCACCGAATGAGAACCTCCTGTAGCGAAGGTAGAGAGAAGATATAAGCAGCATGTGGCTACAGAATCTGTGCTGTTTTCATGTCTTTACATGTGAGAACCCCCTGTACAGAGTGAACCTGAACCTTCTTTCAGTCCTCTGATTGGTTCGGCTCGGGCATGATGATGACCCCAGCCTATCAGGGGTCGCCCAGTACTCCATACGTTCCAGTGGCCTTTTTTCCAAGAGCTCATTAGCCAATCGGCATGAAATAGGCGCCGCTGGAGATGGCTAACAGGCTAATTAACAGGCTCCGGAGCATGTGTAGCGGTCGCAGCCAATTAAAGCTGCCCCCAGCAGTGACAACCATGGTCAGGCTCCCTTCATGGGAGCAGGGCCAGGAGCATGGGACTATAATTATAACAGCACTCTCTGTCCATCATTTTGTGTGTGTGTGTATGTGTATACACACTGTTATATCACATATACAGTTATATAGGTACGCGATAACTGCATATATACAGTTACGTGAAATGGTGCAGCAGCGTGCTTTTATATACTGGTGGCAGCACTTCCTGATTATCAGCTAAATGTGCGCTCTTCATTAGCAGAACCTGGGCCTAATCACCTTCTTAATTGCTTAATGTATGTGGAAGCAATAAGGGTGCACTTGCCTTTCATCACATGGCTTCTGCGTGTTACTTTCGGGTGAATAAATAACTAGATACTGTACGTAAAACCTGTTATGTGTTATTCATCACATCAGGTTATATTTATATTTATCTATGTTGATAGGACTTGAGGAGGTCTAGATTAGAGTTAGTCATGTCCTAAAGATGTGCACTTTTTCACATCACGGTATATCTGTGTTCACAAATGCTTCTAAATTAGCTAAGAAATGTTACGTTTTGCGGAACTCGCTGGGATTTTTAGGTTAAAAATACCCACCCGTCCCAGAGAACCAAGCCTCTCTCCAGGTTTGAGGCCAGCGGGGAGGTCACAAGGCCAGGGAGCGCAGAGCATCGGATCTCCCATCCTCGACCTGCCCGTGTTTTCCCCTGCTCAGATTTCCGTTGTAATGGCAACCGTAGCTGTTTCCCTTGTGTCGGGTTGCACAGCTCTTCCCTTGTTAGTTTTTCTATTATTGTATTATCGGTTAATTAGTTTGTCATTAGTCTCACCTGTCCTCTGTATTTAAGTTCGCTGTGTTTGCTCTCTCTTTGCTTGGCTTTTGTTGCCTTCTTGTGAATCCTCAGCCTTCTTTCTTCCTCCTGCATTTTCTTATTCCTCGGTTATGTTCTCCTGTGTTTGGTCTTGTATGTTACCTGAGTTATTGGTTTTCTTTTTTGGTTTTCTTTTCCCCCAAGTGTTAGTATTTCATGTTCCTGTTTCATATTTTGTTATAGTGTTCTTGTTTGCTTATTCCCCATCTTGTGTCGGTCTCTGCACTTGGGTACCACCTCACTCCCACACATGGTCTGACGCACATACGCTATATGACTAAAAGTATTTGGGCACCCCTTGGTCTGGGGCTGTTTTTCATGGTTTGGGCTTGGCACCTTAGTTCAGTGGTTCTCAAACTCTGTCCTGGGGGACTACTGTGTATGCTGGTTTTCATTCCAACCTCAACTGCAATCCCAGAATTTTTACAAGCAACCATTTACCTTAGTTTTAGTTTTCTGACGGCTCGAAAAACTACGCTGGTTTACTTGAGCGGAGTAAGATATTTAGGATACACATACAGTCCGTGGCTGCTTCCACAAATGTCTGATCAAGATATGATTGAGCTGGTTAAATAATTAAGGAGGTTGACACAAATTCCAAAAACAGGTGCATCCCTGCCCTAAATCACTGCCAACGCAGCCAGCAAATCAAGTAACCATGGGAACAGTAATAAACAGATGGGCATGGTAGTTGCTTGAGATAAATCTCGACAGTACATCCAGTCTTATCTAGAAAGGGGGGTGGGTGCAGGTTTTTGTTTCAGCTCTGCACTAAGACACCTGATTCTACTTATGAAGGTCTTGATTGAAGACCATGATGAGTTAAATAGTTAAATCAGGAGCTTTAGGGCTGGGATAAAACAAAGACTTGCACCCACATCAGTCCCTTTTGGATAAGATGGAAAACATGGACTTCCCCTCTTCCCTCTCCCCCCCCCACCCCCCCCCCCCCCCCCCCCCCCCCCCCCCCCCCCCCCCCCCCCCCCCCCCCCCCCCCCCGCTCTCTCCTCCCCTTTCTCCCTCTCCCCGGAAATGAAAAAGCCTTTATTTTGTTCGCATGAATGAATTTGATTCACTATCAACAAGCGGCCAGGTCTGATTGTCTGTCAATCACACGCTCTCCATTACGCTCCTCAAACAAATCCCGCGCTGTCCTTCTTCTGCTGTTTGCTCGGCTTTATGCTACTTCAAACAACGTCATAAAAAAAAAAAATGGACGTGACATTATTTTTAATACGGTAACGCAACCGTTTTGCCCGTAAAGTTGTGCGTTACGCCTCTCCCGTCCTGTTTGCTGTTCCGTCTCCTCGGGCCCGGCGGAGGTTGATGAGGGTAACGCAGGTGGCCATGAGCGCGATCTCAGACGCGGGCGCCCGCGTATCCAGCGCACGGCGGATGATGAGCCGCGTGATAAATCGCCCGCCGAACGGAGAAAAACAAACAAAATGAAAGAGAGAGAGAGAGAGAGAGAGAAAAAATCCACCCGCCTGCTTGTTGTCATTCCGCTGGAGGTCAGGTCATCCGGGCCCTGCATAGGCTGCGGTCTGGGCTGCGATGGGTTTCGATTTCTACCTGAAGGATTAAACTGTTTGGCGACCCTGTCTCGTCTTTCATCTTCTCTCTGTCACTTTTCTTTCTTTTTTCTTTCTTTCTTTTTCTTTCTTTCTTTTTTGACGACGACTGGCCTCGAACTTGCTTCCGGGTCGAAGTCTGCCGCTTGGTATGTTCGCACACATCGCACACACCGCTGGCGTGTGTGCCTGAGTGAATGCGCTACCTGTATGGCGTGCGTGCGTGCGTGCGTGCAGGCACGCATGCACGTGTGCATTGCATGTGCTGAATCTGTGGCGTGTGCGCACGCATGCGTGTTTGGGTATGTGCCGACATGCATGCACACATTTGGGAGTGTAAGCTCAATCTGTGTTATTCAGATGGGCAAAGGGGCAGATACAATTTGATATGGTATGATATTTTATGATATCTTCCATTTGCTTGTGTGAGCTGGCCCTGATGGATATAAGCCTCTGGGAAATTGTCTATGCAGATCTGCTCACTACATCATTTCAGCTGCAGTCACAAGCTATGCTGTACCAATTTAAATTTGGTCCATCTCCAGAATGCGATATTAAACCCGACTCAGTGTGGTCAGTAGTGATCCTATGGCAAATTGGAAGGCATAGAGGGGTTCCTGGTTTCCTGGTGAAACTTCCAATCTGCTCATCTGACCATTCCCGTCCGGTTTAACTGGCTGAACAGACGCATCTCCCGCTCAGCTGATGTGTGGAGAGCACCGGGGCATAAAATGGCTGCCATAGATCACCCAGGCGGGTGCTGCCCGACGGTTGAAGATGAGATGCAATCTCTTCCCTCTAGTTTAAAATACTTTTGGGACCCATAACTAAAGGAAATGGATTCAGTCGTGATGTTGAGGACGACAAGGATGCTTGTGATTGTTTTTGTAGCAGCAGTCGGCCTACCAGCAACGTTTTCCGCTTTCCGTTGACGTCTAAACCGAAGTTGTTAATGTCACTGCCGTTGTTTTTGATGTTGCCCTAGTTAATGGCAGAGATGTTAATTTTCCAGAGGATCTTTCACTGAATAAAAAAAAATGGAGTTTGATGAATGATCCTAAATTATCTTCTCCGTACATTAGCACAGACTATTGCCCTTTCTCTGCTGGAACAAAAACAAGCAGCAATTTTAACAACTACCCGACGAAGACTCATTTTGAAAAATTACATTCAAGCCTGAATTTCACAGCGAGTCATTATGCGTGTGTTTCTTTTTTTTTACTTTTTTTAAAAAAAATTTAATTTTTTGACAGTAAACTGCCCGTCGGTTCCACTGCATTACTGACACCTAGTGTCCAATATATGCAACTACGCATCTCATCAAAGTTTCTCCTTCAGCCTCCTCCCTGAGAAATCAAGCAAACGAGGCCTGAATGATTTAGAGTTCCAGTCCTGCGGCAATGCCCCATAAAGAGCGCGATCTCATAATGCTAAAGCCATAACATTCAGGTTACAATATCCGTGCACTCGAATTCGTCCGTTTGCATTTTCCAAGGCTGCACTAAATGAGCCGGCCGCTCACCGGGAATTTATCCGCTCGGTAGGTGCTCTCACCCCGTGGTAATTTTGGATACACAACCACGCATCGTATTCTTTTACGACTGAGTGTTTTAGAGGCGGTACGCAATAAGTGCCCTGCATGAGATTTGAACAGGGGCCTTGACCCTGGATTTGAACCTGCAAGCCCAGTTCTTGCCACCCCCAATGGCCTTCCTCATTAATCCACCCATTCTGTTGTGTTCAAATGGCGAGCAAAGGCATTAGCACTGCGATTATGAGAAGGCTTTTTGTTTTTTGTATCGGACCCATGAGCAGACAGAAGTTTTGCCAGCACTTTAGTCTGATTGGTTCCCCGCTGCACTGCATTGATCTATGTTCCTGTTCGGTATGTGCAATATTGAATGCTATTAGTTGTTTTGCTATGCCTGGCCACTGCTTGTATCCATTGACCAAGTTCATAAAACAGTGGCATTGGTCTGAGACTCTTTATTGAGCTGATATTTATTTGTTATTTTATTTATTTACAGGGGCAAATAACATTAATAGCATTTCTGTGAATGTGCCAGAGATCGCCAGTGAAGCCTAATTTTAATCGCAAGTCCCTGGTCTATATATATGTCCTTAGACTGTGGGGGGGGGGGGGGGGGGAGCAGGAGTACCAGGAGGAAACCCATGGGAACACTGGGAGAACACGCAAACTCCCCAGAGAGGATGCGCGTCGGTCGGGTCTCGAACCTGGAACCTGCTTCTTGTGAGGCTCGGCTTGTCTGTCTGTTTAATGAAGACCTCAGAGAGACTTTTCGTGTGCAGACAATATTAATGTTGACGACGATGCGGCTGCCCGTTGGTGTTCTGCTGCGCCACAGTGTTCAGGCTCACTTCCTTTTCAGTTCAGTCAGTTTAGGACATTATTTCAAATTCAATTGCTGTCCAGCTTGATGGAGTCTTTCTCATCTGGGAGAATGTATTATTCATTACAATCAGGCTTGGTGGTTTTAATAACCAAAAATGTCTGATAGAAATAAAAAAGATAATGAATGAATTTATCATCCCCCATGGAAATTCCGATGAAAATTGCAACATTGGCAAGGTAGTCAGGCTGGGGTTTTTTTTTTAGTGTTTTTTTTAACTATAATTATCATTTATATTACCAAGCCGAATCAGAAGTGCTCTGTTCCATTTATAAACCTCAGAAAGAGCATGGCTATTCAGATTTTCCATTTTCAGGAAGGAGGTCTCTGTTTGCAATTGAACCACCCCCACACCCTGCCCCCTCCCACTGGTTACCTCGATACTTCTTACCCAGGAGGAAACAATTCTTCCTGAAGCTACAGTCACCTGCTTTCTTGTATGAATATACCTTTATGGGTAAGAATGTATATGTGTTGTATGTGTGTTGTGTGTTGGTCTCTTGCTTTTAATTTGTCTTTTAGCCACTTATGGTAAAATGGTAAATGGACTGCATTTATATAGCGCTTTTATCCAAAGCGCTTTACAATTGATGCCTCTCATTCGCCAGAGCAGTTAGAGGTTAGGGGTTAGGTGTCTTGCTCAAGGACACTTCGACACGCCCAGGGCGGGGTTTGAACCGGCAACCCTTGTCGGTCTTACCTTTATGTCGCCCCTGTCACTTATAAACAAGGTCATGTAGAGACATTTGTGTGCTACGCTAATTAAAAAAAAACCTGTCACCCGAAACTTGGGATACAGTCAGGCTGGACCAACGCTCTGTAGGGGGACGTCCCATGGCGTCCTGTTTCAAAGCCCTGTCCTTATCATAGACTTTTTATTGGCATTATAAGGCGTACACTGTTGTCACCATGGCATCAGAAGACCTGTGGATGTGAGCTGGAGGGTTTGCTGCGAGCATTACTTTCATGTCTTAATTGCTTGTCTTATTTAAAGGCTGATGATACGTTTACTAACTGGGGGTGTCCTAACTACAAGAGGGGATTGTCTTCTCAGAAATAACGACGAACGAACAAGAGGAATCGCAACTCTTTGTTGCTTAATAGCTGCAGCATGCACGTAGGCACAGACCGCACATTACTGATAATTACTGTCATCTTTACTAGCTAGACCGTGAAATGTGTTACCTTATCTGACTGTAAAATTAAATTTGGGCAAAATGACGTTGCTTTTAACAATGCAGTAACTTCACATTGCAGAAGAAACTCTTCCAATCCACCTGGACCTTGGAGCCTGGAAGAACTGGAATAAAACATAAAGAACAGCTTCCGCTTCAGCACGCACCAATACCAGTCTTTCACTCCAGAATATTCAGTGTTTCCTCTGCAGAGGCAGAGCCACTGCTGAATTTCTGGCACTGCTGATATAAGTTTTTTTTTTTTAAAGCTACGCTCAGAGGCAAACGGGTCCATCGGCTCAGAATAACTTGAATTACTCGTTTGAAACACGTAAAGCTGTGGCCTATATTATCCTTGCAAAACATTTTTTTTTTCTTGACCCAGCTACAGCTGAGGTGCAGATTAGCTGTAGTAGTAAAAAAATCAAAAATGTGTGCGTGGGGGCGTGTGAGTGTGTGCACGTGTGTAAGCATGAACACGTGTGTGTGTGTGTGTGTGTGAGCATGCGCATGCGCATGCGTATGAGCATGCACGTATGTGTGAGCATGAGCATGTGTGTGTGTGAGTATGCATGTGTGTGTGCGAGCATGTGTGAGCATGCACGTGTGCACGTGAGCATGTGTGAGCATGCATGCATGTGTGTGTGTGAGCATGCACATGTGCACGTGAGCATGTGTGATCATGCATGTGTGTGTGTGAGCATGCACGTATGCTCGTGAGCATGTGTGAGCATTCGTAAATGGTAAATGGTAAATGGACTGCATTTATATAGCGCTTTTATCCAAAGCGCTTTACAATTGATGCCTCTCATTCGCCAGAGCAGTTAGGGGTTAGGGGTTAGGTGTCTTGCTCAAGGACACTTCGACACACCCAGGGCGGGGTTTGAACCGGAAACCCTCCGACTGCCAGACAATCGGTCTTACCTCCTGAGCTATGTCGCCCCATGTGTGTGAGTGAGCATGTGTGAGCATGCATGTGTGTGCGTGAGCATGTGTGAGCATGCACGTGTGTGCGTGAGCATGTGTGAGCATGCATGCATGTGTGTGCGTGAGCATGTGTGAGCATGCATGCATGTGTGTGCGTGAGCATGTGTGAGCATGCATGCACGTGTGTGCGTGAGCATGTGTGAGCATGCATGCATGTGTGTGCGTGAGCATGGGTGAGCATGCATGCATGTGTGTGCGTGAGCATGGGTGAGCATGCATGCATCGTATGTGTGTGAGCATGCACGTGTGTGCGTGAGCATGTGTGAGCATGCATGTGTGTGCGTGAGCATGTGTGAGCATGCACGTGTGTGCGTGAGCATGTGTGAGCATGCATGCATGTGTGTGCGTGAGCATGTGTGAGCATGCATGCATGTGTGTGCGTGAGCATGTGTGAGCATGCATGCACGTGTGTGCGTGAGCATGTGTGAGCATGCATGCATGTGTGTGCGTGAGCATGGGTGAGCATGCATGCATGTGTGTGCGTGAGCATGGGTGAGCATGCATGCATGTGTGTGCGTGAGCATGCACGTGTGCGCACTTGTAACATAGGCTCAAACGGTAAAAATGCTGCCTGTACAGGCAACATTGGAATGCAGGAATGCATTGAGGTGTGACTCATTTGAAACTTAGCAAACAATGATATCCAAATTTATACTCTAGCTATCTTAAACAACTGAGAGATACGTCAGTCTAGTCTACGTTAAACAATTGTAAAAATTCAAAAAAACTATTCAAACAATGGTGTCCATTTTCATTAACCCGTGCTAATAATGAGCATCGCAGAAGATTCAGTAACTGAAAATGAATATTTCGGGGCACCAGTTACTTGTAACGAGGCACACAGGGACGCCCGTCATCAGATCGCACACCCCCCACAACACCCCCCCCTTTCCACAGCAATTGATCTTCCGGACTGTGGAATAGTGAAATAAATCTCTGCTTAGAGCCCTCAAAGGCTCAGGAGCAGCCCTGTTGTTCAACAACTGATTTCAAATAAAATAGAAAATAGAAAAAGCGAAGACAGACGTACATATTGAATGCAAGCTGTTAGGATTTATTCTGTTTTTTTAAAATCCAGCCTTCACTTTGCTGCTTGTGCGCTGGAATATCTGATGCCACACATTTCCACTTCAAGTCACAAAACTGAACAGAAAACTCAAACTAAGCCAAAAGGAAAGGAGAGGACAAGGGATAAAGAGAAGGCAATTTCAGCAGGGCTGTGGAAATAAAACAGCAATGAACAGACATGGGCACAAAAACTCACACACACACACACACACACACACACACACACACACACACTATTTTCAGATGCTGATTTTTGTATCAGTCTGCAGAGACGGTAGGAGAGTTCTGCATTAAGTTAGCTTAATGGAGAGGTAACAGGGGCAGATTTGGGGTAACAGGACTCTCAGTCCGGGGACAGAGTGGTAAAGGGGGCAGGTTTGGGGTAACAGGGCCCTCAGTACGGGGACAGAGTTGTAAAGGGGGCAGGTTTGGGGTAACAGGACTCTCAGTACGGGGACAGAGTGGTAAAGGGGGCAGGTTTGGGGTAACAGGGCCCTCAGTACCCGGACAGGGAGAGCACGGTGGGGTAGCGTGCGCGGTGGGTCATGCACTTCTGCACGTCGATCATCAGGCTGTGCATCTTGCAGCTGAGCTCCTTCTCCAGGGCCATGCGCGTCCGCTCCAGGTCCTCCAGAGACCGCCGCGCGTCCGACAGCTTCTCCTGCAGCGCCTCCATCGTGCAGGAGATCTCCCCCACCTCACTCACCAGCCTGAGAGGCGAGACACACACACACAGGGACACACACACACACACACACACACACACACACACACACACACACACACACAAGGACACACACAGACAGGACACACACACACACAGGGACACACACGCACACACACACACGTGGACACACACACACAGGGACACACACATGCACACATACACATGGACACACACACACACACACCCACACACACACACACACATGGACACACACACAGGCAAACACACACACACACACACACAGGGACACACAGGGACACAGACACGCATACACACACACACACACACACACACACACACACACAGGGACACATGCACACACACACACACACACACACACAGGGACACAGACACAAGGACATAGACACAAAAACTGCACTGAAAAAACCCATCTCAGCTCATCCACAGTCTGCATGCTCTGTCATTTACCAGCCTAAATCAATCAACTTATTGATTTATTTTAATTGATAGTTATACTACAGCAAATGCACACCCATCCCAAAAGACTTAAGTGATAAAGCTTGCAATCAGCAGAATTATTTCCTCTGTGGTTCTTCTCAAGGAGACTGAGCTGTGAGGTAGCCATTCATACTAAGCGGGTAAGTAGGATCTGATTTCAGCTCAATCTCCCCCTGCTGAAGAGCTTGGATCTTCAGGGTCCAAAAAATGCAAATAGTACCCTTTCAAAAAAGATTACAGGCTTTACAGCTGGCCAAAACCCTATTTTGAGTTAATGTATGGCAAAAATAATAATAATCACCGCGCTCAACTTTACTTGGTTCGGTGCATTGAAACCAGTAAAACAAGCTCTAATTTTAAAAATGAGACGGTTCACTCTCAAAAGAATTGATTTTCCAAGCCATAAAAGTTCATCATATACTGTTTTTATTTTTTTGCTAATGCAGAGTACTGTGCAAGTCTTGTACTCTGCATTTGCAAAAATAAAAAAAAAACAATATAAGGTGAGCTTTAATGGCTTGGAAAATCAATAATATTGAGTGTGAACTATTTTTTCAAAACCCCTATTTTAGCATGATTTTGGACAACACATTTAGCACACTTCACATGTCTTTGAAAATAATTTCAGGCGGTTTAACCCACTGTACAGTGAAAGGGAACAACAAACAGAAATTTTGTATGAATAAAATGCTTTTTAAAAAAAAGATTTTTAGATCGAACCCCGTTTTTCTCAGTCGTCCATAATGTAATGACTGGTCCTGGACGATGTAAACTGGGGCCTTTCCGGTGGCCCGCCGGGTGCGGGGGGTTGGGGGGGGGGGGGGGGGGCACACTGACCTGAGGTGGGGTCCGTCGCGGCACAGCTCCACGTTGGGCCGCTGGGCGCGGCCGTACAGGCGCGACTCGGCCACCCGCATGGGGGCCTCCTTGTCGTGCAGGGCCTGCCGCAGAGCCCTGATGTTGCGCTCCTGGGCCCCCGTCTCCTCCAGGATCTGCCGGGGGGGTGGGGGGGGGGGGGGGGTGGGGGGGTGGGGGGGTGAGAGCCACGTAACGACTGGGTGGCTGAAGCTGAACATACGCTTTTTAAATAAAGTTCTTTTATTGTTTTTTTCCTCAGACTTACTTAACACAATGCAGGTTTGGCTCATTATCATTTGCTTTCTCTTTTTAATTCTTCACTATCCACTACTACAGGAAGAGACGCCACGGTGAACAATTCTAAACAATTCTAAAACTCAATCAATGAACCTTTCGACTTCCAGGCCTTGTAGAAGAGCGTTTGAACACAAGCCGTGGACAGACCGCTTTCAATTCCGCACCGAAACCTGTTTCATTTCGTGAAATTCGAAAATGCGTCCAGTTCTAGAACATTGACTTCGAATTTTGAAAAAAAAAAAAAAAAAAAACATTACAAGAAAAAACCTACTCTTCAAAGGATAGCATGCTTTTATTTATGGATTTTTTATTTATTTATGGACTGCTGTTCCCATGACCTGCAGGCAGGTCAGGACAGCGTGGCCGTCCGTGGCTTTCAAACCACTTTATGTAACGCAGCCATTTTCAGCAGGGTGCTAAAAGCTCAGAAACCTGTGGCACAAGGGCGCTACATTATCAGAGCTCGTTCCCCCCTTAAATAGAGAGCATGCTGATAGGAAAACCGCAGGTACGCTTTAGACACTAATCTCTGCGATATTACACACAGCAGCAACAGCGGATTTCACAGAAGCAGGTGTGTGATCGCCGGGAAGGGGAGCGTGCTTTGGGAAAGCTCGGTTAGAGTCGGCGCCTGTTCTGAACTGCAACCGTTCGACGGCTAATTTGTTTTTTTTTTTTTTTTTAAAGTGTTTTGTGTTACTGGTCGATAGCCATTACAGGAAGCGATGAGCTCGACCTCTTCCCCTCGATGACTGCCGTGCCGTCAGCAGCTGCGTGCAGCTGGGTCGAAGGCTGCAGAGAGGCAGGGCAGAGAACGGGCCGGGCTGGGTTTGGGCCGCGCCCCGGCCGCACTTATATAGTTGGGCCTGCGTAGACCTGGGTGGGCCGGCACTGCCTCGGTGGGCGTTCACAATTGGGTTTGGTGGGCGGGGATACTATCTAGGAGGCCATGGTGCAGCCTGGCCCCCCATGCCTATGCCAATGCCATGGACTAGAGGGGGGGTCTAGCACTGCGTGAGGCCCTGACGTGTAATCCTGGGGGGGGTGGCGTGGCATGGCGTGGCGTGGCGTGGCGGGGGGGGGGGGGGGGGGGGGGGGGGGCTCGCGAGCGCGTGCCCACCTGCGCCAGCTGCAGCTCCAGCAGGGCCTTGGCCTCGTTGAGCTCCTGGCAGCGGCGGGCGAAGGCGTTGTCGACGGCGGCGCACTGGGCGCGCAGGTCCTCGGCCGTGTCCCGCAGCACGGCGTCCGCCAGCTGCCTGAGCTCCAGCGACGCCCGCTCCTCCCGCTCCGCCAGCGACAGGTTGTCCTGAGAGAACCTCGTCCACGACTCCCTGTTCGACACACTGGGGAGGGAGAGGGAGGGAGCGGGGGGAGAGAGGAGAGAGAGAGGGGGGGGGAGAGAGAGGGAGGGAGAGAGGGAGAGAGGGAGAGAGAGGGGGAGAGGGAGAGGAAGAGGGAGAGAGGGAGGAGAGAGAGGGGGGAGCGAGAGGAATGGGGAGAGAGGGGGAGGGTGAGAGAAAGAGAGGGGGGGAGAAAGGGAGGGAGAGGGAGGGGAGAGAGAGTGGGAGAGAGAGAGGGGCAAAGAGAGAGGGAGAGAGAGAGGGGGAAAGAAGGGAGGAGAGAAAGGGAGGGAGAGAGGGAGGAATGGGGGGAGAGGGAGATGGGGAGGGAGAAAGGGAGGGAGAGAGCGTGAAAGAGGGAGAGGGGTGTGTTCAATAAAGGGCAATGGGGATGCTCACAGTGCAGCTAGCTTTGAGGCTATGAAAGGGTTATGGGTAAGGCTGAGTGGGGCATCTGTATAATCAGGAAGTTAGCAAGCGGCTTAGCCTGCTTACACCTGCTGTGGGTGACAAAGGGGGCGTACTTGGCCTCTTCTACAACGACAAGGCAGACAGGTATAAATACAGATTCAGACTGTGGGCCACTTCGCTGCAGTCTGGAGTGAATGAATATCAACCCCCGCTTTTTAAGAGCAGAGACAAATTCCTCCCCGGCAATTTACGGAGCAATTCGCAAGACGGCAATCTAGGAAGGTTTTTCTTTTTCAAAAGCTTTTTTATTTTACCCCTGACTTCCGTAATGAGCTTCCTTTAAGTGAAAGGTGCATTGGAGTACTTCCCAGAGCAGAGCGTACCGCAATGCATAATGTAATATATATATATCATGCCCATTAAAAACATTTACCACAGCCCACAGCCTCCGGACACACACGGAAAAAAAAAAAAAAAAACCCTACTGTATGCAGCTCATATGGTTCTGGTCCGGCGGGTCTGCGGGAGCAGTACCAGCAAGCCAGTGCCCTGGCGGCGAATGTTGATGAGCACAATTATGAAATTAAAATCAGAGCCAGTTGTCAGGGATTCACATTCACAACCGCGCCAGAGAACGAGACCTCTGAACACGGCGTCACACTCCCGGCTGAAATACGGGCAAAAACACACCGATGATACGCACGTGCATAAGCTCCGCAGACCCAACACAGCATCCAGGCCAGATTTGAGACAGTACCGAATATTCATTAGTACCCAAAAGAGGGTGGCTAAATTCTTCATTTAAAACGCACGCCCCTGCCATTACCCTGTGGCCAGAAAAAGCCTTTCCTCGTGTCACTTTACCCTCTTAGGGGACCACATACGAAATAAGATTGACTTTGCGGTATAAAGTTAATAACCAAATAAACAAAACAAAATGGAAGCACGGTCCCTTCAGTCAGCCATCCCTGTGTCCTTATGTCACCCTATCGCTGAAATGCATTACAAAACAGGGGTGGGACAGTCGTAGTGTCATCCTACCAGTTTAAGAAGCGCACCTTACCTTACATGATTGCTAATTATTCACACAATGTGGACGATTGATACGCGTTGCTAACAACCAATAGAACAATACTATTGACTGTTGGCCATACTTTCCCTCTGGGTATCCAGGAAGTAATTTCCACGATTCACCTTGTTCTACTGTTCTACTGGCTGTTATGAACACACTCTGCAAATGGTGGAGCGCCTCTCTGTTTTTTGAATTTTTGTTGGTTTTTTTTTTTTTGCAAGGTGATGTCATGTCTCCTATCTCTTATTTTATAATGCCTGGTTGAGCACCTGGGTGGAAATTCAACCTCTCTCCCAGCCTGGCTTTAAGCCGGTCCAGCCGGTTTGAAGCTGGTTTGGAGACGGTCAACAAGATACCTGAGATAGCAACCATGATGGAAAAAACAATTTCCAGCTTGCTCCAGCGAACAGATATCACCAAATTCCACCAGGGGGCAGTTTCCACCTGGGGCAGCCTCGGAAAGCGACATCAAAATGGCATCCACGAGGAACTGTACACATGAAGGAGGCCCCAGAAAGACCCTACACAGTGGAATGTTACCGCTATGATGTCATAAGTGCACTGCAGGTGCTTCTGCATTGAGTCAGAATAGAATAGAATAGAACAGAATAGAAAAGAATAGAATAGAAACTCTATTGCCGGGACAGTATGGAAATTTGCAATCGACTTCACAGCAAAAAGAAGCTAAACAAAAATGAGTCAACAGGCAGACAAGAAGAAAAACATCAGGAGCGTTCCACCTTCGGGAACTTAATAAAAACTGTGTTAACAAAGTGCCAAGAAAAAAATTAATACACAAGGTGTTGTGCATTCTGTATGCTAACTGAAAAAACAAAAACAATCGAAAATCTGGCCCAGTGACACCATCACACTCTTAGGGGCTGGTTTCGACTGATTGGCACATCTTCTGCTTCATGCTTGTGATTGCCTCAATGATTACACGCACATACATCAGCATATATCAGCTTTTGTAAAAGCATGTGTGCTCCCAACATATCATATGTGGGGCGATATAGCTCAGGCGGTAAGACCGACTGTCTGGCAGTCGGAGGGTTGCCGGTTCAAACCCCGCCATGGGCATGTCGAAGTTTCCTTGAGCAAGACACCTAACCCCTAACCTCTAACTGCTCTGGCGAATGAGAGGCATCAATTGTACAGCGCTTTGGATAAAAGCGCTATATAAATGCAGTCCATTTACCATTTACCATTCGGATAATTTGGCAAGAACAAGCACTGGTCTGATGGCAAACTACAGCTGCTGCTCACAGGGAAAAGAATGTCGGCTTCAGGGGTGGTGACAGGCAGCAACGCAAAGCACCGGACATACTGTAAGCTGAGAACTGAAATAAGGACGTCCAAGTGAATTCACTGAAAAAACAAAATAAGAAAAAATAAAAACTGGAGGAGAATTTCACAGCCAATGACCCCAGCGTGTTTTGCTATGTGTTTAAAGAGTGCACCTCATACCTGTCCCGAAATAAGTCAAAATAAGCAGCCTCAATGATTATGAACACCTAACCTTAACCTTAACATTTGAACACCTAGCCCTCACATTCTCCATCAATAGAGCCTCTCCAGTCCGCTTACCAGCCAATCAGCGTTCTTTGTCGGGGAACAACGTTCAGTCTGGGAGCTTTCACAGTTTTCACACCTACCACAGCGAGTTCCATAAAGAAGTAAAAAGGGTTCCCCTATGCAGACAAGCCAAATAACCTTTTTTTCTGACACCAAGGACGTACAGGGTAAACCAACAACTCCTCAATCAGTTCAACACAGCCATAAAAGAGAGCATCACAACATCTTCAATCATCATACGGTCCAGAAGTGCAAGCGAAACCTCATAAATGAAAGCAGATTATCTCCATGGCAGCTAAAATAACACAGTCTGACCTCCCTGCCCTGGACTCCATCAACACAGAACACATCGCCGAACGGGCGAGGAAAATCACATCAGATGCCTCCCACACAGCTCACCGCCTATTCAAACTCCTGGCTGTGGGGCAGATTGAATAAATCACTGAGGGGGGGGAGCAGGACTGGCTGTTTTAACAGCCCCCCCTCCCCCCCCTCGCCAGGGTTATCAAGGCTCTGAACTACCACTCACCAGCTGGTCCATAAGCCCCTCCTGCCACTGCACCCGTCACTGTCACTGTGCGCACTTTGACTCTGCATGTCATTTCGGGTCTTTCGTACGGTGTGTTACCGAGTTTGAATCCCTCGCTGTGGAGTTTGCAGGCTCTCCCCGTGACCGAGTGGGTTTCAGCCAGTTACTCCAGTTTCCTCCCACAGTCCGATGGCACGCAGTAGGCCAGTCGGAGGACTCTAAGGTGATGAGTGTGTGAGCGAATGGTGCCTGGGCCCGGAGATGGACCGTGGGACCTGACCAGGGTGTATTCCAGCCTCTCACCCACTGAATGCTGGGATAGACTCCCACAACCACCCGCCCCTTCCTCCTCCCCGCCCACCCCTCCCCCCCCCCCCCCCAAAATCCTGACCAGGAATAAGCCATTTAAGAAAATTTATGGATGGATGGATGGATGGACTATTGTTTGTTGTTGTTGCTATCGTCACTGCGGCTGTTCACATTACACGGTGCTGTTTGTCGTTGGGTGAGCTCCCACAAAAAAATCTGCACTGGAAACAAATACTGCTGACCTGGTTGTGCGGCAAGAAAGGCATCTGCTCTCTTGTGGCGTGTGTCTTGCACCTGGACCGCAAGATTTCCAAAAACAAAAAGGTGCTTCTAGCGCGCGGCTCGCTGCGTTCCAAACCGCTCCCGCGTCCTTCGTCATTACCACGCCCGCGTCTCCTCTGCGTTCCCCCGAGCGATCGCCTCGGCGACGGTCGGTCGGGCCGGGGAGGCAGAGCGAGAGCGAGAGCCGAAAGGTGAAACTGAGCGAGGCGGACGGGGCGTGGGAGGGGGGGCGCGGGGTGCGCGTATCGAACCCGGCCCCGGCCGGCGCGGCGCCCGCTGAGAGCGCCGCCCGGTGACTGACAGGTGTGCTGATACGATCGCTCAGCCCTCCGCCCCCCGCCGGAGGAAGTTCGGCAGATAAGCCGGGGGGCGGGGGCGTGGGCGGGCATGGGGGGGTGTACACGGCCCGCCGGGTGGCTGCCCACAGAACCGTGCGCGTTTTTAAGTGAAAATCCTTTGAAGGGCAAGGCCGAAGCAGATCAGGGACGCGGGGGGAATGTTCTCCCAGAATCTCCCAAAGGCACACAGGGAAACACACACGCCAACATCGTGACTACATTCCGCACAAATATTACGATAATGCGTCTTCTCATTTTGCTTTCCTACCTGAATAATGACTGAGACCACTGTCATTAGGGGCTACTAGACGTGAATCTGTGGAAGAACTAAGTGAGAAGCATGAAAAAGAGCATGGAAAGCCAAAAAAAACAATGAGTGGAGATAATGAGAAAGCTTCTTCTTACTTTTTTTTAAAGACAAGTTTACAATTTTGAGCATAATTTTGGTTCTGCTCGTCTTATAGTAAAATAGTACTCTGCCGCCCTCTAGTGTCAAAAGAAAATGTTTGCCAGCTGGCCAATATTTCAGTCCTATGACTGAAATATAAAATAAAACAGCAATATAAAAGAATAAAAAGCAATATTAAAATCCAAAGAATAAAACAAAGAGGAACTTAGCAAAAAAACTTAGTAAAAGTAAAACAAAAAAAAATAAAATAATAGAAAATGATAAAACATTAGCATTAAGACCAAACAATTAAAAGGAAAAAGTACAGCATCTAGCTATCAGTCATTACAGAAGGTGGTTTTAGGCTAGTTTTAAAAAGTAGAGACTGTATCAGCAGACCTAATATTGTATGGAAGGCTGTTCCAGAGCACAGGGGCCATTACAGCAGAGGCTCGATCACCTCTTGATTTTAATCTAGACTGTGGAACAGCCAAAAGCCCAAGCCTGGCAGATCTGAGAGGCATCGGGGGACAATAAGGAATTAAAAGTTCACAAATATAACTGGCGCCAAACCAGGTAAGGCCTTGTAAGTAATTAATGAAAATTTTAAAACTGATTCCGAAAGCAACAAGACAACCAGTGGAGAGAAGCCAGAATTGGGGCGGTATGGGGAAAAAACGTTTACTGGCCAATAGCCTAGCGGCGGAAGAATGCTGCCGCTAGGCTCCTAGCTAGCACTAAAGGACATGTTCACAGCCACCTTATTTCAGCTGCTTTACACTGGTCGCCAGTAAGATACAGAATTGATTTTAAGAATTTAGCTGATCGTTTTTAAAGCACGACATGGTTTAGCCCACATTTATGCTGCAGGGTATATTTATATCGCGCTAGCTCATAGGCAGACACCCATGAGCTAGCGCATAGTCTGAGGTCCTTGGACAAGAACCTTCCGGCGGGTTCCAAAGGCCACACTGAAACAGCGGGGTAACCGGGCCTAGCTAATTAGGGCCCCTCAACCCTGGAACACCTTGCCGGAGGAGGTCAGGTTGGCTAGTTTAGTAACTTCCTTTAACTTTCCTTCTTCTTAAAAGGAATTTCTTAGATGTGTTTATCTAATAATGTGCAACTAACTGTGCAAGCCAGTGCGGAAGACGGGTGTAACGCATGCACACAACAGCACACGGCAGGTTTAAGTGCTACAGGCCGTGCATTGCGGTAGATTGCCTTTTAAACAGTAAAAGAAATTATTAGGCAGAGGCCGGTCTTCACCGGTTACAGACCCAGAGCTGGCCGCTGGCATAAACAGACACTATGTAGGCGTCTATTGCCAAAACCATCCCCCGGCCACACAATTTTAATTATTCTCTCTTTTTGTTTTTGAAAAACTTTGGGGCCAGAACAATGTTCTTGTTTAGGGCAACGGAAACCCAAGTCTCGACTCTGTGCACACCCAATGAGCAGCTATTGGCAACAGGCACAGGTTGACCCAGGGAAACCTTTCTAGCTGACCCAAAGGAGGATAGTTTCTGCTAGCGTGGAGGACAAACCTGCACTTTACCACAAAAACATTTTTAGATGTTATTTTTTGGAAGCACACATCTCCCACTTCCTGATGTAAAATGAATCCGAAACGCACGTTCCTACAGAATATTTCACATCCCCTATCAGCACAGGTCCACAGGCAGCCACTGCAGGACAACCACAACTGCGGTTTCCCGCCAAAAAGGCAGTGGGATGGGCAGGTATGCACTCACAATATATAAAGAGAGAAGAGAGAAGGGAGGGAGAAACCGACAGAGTGAGAGAGAGAGAGATGAGGGAAAGAGAGAAGGATAGAGAGAGAGAGAGAGAGAGAGAGAGAGAGAGAGGGAGAGAGAGGGAGAGGGAGAGAGAGAGAGAGAGAGAGAGGAGAGAGAGAGAGAGAGGGAGAGAGAGAGGGAGAGAGAGAGAGAGAGAGAGAGAGAGAGAGAGAGAGGGAGAGAGAGAGAGAGAGAGAGAGAGAGAGAGAGAGAGAGAGAGAGAGAGAGATATATATATATATATATATAGAGAGAGAGAGAGAGAGAGAGAGAGAGAGCTGGGCCTCACTGGTCCTGTAATTTAGCAGAGTTGGGATGGTTCTGGATGTCCATGCTCCTGTTGCTGTAGCGACCACACTGGACGTCCATGCTGTAGGCCTGGAACTTGTCAGACCAGTCAAGCTCCAGTGTCTGCTTTGCCTCCCTGTTGGCCCTGAGAGAAGGGGATGAGGGGTGGGGGGGTGAGGTGGATCCACCAGTTCAAGGGTTTTTTTTAAATTTTATTAGAAATGGTCTGTTGGTCCCCCCCCCCCCCCCACCCCCCCCCCCCCCCCCCCCCCCCCCCCCCCCCCCCCCCCCCCCCCCCCCCCCCCTTCCTGATCTGCATATTCACTAGTGATGCTTTTTTTCAAGTGCTTCACTGTTTAAATTATTGTAAAGAGACAGATCTGATCTGTAAGTATAACAACTAGTAAAGAATGTCATCAGACAAACTGATTCCCCTTGGGATTGTCATATGATCTTCTGTAGATTACTGTAAGCTCCATAAATCTGGTTTCAAAACATTGTTCCATGCGGTTTGAATGAAACAGAATGAAATTTACCCTTTTTTCTCACCTTATTTGATTGATGGCTTCGTTTAAAGTTTTTTTCAGAAGCGCCTGGATGCTCCTGATCAGCTCCACTTCCTTCATTTAAAAAAGCATACTGTCATTTTATGACCGTCATTTCGTATAGTTATCACGCAGCATTCAGCTACTCTATTCACACCAAATTAGTCTGGCTATTAACTTATGATCAAGTTAGATATTGGCCTGACCTAATGTGTCAAGAAACTTAACAATTAATGGCCCTATATATAAACCATCTAGCTATGTGTTTCTGTCTGATTAAATATATCTAAATCGCAACTCACTGTATAATAAAGTCAATATAATGTAGTAATAGCCTATGGGGACCTAAAGTAGAAATAAGGGATTCACTTTAAGTAGCTGGTCCTCCACTTCGTCTTTGACCAAGTCAGGTCCGAGTCGGCGCTCCCGGCAGGTCAGGTTGTCAGTAGCAATGGCGTAAGGGATCTCAGTGGCTTCCAGCGCCTTCTCCAGCCGGCGCTTTTGTCCCAGTAGCATCTCGGTTTCCCTGGTTAGCTCTTCGATGTGCCGCTGCAGTTCCGACTGCCAGAAGTTAATTTCCTGAAGTCTTTCTCCCAGGTACCGCGTTCCCTCCGCTTGGGACCGAAGCGTCCTCGTCTCGGTCTCCTTGTGAAGACTTTTGGACTCATATCTGATCCTCTCCGCGTTGTCCCGATCGCCTGCCGCCTGGGCGAGAGTGGAGTTGTTTTTGGCATCCCACTCATCCGGCGTATACTTAGCGGACCGGTACCCCGCCGTGGCCAAACCGGAGGACGGGAACATGTTCTCTTTGATAATCGAGTCTGGTGATCTCGGAGGCACATCCTGGGATACAGCCCTGGTGTCGACAAATGGTCTTGACACTAAGACTTCAGCTGACATTTTATCACGAATAAAAAGCTATTTCAAAAGGGAAAAAACTGTGGATGTGACAGAAAGGCCAAAGGCATTTGCACTGGGATGTTTTGTTTATCAATGTGTTTGCTTTGCGTTGCCAAGGAACCCCGTTTCCATGGACGCGTGACACCTGGACCGGGACCAGGACGCAATGTGTCTATAATGGTCAGATTATGTCAGTTGAACAATGCGGAGGACAGCGTTTACAGTACAGCGCAAATATGCAATAGTAGTATGTTTGTTTCACGAAAGGGAAACTTTATTTGACATTTTCAGTTTAGAATCTAAAAAATACATCAGCGACTCATTCGATTCTAACGACCCCAGCCTTCCTTTAAACATACCGGTCTTTTTAACACCTTCTCAAGTCAGCAACTGTGAGCTCCCAATAGAAAAAGAATCTGATCGGACTGGCTGCACGTACATTTTTTATACACAGTAAAATGTCCATTCCATTGTTATTTCGTACTCTGTTAGGGTTGATTGGACACCGAACATGTGTGTGCGGTTACATTCGGGTTTTATGTGGTGTATTACATTTTTTCAGCTGTGTCATGCAATGCGGATGCTAACAATTAATTACTTTCATGGTCACATACAGTAGACTGAATTTCGTAAAACAATTATTCTTCAAAAATCAGAGAAGGCCATTTTTGGCTAGGAGACATTCGCAGAACATATCTGTTGTAAAAAAAAAATGCCATTGAAAATGAAAACATTAAAGGTTGGGGCAGAAAAAGTGGAAACATTGTCGTGTTCCAATGGTGAAGAGTTGTGGTGGTTTCATAATGCAGTACGAGTTCGATCTTCCTTAAGAGGCAAGGCCAATGTGAGCTGGCACTGACCCATCATTTTTACCATGTTAAATTATTTCTTGTCCGCATGGGGCCGGGGTGCCTTTCTGCAGAATTTCACAGATAAACTGCGAAACAGCACATGCTGACCGTTTTGGCCACCCCGTTGTTGGCTTAACTCCTATATCATTGGTTTGCCCTGGTTCTTGGATTTCGTGTTCATGTCCTGTAAGTAGGCCTGTTTAATGAGCTGTCAAAAAGTAAGTTCAGTTTTAAGAGGGTCTCTTAAAAATGTGAAATAATTGATCTCGAACACTATACAAAACGTTGTTTAAAACAAACATCAGTCTTTTAAAAGACAAACCAGTGACTAGGAAAATTCTAATGGTATTCATATTTTTGAAACGGCACTATTATGTCATCTACGCTGTTGTAGGCCAATGCAATTTTAAAAATAATTAATTCTGTGCATTTAGTCTGAGAGTTTTGAAAACCAAATACAAAATGAAAACGGCTAACTTCACAGTATTGCCCACATCTGCCCGGACTTCATAAATCGCCGGCGTGTGTTATCTCTATCCCTGAAAGCATATGGCTGGGTATGTTGTACCTTATACGTCAAATAACATCTGGAAGTAATTCACATTAAGCCTAATTTGAGGTCATAAAAACCTAGTTGTACCGGCGGGGATCAATACCGATTGAGACGCGCCAGATGCGCGAGCAATGCACGTCTCCAGTTTCAACGTCAGAGGAAACGACATGCCTAGCAATTTCCTAACGGTTGCTTAAGGATAGTTGGTAAATTTTATGAGTCCATTAAAAAAATTCCTGGCTCAGTTTTACAAAGGGTTATTTATTTATTCATAACCCTTTGGTAAACAACCTTTGTGTAAGGATTGTCCTCTAAAGAATTAGTTCTCATGGGGTCTGTCATATGTTCATCTGAGAATGACTGTTAGTTCCACAATCCTGGTTTCAAAACATATTTTCATGTGGTCTGAATGAGACAGAAATTTCTCTTTTTCTGACCTTATTTGAACTTTGAGTCAAACTGTAAACTTCCCTTCTCTTCACCAAGGGGTCATTTATTTATTTATTGATTGGGGCGGGGCAGCTGCAGCTTGTTATGGACTGATTCATCCATTTAATTAACCTTAATATGAATTTTTGTCATTTAATGAAATACCTTAATGATCGATTTTCGCAATGTCATGCAGTGGCTTGCCTGGTTCAAAGTTGCAGAACGAAGGAAATCCGCCTTTTGTCATTGGCCAATGAGCTGAGCAGAGATTGCAGTTGCCTCCTCGTTCACTGAACGGATGAGGAGCGGAACATCCTTATAGCAGCGGGCACATTGCCCCGCAAAGATGTGGTGTCCAATCAGAGACAAGAATGAGAACAGCAGTGACCCTGCCCTTTGAGCGCATGTGTGCCTAGGTAGAATGTGTTTGACTTGTGCCTCCCTCGGCTATTGACGGAGAAACTAATGACTCCCTTTATCTGCCATGGCCGTGTGCTAGGGGTGTGACGGTACACAGAAGTCACGGCTCGGTTCACACCAGTTTGGTGTAGCCTACAACGGGAAAAAAGCAACAAAAAAGCTCAAATGCATAAGGCTAGGTTTCTTTTCATTTATTTTGAACAGACAGTAGCGCAAGTTACATTTTGTTCCACCTAGTGTCTTATAGTCCCCCCTGAGGTAGTTGGTACAGCCTGTAGTGTATTAAGCAGTAAAATGTAAAATGCGAACATATACTTTCGCATAGGTCATATTTTTATGTAGGGCTGATAAAAAAAACAAAAGGCAATAGGTCACAATCGGCTACAAAACTGAAAACCATCTCTTATGTTATGAAAATACTACAAAATAAATAATAATAATGAGTGTTTCAATTACTTCAGCCAAGGGCTGGTGCAAAAGAAAAGGCAATACAGAACTGAATAACATCTCCTGGTGTGAAAATACAAAATAAATACAATACAATAAAACATAAGATACAATAAAACCTGTGCCTTTAGGAGCAATGTATCACATTTGTGATTAACCTGTGATTACTGTAACTGTATGGAACATTGTAACGAGGCTCGAGCACTTTTAATAAATACTTGAAGCTGGTGTCCTCTACCACTGCATATGGGCGCATAGCCGATTACATGTAAATGCAAATTGCTTCGGTAATATTTTGGCCCTATCTGCTTTCGCATCTAGGCTGCTTAAAAGCAGCAGGGATAAGTAGTTGGACTCCTGCTTTTTTTTTCCTAGCTCCTGTGATTGGCACATCTGGTTGATGCCGTCGAATATACGTTAACATGTTTGATGGGTTTCATTACATTACATTACATTACAGGCATTTAGCAGACGCTCTTATCCAGAGCGACGTACAACAAGTGCATTAGTTCCAGGTGCAGAAGTGCAAAAGAAACACACTAGAGCGAAGTAAAGATCGTAGTGCCAGAAGTGACCACGTAGATCAGGACTCCAACCCTGTAGAGTAACCTGTTCAGCAAACAAACAATCCTGCCAAGTACAAACTAGCACTGAAATCACATTTTCCTAATCAGAATCAGACAAACAATCCTGCCAAATAAAAACTAACGTGCTCGTATTAGCCTAACTAAATACATTGAGCTAAACTATAGGCTAGGGAGGGGTGGGGAGAGGTGCAGCATGAAGAGATGAGTCTTTAGTCTGCGTTTGAAAGTAGTTAGATTCTCTGCTGTTCTGACCGCCACGGGGAGGTCATTCCACCAGCGAGGGGCCAGGACAGACAGCAGACGGGAGCGGGAAGTACAGACAGAAAGAGGGGGAGGTGCCAAGCGTCCAGAGGTGGCAGAACGGAGAGATCTGGCTGGTGTGTAGGGTCTGATGATCCTCTGGATGTATCCTGGTGCTGACCCCTTAGCTGCCTGGTATGCAAGCACCAAGGTCTTAAATTTGATGCGAGTTTCCGCACACATACCCTACAACTGTCGAACAACGCCGACACACCGTCCTCGTTCGATCCACCACTCGCTGTCCGTTGCTGTCGTAGTTCACTGGGAACCCGAAATTTTCCCACACAGCTGATTTGAAAGAAGCAGGCGGGTCTTCTAGCTCCTGTATGTCATTTGCACTCGCCATAGTGTGACTAACTCAGCCAGAGTCAGTCACACTATGGCCACTTAACTTTACCCAATAATGGAGCCCCAGTTTATTTCTCCTGGTTCCTAAAGCTCGAGCTAAGCTTCGCATGGCATGTTGCAAACGGCTTACAGCTTAAGGTTTCCGGGTGGAACTTGTGTTTGTAAAATTTGGTTCCGCATTACGTTCATCAATCTTCGGACATAGGCTACCGTGTATTCTTCGTACGACTGCATGCACTGAACCGTAACGTCCGTACTGTGACGGTTCGGGACGAATACACATACCGTTACACCCCTACTGTGTGCACAGATATATACCAACCCACAAAATACACATACAAACACACACACCTACACACACATGCATGCACACATACACACACACACACATGCATGCACACCTACATACACACATGCATGAACACACACGCACGCACATGGATGCACACATACAAACACACACACACACACTTGCACGCACACATACACACATACACATGCAAACACACACACACACATACATAAGCTCAGGGACATTGTTCAGCATTCTGTCTTTTCAAACTGAAGATACTTGGCGAACCTTCCAAGGGTTTGTACTATTGTCCAAACAGACTTTGTTGGCATACAATGTAAATTTATTATTGGTTTTGTAACCTGGAATGTCAGATTTTCTTGTGCAAAACAGCCTTGATCAAATTGGACTACCCGGTGCTTTCAAACATAATCTTAAGGTACACAGTGTCTGGCCAGTATAAATCAACAATTCCTAGAGAAGTTTGGGGATAGCCTTAAGTAGGTCTATCATCCGTGACAGACTTCACCTGTGTCAAAAATAAATAAATAATATTCCAGTGAAGACTTTTTTTAACGTGGTAACCGGTAATCCGGTATTCATGTTTGGAGCTAGATCAGGGCCTAAGGTTTTGACAATTTGAATCAAGGAAATGTAACTGAACAGGAAAAAGTTTAAATAGAAGCACAACTTGAAACTGAAAAAAAGGAAAAGAATATATACATGAATATTTGGAGAATTCAATCGCAATGTCACCAGCAAAAATCCTTTTTTTACATTTTGAAAAAAGCAAACAAATAAGACAAACCAGAAATTTCTGTGCATATATGAATAATGAACTACATTTGGATGTGAAATGAAGCTTCTTAGTTGAGCTGCCAGCTAAAGGCTTAACAGTTAATTCAAAAAACTCTTTGAATTAACCAGAGCATGTTGGGGGCTAACAGCTCAGCAGCTGAGAACACTTAGAGTGGAGTGGAATTTCTGTGCAAACAACTCTTAAGGAAGTGAAGAAATCCTTACTATCTGCACGGGGGTGTGTGTGGGTGTGTTGGGGGGGGGGGGGGGGGGAATTTAAAATGCAACAGGAATTGGCCAATAACACAGTGACAACGCATATCAGGATGTAGAAAATGAATCGGCGCACGGCCAAGGGTAATGTGATTGAGAAAGTGACCGGATAAGTGTGTGTGCACGTGCGTGCCTGCATGTGTGTGTGGATCCATGCCTTGGTGTGAGTGTGTTTTACTTTTATGCTGTAAAACTGAACGGGCAAAGATCAATATAACCGGGGCATAAAACTTTCAAAGATGCATGTGTTGTAGTAACTCACAGTAGAGTGCTCTTAAGTCTTTGATTTTGTCATTGAATTGGCCTCCTCTCTAAAACAGAGGACATGCTGGCTATCTCCAGATACAACAAATTAGTCTGCACTAATAAGACTCATTTATTACAGAATTGCTTTTCCTGAACTCCACTGTGACAAACTGCTCATTAATCTGTTAACTTTGTTAAGTCTTGGAGATTTCCAAAGCAGTTAAAATGAACTGATGATAATGTATGTGACAGAATTTTAACTGAACAGACAAAAAACAACTTTTATTTTCAGACACTCACACACACACACACACACACACACACACACACGCGCACACACGCGCACACACATGCGCATGTACATACACACACACGCACACAAGCTCACACACGCACACACATACAAAAACCTGCACACGGCATGTTTCACATCTAATGCACCACTGTCTCCTTATTTTCAAACAACAGAACCAGTCCAGAAAAAAGCATTGCAAAACTGCATTAGCATCGACACACCCTTCGAAAGGCCAGCTCTTGCGCTAATGCACTGGCCCTGTTGACATTTCCCAGCATAGCATCAGATTGGAATTGCCGGTGAGGTCACAAGCTGGAACCTCCAATTCGATTAGCTCCTCCCTCACTTCCTCTCCGCCACTCCCACTAGCTGGTCTTCAGAGTGTGTGACAGTACTGCTCTGATTCTCCTGTGACTGGCAGCATCTCTTCAGCTCCTCAGCTTTGTGAATCTACAGGACCAGGACAGGACCAGAACAAGGACCAGGTAGTAGCTGTGTTTCTGGATGGGAAGGAGGTTTGTGTGTGTGTGTGTGTGTGTGTGTGTGTCTGTCTGTGTGTGTGTGTGGGGGGGGGGGGGGGGGGGGGGGGGGGGGGGGGGGGGGGGGGGGGGGGCGGGGTTCAGGCACATTTCTCAGGCACATTTCCTTAATGTGCCTGAGACGGTGTAAAAAAAAAAATCTTTAAAAGCAGAAACTCTGGGGATGAATAATTTAAAAAATATATTTTTTATCAAGCTTAAACTGTACCCCATGTTGTGTTTATGATGATAAACATGTATGTCAGGAGACCTCGTTACATTTCTGGCTTTTAGAAGACACTGCCGCACAGAGCAGCTTACACAGTTTTACAATTTTTACCAGTTCACCTTGCTTTACATCTTATCCATTCACACAGCTCAACATAAACGGACGCAATTCAGGCTAAGTACCTCCCAATGGGTACGGCTTCGGCTTACCGGTGGTTTCGACAACTACGTTTACTCGCGGCAAACCCCACTCCTCCAACAGACCCTGTGCGATATGTTCAATCACGTGATCTTCGGGAAATATGAACGCGTACAGGCATGCAGCTCGCAGACATATGTCTATGTTTCAGCTCCCACTTTCAGATTACGTAATGAACCGTCAGGCTCATTTAACTGTCTGAAGTTCTTGAGTTCCACATGTCCGTTGTGAATGAAACGTGGTCAGCTTCGTGACTGTTCCTTGGGTTTTGTGATATAAATAATTCATCACTCAGTCGGCGAAGAGCCTCAAACCCGAAGTAGCTACTGCATACCACCGATTTCAAATTCTTTTTAGCAACGCGTTGCACACATCTTCTCCCTCTCTCGCCGCGTCTTCTTCTTTTTCTTCTTCTTCTTTGGTGTTTTATGGCAGTTGACATCCTTTGTAGTGGCGTTACCGCTTCCTTCTGGATTTAATCAGTTATTGCTGTCTGGTTCTCTGTCTTATATCCTTTTACTTAGACCAGTTCAAAAAATCTAATTATCTCCTTCTCTCCCTCCACCGTGTCCCCACCGCTGACAGTGTTAATTTTTTTTCGTGAAGTGACTTGCGAACGATCGGTCAGCTAGCGTCACCCAGCAAGTGTACACCACAAACGGCGATGGAGTAGCAGTTACTGGCTCTTTAACTGACTGTGGCGAAAACCTACGGTGATAACTTGCTCGGTTAACAGCAGGTCTACTAGACAGTTATATGAAAATTAGCCTAGCCAAAAATCAACAGTAAGTACACATCTCTGATTGATTGACCATCTGTGTAGTCGATGTTCTTCCCCTGTGGTTCATATTGCTAATGCGTGAGCTAACCATGGATAGCCTACCTAGCTCACTGGCTAGCTATCTAGCGAAGCATATTCGTTTTGCTGAGAAATATAAATTGAATATAACTGAACATAATTTTATTATTAATGTCATACATATAACGTGATTACATGACACAGTACAGTCACGGATGGAAATTAAACTCCGTAAACATTTGATAATAAATTTTGAAACATAACGGCAGACAGTCAGCTACCCTCGAGTCTGCTTAACTCTATGGTTTCGGCTCCAAATCGACAACATGGCCGCGCCCGCCATTGAGCTTCAAAACGTGTTTTAGAGACCCACGGAGAGTCAATGGGTGACGTCACAGTAGCTTTATCCATATTTTTTACAGTCTCTGGTCCCCACATTCAAGCAGATCTGCAATCCTTGCCTCCACTCCTAGTCTCTGTAACCCTGTAAACATTACCCTTTTTTTCTTCCATCATACTTCCTGCATACAACCAGGACATGCTCCACTGTTTCTGACTCCTGGCACTGATCACAATAGCCAGTTGGATGTTTTCCTATAATAAAGAGTGTGCTATTCAAGTTGCTGTGACCAATTCTTAATCTACTCATGATTACTTGTTCTCTTCTATCGGTTCCACTGTTTCTTGCCATTCCTACTTTATTTTGTATTTTATATAAATGTCTTCCTTTTGTTGCACTATCCCAGTGTTTGCCATTGTTTGATTACTCCCCTCCAAACTATGCTTTTCCCCTCTGATTTTGCTCTGCCGCGTCCGCCATTAGCCTTAACGTTAATGAAACGTGAACACAATTCTTGATTCCTGGGTGAAGGGTCAAATAATGAACTATCCATTAAAAAAGTATTTACAAATTATTTGTCACAAATTATGAAGTAAATTTTGGGCGATCACGATAATATCGATAAAAACGAAAAAAGAACATTATTGTGTTTATCGTCAATCACGTTAGTGGTGATAATCCGTTTTTGTTGTCGTGCCAACCCTAGTTACTGGCCCAGTACCCAATCCGGGCATTAGTCTTCTCTGCCGCCCCGTCTACACTGCACTACCACTCACTCTTCATACAGATATCACCACGGTGACTAATCAAGGCTTATGGGCTTCTTCGGTAAACAGATTTCAATTTTGCATAGCGTCGTCCCGTTGCTATTGCTATTAATGACCCACTTTTTAGTATCCGGCGTGTCAAAAAGCTCTTAAAAGTAATTAACCCCCATTGTCATCTGCATTGAGGAAATGGGCGGCCTCCCCCGATATCAGCGTGTACAAATGGCTGGGGAAATTAAGATAAGATTCTGTGTGAGTCACAAGATAAACATGTTTACCTAGATAATCTACTTTTTTAAAGAACGCATATATTTTGATGAGGTATGTCATTTCTAAGCATGAGAGCTGGAGGTAGAAAACCTGTTGGTTCTGTGTGGCTGTGAACTTCAATTTCACTTCTGATTGGTAGATTACTTAACAGATGCACTGCTGATTGGTTAAAATGTAAACTGAGGTGTGAAATTAGTAACATGTCATAGAATACCAAGACCTCTTGAATTTAGCAGTATAAGAACTTTGTTGCGTTCAGGATGAATAACAATAAAAAATTCAAATCTTAACTGAATTAAATTGGCCTAACATTTAATGGATTTGTTCACTTTTGTTCTGTATGTGTTGTATAAGCACTAAAAATTATTATTTTGATTGAAAAAATGAGTATTTCACAAAATTACATTGCCCAAGATAATGTAGGCCAGCACAAGACCCTGTGCTTATTAAATTGCATCCATGCTCAAGGGGAGCCTTATTTGTTTTATAATGGAATTGGATGACGTGAAGCTGCCATCATTTCTATAATGTGAACAGTTCCCCAGGAAAGAGCATAAAGACATTAGCAGAGGATACTGCTGCTTTTGTCAGATACGGCATGTGGCTTTCCATGCAGCTTTGAATGGCCGCCTTGCAAATTCATGACCAGGATATTTAAAGAGTTTTTTTTTTTTTACACTGCTGTCATGTTTTCTCTGGAGAACAAGCAACAGTAAAACGTTATCTCAGTTATTATTCTTCATAAATCAGCGATTGCGTGTGCGCATCTGGGTGTGTCTGTGTTTGTGTGTGTATGCTTGTGCTCCCATGCGTGTGTGAGTGTGTGTGTGTGTGTGTCTGCGCATACGCAGATGAACACATGAGATTTATGAGTTCCTGTTTCATTACCAGGAATTTCTGGAGTATCTCTGAGTTGAAGCTTCTCTAGAGAAGGAAAAAAAATTCAACTGCAGGCAGGCAGAGCCAGGAATTTGACCACAGACGAGCCAGTCCACATTTCCTCCATTTCTAACTCACACATTCCAAACAACATAGTTACAGTATGTTTCACAGTCTTTCTCGCTCTCTCTCCCTCTTTCTCCTCCCACTTAGCCTGTTGCTCTCTCTCTCTCCCCTGCCGAAAATTCCAACTATTCTCTCCCCCCTCCCTCTCTCTGATATTATTTCGGAGCCCGGCCCCCTCCTCTTTCCGTCTCGCTCACAGCAGTTCCTCTGTCCTCCGCTGCCTGGTTCCGCTGGCCCAAGAGCACTTGGACAGCGTCGCCCGGGGGCCAATCTGGTCTTTGTTCCACACGGGGTCTGGCTCCGCCTGTCTGTTTCAGCCCAGAGACAAGGCCTGGCTTTTGTTAGTCGTCAGACAGTGGGGAGGCGAGGGTGTTCGAATATCCATCTTCAATACAACGAAACCACCTTGAGAATTCTGTAAATGGGGCCTCTTTGCTGGTACACAAACTTCCCCTTGTGAAGGAGTCTGCTATCTCTAATCTGTCTGTAATCTGGGACAGATTAAATTACAGTGCATTCATTTCACTGACACTATAATAATATAGTGTCAGTGAAATGAATGCACTGTAATTTAATCTGTATTCCAGAGAAAAATGGAGCTTTCGCCTGATTAATATGAGCAATAGTGGCTGACCTGGTCAACAACATCTCCATGCACATAAGTATACATGCTGAATCACTAAAGCACTTGTGCAAATTAGCTATGCTTACCAAGAGCAAACAACAAGTACAAAGTACAAATTATGAGTAGGCCTACATCACTGATTACATTTATAACAATACTGAAGAAGAGAAATATAAAACCATAAAAGTAATTTTAAAAATAATTTAAAAAAATAAGGAAATAAGATAAACTGAATTTTTATTATACAAGATAGGAGCATTCATTGGAAGTTCACATTGGAAGATGGTCCACAGTTCTATTGTTCACTTTATCTGGCCCAGCGACAGCCCACATAATCAGCCCGCATACAGAAATGAATGACAATCCGTGGGCGGCCCAGTTCTGGTTGCCAGATTCTGACCATTTTTTGGACCATGACTTTAAATTAATGGCCCAAAGAAATGGCCTGGATCAGAGACCATGATTCAGTTCCTTTTGCGGGCCGAAAGAGCGTCATGTGGACCGTCGCTGGGTCAGACCAAACTTGGTACCTGGGTCGTGACCACTGTGTGTAGTTTGTTCCACCACTGGGGGCAACCTTGGCAGAACTTCGGATCAGAAACTTGGCAGAAGCACAGAAAATGGGTTTTTTTATGATGTGGGAATATTGGAGTAGCCTGTCTGGACACGTAGGTGCCATAAACCCAGGAACAGACACGAGCAGGAGCCTTGTTTGGAAAGGGAAGACTAGCCTGTGCGCCCCCCCCCCCCCCCCCCCCCCCCACACACACACACACACACCTTCTCCACTGCATATGGGGCTGGGACAGGCTGTATACCCCCCACCCCCAGAGAGTACCCAGCAGCCATTGACAGGGGGTTGTTTGTGCTTCTTACAGTGACATGGAAAAGGCGCAAGGACCACCAGAGGGTTTTGCCCCACCATACCCAGGGCCCCCCGCCAACAACTACGGAGGCATGGCTGCACCCCCCCAGCCTGATATCCCGGCCCCCCCATACGCCCCTCCCCAGCCTGGCCCCTACCAGGGAGGTGAGTAACACCCCTTCACACCCTGGGGGGTATGTGCCTGGCACTCCCATGCATGCCAAGTGCACTCGTGATTACAGTCTTAAACTACTGCCACCTGAGACAGCTAGAGCAGATAAAGGCTGAACCTTTAGCCATTTGAAGGGAATGTTTTTTTCCAGAATTCCAAGTCAGCCTTCTAGAACCCCATTGCTTTCGGTCGCCAGTAATGATTGTTGCATCAGAGTTGGAATTCTCTGTTAAGAACATTCTATTCACATGTTTGTGATCTTACAACTCACCTGGCAGGAACTCTCACCTGTTCCGTCTGTCCCCCCCCTCCCCTTCCTTCAAACTCACCCTGTCTCTCCTGATACAAGGTCCTGTCCCTGGAGCATACCCAGCTACACCCCAGTATGCCAATGTACAGCCTGGACCCCAGCAAGTGGGTGAGTTCCATCCCATTCCTCCACCCTCACCTCACACACACACACACAGTCCTCAATCCTCCCAGTGTGTTTTACATAGCCTGCTAAGCAACTGTGGTCAATTACGCAACACTGGTGCAGAGGTCAGAACTTCTCTACATCATGCTGCAAATACTCTCTAAATGAAATTACTTTCCCTTTACGTATATTATTATGTGATATATATGTTCATATTATATATAAATGAACATCTTTACCTTCTAAGGGACAGCGAACGAGCCATCTGGCATTGTACTTTGGTATAATTACTGATATGCATATTGCTTTGCATCGTCCCTTTTAACTATCATAAATTAATTAAGTAAATCAATGCTCTAAATTTAAAATCCTTTAGTGCCCTTATACACAAAACAATCAAAGCAAAACACCAAGTTGTCAAATAAAAACAGAACAAATAAATGATCCTGCTTACAGAGCTAGTGTGTAAGCATATCGCATCGGATTAACCTTTGTATCTGGCTGGGCGCTGACTTATAATTATCAAGATCTTTAGTCAGCACCCCACCCACAAAGACACTAACTTGTTCCCATGACATCAGTTTTCCAGCAACACAAAACATGATTCAGTTGGATGTTTTGTAACTAAACGCTGTCTCTCCATCGCAGTCGCTGACTCTCTCTCAGCCTGTTTAAGTTTGAGGGTCTGATAAGAGGCAGACTTCTGTGATCTGCCCTACACCCTTAACCTTTTGTGTCTAAGCATTTCTCCCCCACCCGAAAATACAAAAAACCAGCACCGGTGGGGCTAGTGTCACCGGTCTTGGCTAATGTCTCAGAGAAAAGTAGAAAGACCTGCTTCTGACTGTGAGTCAAAGATGCTAATTCAAGTGTCAGCCTTTCATTATTGCACTCAACTTCTGAGTGGAGGTCATGCATTTCTAGGATTCCTTTCACCCTTTTGTGTTCGTGACCTCCTCTGGAATCAGGTCACATGTGTATCTAAAGTATTCTCGAAGGCTTTCGAACGTCTTTTCTTATGAGCAAATATATTGAATAGCAGCGTGGAGCCCTGTCCAAGGGTCGGGCGATATCGGCTCCATCTTCATTTCCGACTGCGAAACGCGTTAGTTTTTATGTCTATTAAAACCTTTTTTGTAACAAAAGACGACTCGATTTTTGAAATCTTTTTTTTTTTTTTTTTTGCCATTTTTCTCCCGTTTTCTCCCCAATTTAGTCGTTATACCAATTCCCCGTGTGTATCACTGTCCTGGTCGATGCGCTATCCTCCTGTAGACTACCACATGCCTCCTCCGATACATGTGAAGTCACCAGCCGCTTCTTTTCACCTGACAGCGAGGAGGGTCACTGGGAGAGTGTAACGCGCGCGGAGGTTCACGCTATCTCCCCCAGATCCCCTCCCTGCTGAACAGGCGCCCCGACCAACGAGTAGGAGTCGCTAATGCAACTATCAGGACTCATACCCTCACCGGCTTCCCACCCGCGAACACTGCCAATTGTGTTCATAGGAACGTCTGACCAAACCGAAAGTACCTCTGGCGGGGATTGAACCCGGGTCTCTGCGGTGGTAGGCGAGATTTTTAAAATCTTAACAAACTGCTCCCGAGTACAATACCTCCGCCCCATAAAATGATATTGATCTGAAAAGGCACTCAAGGTTTTTGCTAATGAAAAGCTCTACTTGTACAGGCTATGGAATGACACAGATGGAAAGTATTGCGAGCTTGTCTGTGTGTGTGTGTGTGTCTGTGTGTGTGTGCTAGTGTGTGAGTGTGTGTGTGTGTGGAAGGAAACACACCCAAAATAGGTGTTTGTGTTTATTTCAGGGTGCTTGTGCATGAGGAACTTGTTCTTGCTTATGGTGTAGGTATGAGGAAATGTAACTGAAAGTGTGTGTCTGTGTGCATGTGTGTGTGGAAGGAAATGCACTCAAAATATGAGTTCACTGTTTATGTCGGGGAGCTTGTGCATGAGGAATTTTTTTTTGGTAATGGTGTAGGTATGAGGAAATGTGACTGAAGGCGTGTGTTTTGTGTGTATGTGTGTGTTTGTTTGCGTGCATTTGTGTATGTGTGTGCGTGTGTGTATATGTGTGTGTGTGTGTGTGTGTGCGCGCGTGCGTGTATGTGTGTGTGTGTGCGTGGGTGTGTTTGAGTTTCCATGGCTCTGTGTTTGCACAGTGAGAACACAGCAGTACTTCCTGCTCTCTCTCTCCCTGCCTCTCTGCAGTGACCCAGGTGGTGATGGTGCCGCTCCTGTCGGACGTCCCGGGCCAGACGCGTTGCCCCCACTGCCAGCAGACGGTGATCACCCAGACCCAGCACACCTCGGGCCTGCTCACCTGGGTCATATGTGGCACCCTGGGGATATTAATGTGAGTACCCCCGCGGGCCACCGTAACCATGGCAGCCGCATCCGGCCCCTCCGGCTTAACGCGATTAATGCGCCGATTGGGAAGAGTCAGTGAGGGGGAGGAAACACAAAGTGCGGACAAAAAAAAAAAAAAGCATCACAGCCTGTATTCATAAAGCATCTGAGAGAAGGGAACGCTGATCTCCATTGTTTCATTCTGTTTTATTTTTCTTTTTGTTCGTGTATATCTCACGTTTTATTATGAGAAGCCCTTTGTATTGCCTTCGATTGTATGAAAAGTGCTATATGAATGAAGTTTGATTGATTGATTGACTATGGACGTAAAGGCAAAACTGATCCTAGATCTGCACTCTTACTCTTTATGAATACAGAAGCACTTCAGCAGCCTTGTCCTCTATAAGACTCTGTACCCCGAGGCTTCCTCGGGCGCAGGAGTCCCCAAATGTTCTAATCTCCATCCTTTCTAAAATGGCCACCCTCTGGCCAATGTTCTGCACATCAGTAGAATGGTTACAAGCCAAGACGTCCCTGCAGGCTGCAATAAAGTGGCTATTTAACATACAAGAAGGTCTGAGACAGAACATAACCGACCAAGCATCTAGATTACCCAAGCATTTAGTCCTATGTAGATAAGTAATAATTTACAGTGGTTATAACTTTACATGGGTCATGTAAATGACATATTGTTATTATTATCTGTTAATAATCTAAAACATGTAGTTTATGAAATACAGAACCATAAAAATATATACTTAAAAGGGACCTTTAATGAGACTGCTGTGCTGAAGAACCCAGTCTGGGAATCCAAATCCCTACCCTGGCATATTGTCAATCGCCCTGCTTCCTCCAGACCACTAAGGGGTGCTCTACTCCACTTTCATTCTGCAGGTGCTGGCCGTGCTGCCTCATCCCCTTCTGCGTGGACTCGTGCAAGGACGTGGAGCACCGCTGCCCCAACTGCCAAAACCTTGTGCACATCTACAAGCGCATGTGAGCCTCTGGATGGGGTGGGGGGGGGGGGGGGGGGGGGGGTTGGGCGGGGGTCATTTGGGGACCGACTGTCTGGACCACAGTGAGCCAGGGGAGTAGGCTCCATGGAACACCACCAGCCTCTTCAGGAGCCTTAGTGGGTCCTACTCTCTTGCAAATCAGAGGTAGAAAGGTCCTGCCCTGTTTTCATTCCACTCATGAACCCAGACAGCTGAATTCACCAATTAGCAAATCCATGGGGCTGGAATAAAATACTGGGGAGGACTTTTACATTCTGGACCTGGACCACCTCTGCAACATCCCATCAGCGTGTCATTGCAGATTCGGTCCTCTATATGTATTACAGGTGGTTTAATTGTGAACAGATGAAGGAAGTATTGGACAGGGCCTATTAATTTCCCCGGCTTTCAATTAAAAAAATGCAAAATTGAGTGTGTGTTTGCGTGGGTGCGTGTGTGTGTGTGTGTGTGTGTGTGCTCCTCTGTCGCCATGTTGAATTCATGTTGTTGCTTGTTTATTGTTTGTGCAAGTAAGGCGTCGTTCATTCTTTTTCATTTATTCATTTGATTTTGAGCCATTGCTATTTTCTGATTATTGAAAAATTTTTTGTATATACTTTGTTTTTCTATTATAGTTGTATATACATTAATTAAATAAAAGATTCCGCTATCAGATGACTGATAAATCTTCATTCTTTTGGTAATGGTTGTGCGCCTTGACTGCGTTACAATAGTTCAGATGAACATACTACAGCTTGGTTTTTAGTTTTAGTTTTTAGAGGAAAAGTGTCTCTTTAGGACACCTTCTGAAACACACCAGACAAACTACTGTAAGCTGAAAATATATTATATTGGTTCGTTCAAATAATACATAATTTAGGCTGCCATCTAATGGCAGTTAGTTAGTTAGTTCACTACTTTCCTGTAGATATGAAAGAAGTGGCCAGAGGAGGGGAAGAATGCTGGGAGACAGGTGGTTAAGTGGTTGGAGGGGTGAAAAAGCACCCCAAAAGTTCCCTGTCGCCTCTGTCCCCGATTCCTGGTGTCTTTTTTGATCATATCAGTAAAAGGAATGTCGTAACGGGAACCCCTAGTTTGCTAAACTAGCACATTATAACATGAAAGCAGCGTTTTACCGCCATGGAGAGCCACAGATTTTTAGACAGGAAAGAAACATACTGTACATACCATAAACTGTTTCCACAAAACCAGGGCCGAATATTTATTAAAAAGTCCTTAAAACATTAAACTTTGGCGCCGTTCCTGCAGAATTCCAGACAATTTTAAAAGGAAAGTAAGTTCTTCTTTCTTTACATTTTATTTTTGTCTCAGATATGTTTTTGTGTAAATTTCTGAAGTGTCAAAAGAGTATTTTCAAATTTGGCCCACATTTAAATATGGAAACACACACGCACGCACACACACACACACACACACACACACAGATCTAGACAGGGATGTACAACAATTAGAGCTGTAAAGAATTAATTGGGTCCATAAAATCAATGAGCCATTAAGAAAGTACCAAACAGCACAAGGGACTGGGTGGCGATGAGGACATAGCAAGCTGGTCTCAGGAGACACCAGGCCTGTGTAGTCTAAATAGAATGTGACATTTTTCCATTCAACATTAAATGGCACAAGTCTGGTTTGGCCCCTTTAACTGGAACACAATCTGTTCTGCTTATGGCCATTAAAATGCCAATAAAATCAAAGGGTGCTGAGAGTTGTTAGATACTCTGAACAAGCACAAAAGCAGGGTTTCAGCTTGTGTAACCCTGCCTATTCCTCTTAGTTTTGACTTTTTATGTTATTATTATTTTTTATTTTTTTGTAAAGCGCCCTGGGATGTACGCATGAAGAGCGCTATATAACAGCTTATTGTATTGTATGTGTTTGATTGGCTATGATCCGATTACTTCTAAATGAAGACCTAGATGCTGTACTAGGTCTGCCCACTAGGTGTCACTCCACACCAGCTGAAATGAAGACATTTTGCCAGGGAATTAATTTGACAGTATCAACTCAAGGAAGTTACAGTATCTCCTCTCGAGGCATCTGACATTGAAATACATTTGTTTCTAATCAGTTTTGGGATTTTCAGAAGATTCAAATAAGTGAAGAAAAGTTTTTATTGTTGTTTTTCTGTTCAGAAAACGCAGGGGACCTTGAGTGCGATATCTCTTGACGATTTCCGACAGATATCTCTAGACTAACATGCACCGATGAAGAGATCCGCGTAAATGCATTGCAGACGTTTCTAAACGAGAGCAGTCAGATTGGGAGATACCGTTAAACGCATTATGGGTGCCCAGAATAGAAGCACAGCTTTTAATCACAGTCTGGCAGCCCCATGGATGTTGTGGTATCTCCACACAAAAGTAGGGTTTGCGGTAAAAGGGAATGTTTTCCAGCCACCAACCGCCCACCTGATAAGTAGAAACTGTAAGAGTAGACAGATGTAAACCAATCAGCATGGCGTGGATCAGCAACCAACAGTATTATAACTGCACCATAAGGGCACCCCATATAAGGGATAATATGGGAGAATTCCAAAAACACCACAGTAGTACTAGTAGTAGCCACAGCAGCAGCAGCAGTAGTAGTAGCAGGAGCAGGAGCAATAGTAATAGTAGCAGCAGTAGTAGTAGTAGCAGCAGTAGTAATTGTAGTAGTAGTAGTAGTAGTAGTAGTAGCAGCAGGAGCAGTAGTAGTAGTAGCAGAAGTTGTAGTAGTAACAGTAGTAGTAGTAGTAGTAGCAGCAGGAGCAGGAGCCGTAGTAGCAGTAGTAGCAGCAGTAGTAGTAGTAACAGTAGTAGTAGTAGTACTAGTAGTAGTAATGGTAGTAGTTGTAATTGTATTTGCAGCAGTAGAAGTTATAATTGTAGTAGTAGCAGTAGTACACAGTAAAATGTCCAATGTTAATTTACCTACAACAGAGTAGCCTACATATGAGCTCTATAGGGACCATATGTGTTCCGTAAGAATGGATTCAACACTGAGCATTTTGCTGTGTAGCAGGTGTAACTGTAGCAGTAGTAGGGGCAGTTGTAGTAACATTAGTATGGGGGGTAGCGGTAGGAGTAGAGTTGTACTGGCATTAGTAGTTGCAGAGATTGTGAATATGCCTCAGCTCTTTTGGCAGGAATAGCTGCAATCGTTGGGTCAAATTGTTGCCTGGAGTCAATAACAGTAATGATCCATCCGGTCAATACTTCCATTATGGTGGGAATGGTGAAAGGCCAGCGGGAGCTGGTAGGCACTGTAGGCCGTTGTGTCACAGGCAGGCTCACAGGAAACGCATCACTGATGCCGCCATTCACCAATAACAAACAAGGGGGACAGACCCTCACCAGTGGGGGCCAACCCGGTGACCTCGTGCTGGACCAAGCTGCCCAACTACAGGACAGGCAAGGGGGAGTATGGTCAGCCCCAAAAACTAGACACATGCTGCTCAACTGGGCATTTTGAACTTCCGCTCCATTGCTGGGTGAGGGTCAGTTGGTCTTAGAGTGTTGGGGGTCGGGGGGCGGGGAGGCAGCGGGGGGGGAGGCACAGTGTGCGGTTGTTTTGATAGAGTGAGGATAGAGACTGATAAGGTGGGACTATCTGAAGTTTTTCCTGTTCCTCTGGTCTTGCCTACACCAATGGGTCTGTCTCTTGTTCACTGGAAGGCATTTTTAGCAACCTGCGGGCGAACAAACAGGAGGTACGGCATTCCGCGGTGCGTTCCTGTGACTATGCAAAAAGCAGCTTTTCATGAGAGGAGGCCAGCCACTACACGCGTCGCCTTTGAAATTCGGTTCGACAAAACTGCCGAGGGAGTCACAGCCCAGAGTTTTTATTTTCAGGTGCCGCATTTCATAATTTCACCTGCCGATCTCAAGACATCCCTGAAAGTGTAAAGTTACAGACCAGCCCTCCTCGGTCTCAGTCTTGCTATCTTTGCGATCCTGCTTCCTTTTGACACAGTTCTGGATCCTTCCTAGCCTCTCTAATCTAGTCTGAGATGAGACAAGATGAGCTGAACGGCCTGTTCTTGTCATTACGCACGTTTTGATTCTTACATTTTCCAGGGCCCCGTTTGGTCCCCTGTGTTGCATTGTCCTGCGCAGCCCTTACAGGAATGAAATATACTGCTGAAAGATATTAACATGTATTATGATGGTCAAAAAAAAAATACTGCCACCACATTTAAAATATATGTTTTAAATATATTGCCGGGAAAATATATATAACATGTTTACAATATATTACTGGATGTTCCATACACACAATATTGTGACATTTAAAAAGATGAATTGATAAATTGGCTGTTTGAAAAAATAATTGATTTCCACATTTTAGTCACATTTAGCCTTGGTCTTTCTCTGCCGTTGTCTTGCCCGTGCTTTTGATCATCCTTTGATTGTTCTGCGCCTGCCGGGCCCGATATCCGTCTGATCCCTGCTCTTCCTCACCGCTCCGACGAAGACCTCGGCGTCTGAAGCGCGTCTGTGCGGTCTGGTTCAATTACAAACCGCTCGGAACCCAGGGGAGTATGATTTATAGCGTATTACGATATTACGACATATATCCCTTTCCTGTGAGGAGCGCACAGTCACAGCCGTGCCTGGTGTTCAGGCCTGCTGCGGCAGGGAAGGCCTCTAATTCCTGTTTGTTCTTGTTCTTTGTTATGAGTTTTATGAACGCTCATATGAGCGGTATACAAATGTGGGGCCCGCTAGACGCCCCACAGTAACGTAGCAGGGGCCTACCGCGATTAAATTTGGGACTAGGGCTGTTGGTCCCCTAAAAAAGACACAGCACAGGCTGAGTGCTATGACGGCTGCTGCGCGTCTCCCCCCTCCACCGTTTTCCACAGGCTTGCTGATAACAGTCAACAGGAGACCTGGGCATCTTTAATTGCATCAGCTCCAGGTCTGGCCTTTGAAGTCAGGTTGCTAAGAGAATTTAGCCTGCAGTACCTCTGGTGGGCAATAGGGGGGATGCTTGCCACATCTGTCACTGCTGCAGCGGTTTCCCCAGGGTGAAAATTAAACTAATGGAATGCTTTGGTCAATAGAGTTGTCATTTCCATAATAATAAATATGTAAGTATTCTTAGAAAGTATATTACTTGAATCAAGTCCTAGTTTATCTAGTTTGTCATCATGAAAAATAATATATTATTATTATTGCCCAGCAACTCTGATGGTGGATTAAGATTACTCTTAGAGTTTTACGACCGTAACAGCGTTTTGATAGAATTTTTTTAATATGAAGAAAGAGAGTGCGTGAGAGAAAAAGAAAGAGAAAGAAAGAGAGAGAGAGAGAGAGAGAGAGAGAGAGAGAGAGAGAGGTGGAGAGAGGCACAGTATAACTTCAAAGCAACATGAGAAATGGCAGCCGCGGAGACAGAAACAGAACTAACACAGTCTGTGTGTTTCTGTGCCGGACATATTGTGAGAACAGCATGACCTTCCAGGGGTTTAAAATAAAAGAAGATAAAACAAGGCAGGGAGTAAAAAAAAAAGAGGGGGTGGGGGAAGAGTGAGAGCTGGAGACAGAGAAAGAGAGAGACTTAGAATTGGAATTTTAGGGGGTTTGGCGGTTCGCAATTTCGTGTCACAATAAATTACCGGGCTGTGACTTGGCAGTAACTGCTCGCGCGACTCTGCCCCCGCAGGCCGCGCGAGTACCATAGAAACAAACTGCCGGCCTGGGGCGGCGGTGCGTACGTGCCGCTGCACCGCGCGCGCTAACGTCAACCCGCTGATCCCGGCCCTCGGGGGCCCCCGTCCCCCTGCCCCCCCGCCCCCCGAGCTGCTGCCTCCCTCACCACTCAGAGAAGAGGGAGAGAGAGAGAGAGAGAGAGAGAGAGAGAGAGACTTCTGACATCCTTTAATGAGCCATGTCACCTACAGACAACCAAGTCTGCCCATGACACATACAAATAAATAAATAAATAAATGTCCCCCCCCCCCCCACAATATACGCCACCCCCTACACTCATAGCCAGCACACACCTGAATCACTCTCATTACAAAGAGATGAAGAGAGAGACAGAGAGAAGAGGGGGAAAGGGAGACAGAGAGAAAGGGAGAGAGACAGAGTGAGCGAGAGAGAGAGAGAGAATAATTTTATTTTCCCATCAAAAGAAGAAAAATGTGCAATTCAGTCTGTCATAACCTGGGGGACAGTGAGTGACCACCCACCCCGTATAAACATCTCAATAAATCATATTTATTGATTTTATTGCTGTTGCTGTTGTTGCTGTTAGTGTTATAAATTATTACATTTATCATTATTATTTTAATATTGCTATTCTTTTACATATTTGTTTATATGTATGCTTTGGCAATATTATTTGCATTTGTATTTCATGCCAATGAAGCGACTTGAATTGACCTGAGAGAGAGAGAGCGAGAGAGAGAGAGAGAGAGAGAGAGAGAGAGAGAGAGAGAGAGAGAGAGAGGGAGAGAGAGAGAGAGAGGAGAGAGAGGAGAGAGAGAGAGAGAGAGAGAGAGAGAGAGAGAGAGAGAGAGAGAGAGAGAGAGACAGCGCCCAGCAGGCAGTGTTATACTGGCAGCCCCTCCATCATCACAGCTGTCACACTGGCAGCTTTTTGCAAATGGGTGCTAACAGCAGCCCGCTAGCAAGCGGTCAAGACCAGGATCCGCCTGTCAGAGGACGGCCCTGCCGCTAACGGGCTGCTGCGGCGCTGACCCACAGAAACAGCTGCTGCCAAAGGTAGTCCAACAGGTGCTGGCTGGGAGAGAGGGAGAGAGAGAGAGAGAGAGAGAGAGAGGGGAGAGGGAGAGAGTTCATATCAGGTTTTTTGGGCGCTGAGTGCTGGAGGGGTTTCATGGTCTTTTTAACTGAACACAGTGCAGACAGAAGAGCATGGATCAGCACCACCCAGATCACAAAGCCTCTCCTCTTCTTTTCCCTCTCCCTCTCTTTTTATCACTTTCTGTTTCTCTCGTTCATCGAGAAAAAGAGAGAGAGAGAGAGGAAGAGAGAGAGAGACGTGTGCTGGTCATGTGCAGTGAGAACGGAGGGCTGCGGACTGAGCCCAGCGTTCAGGATCACATGGGGAGGGGGGGAGGGGAGAAGCGTGTCGCGTGCAGAGCTATTGCAGTGATTGGTTGAGAGTTTGATTGATGGGCTGTCTGCAGAGCCTCATTCGTCTTCCTCGGTTTGAAAAAAGTAATTATAACCAAGAAAATAAAATCTGTCCGTGATTGCCCCGGGGGACGACTGGGGGAGCGGTGGGAGTCGTTTTCCAGGAAGAGGGTTGAGGGTGTGATCCTCTCTCTCTCTCTCAGTCCCTCTCCCTCGCTCTCTCTCTCTCCCTCCCTCCCCCCCCTCTCTCTCTCTCTTTCTCTCCCCCCTGAATCCACAGGCTGCCCAGACTCATAAACCCCAAGGATGGACAGGGTGACTAGCAGTTCAGCCACATGTGGTTTCCCAATGCAACTCAACTCTGGTTTTTTTTTTTTTTTTAATGGCAATAAGAGGACCAAATAAGAGGTTTCTTTCTCCATTCCGATCCATTCACCTACCCCCTGCACCCAAAAGAAAGACATGTTGTGTCTTCTGTTTCCTTTCCTCTTGTTTTAATTTATTTTATTATTATTATTATTATTATTATTATTATTATTATTATTATTATTATTATTATTATTATTATTATTTATTATTTAAGGCACAAGGACTTCCTGTTTGGAGTGGCCATTCAGAGGAAGCCCCCCTGGAGGACATGAAAGGCATTGCGCGGGATCAGCCGTTCCCAAATTAGGCCCTCTCGGCATGAAGCGGCCGCCCCGTCGGCATGGCGACCTTTACGCTGGTCCTTTAATGGCCACAGCTGGGGGGGGCAGGGCACCATCACAGGCTGCCCAACAACTCCAACCCGTCAAAATGCCGGGTCCTCGCCCCCCGCCCCCCCGCACAGCTCGCCACGGTAACCCTTTCATCCACAGGGAGAACAGAGCGATGACCCTGCCCCCCCCGAGACGTGCACATGCGCACACCGCGGCGAGATGATGTCATCACACGCAGGCATGTAGGCGTGTATATGTCAGGCCCCGCGTCACACGGTCCGCGGTCCAGCCCACGCGTTTTCCAAAGGCCCTCGCCATCCTACACCTCCACCCCCATTTCTGCCCCTTCTTTTCTGCTGTTCCTTTCTGTTTTTGACCACACCACCACACACACATTTGTTTGACCCACACTCAAAACACACAATGTCACACTCACTCACACAAACATCACCACACACACACACACACACACAACAACACCACACACACACACACACACACACACACACATACCCACACACAACACACACACACACACACACACTCACATACACACACACAAACGCACACACACACACACACACACACACACACATACCCACACACACACACACACACACACACACACAAACATACACACACACACACACACACACACACACTCACACACACACACCCACACACAAACACACACACACACACACACACACTCACATACACACACACAAACGCACACACACACACACACACACACACACATATACACACACACACACACACACACACACACACTCACATACCCACACCCACATACTGCCTGACTCAGCAGCAGGGGGCAGCTCTGAGGCCAATGCCCGACTGCGGAGAGGGTGCCTCTTTACACATGTGGGTGACCACAACAGCACTCCCAAAGTTTGGGGTTGACAGACTGCTTTAGCCAAGTCTCAAAAATTGGCTTTGTGTCTGTCAAACAGCTACTGCCAGGCCGCCAGCAAAAAAAAAAAATAATAATACATTTCAGATAATTTTTTTTCCTTTTTTTCCCTTTTTGCTAATAACCACCATCAGTTAAACAACTGCCAGCCAGTCTGCCATTCTGAAGCACTCAGATCCTCAGCGGGTTCAGTGGGTTCTCCAGCGCAAGGAAATTGTTTTTTAGCTTTCTTATTTATAATTAACAGGCAGAACTTTTGATTTAACTCTGGCTGTTTGTTTGGGCTGTTCGCTCTGTTAGACACCCTGTCAGATCCTGAGGCACGACCTCAGCAGGCCATGTGTTCTGGGTCCAGGCAGCGTGTGTATTTAGGGGTGTTCAGGGCTGTGATGTGTTCAGTCTGCAGGCAGTTTCAAGAAGTGTGCAGAACTGAGATGTGCTCAGTTCTCCCGGTGGGGCCAAAGAGTGTTCAGGACCTATGATGTGCTACATGGCACTGGAGGTTTGGGGAGTGTTCAGGATTTAAACTTTGAGTGTTCCGGCAACTCAGGACTGTGTTAAGAACTGTGATGTATTAAATGTCCAGCCAGGGTTGGGTAGCATTTGAGATCTTGATGTGTTCAAGGCCCGCACAGTGTTGGGTAGCGGTCGGAGTTCATGTAAAACAGGACCAGGGATCGATTAGCGCAACTGTGAAGGACTGAAGCCGTGACAGACCTCGTCCTTCCCCGTAACCTGTCCTGGCCTCGTCCTTCCCTGTAACCTGTCCTGGCCTCGTCCTTCCCCGTAACCTGTCCTGGCCTCGTCCTTCACCGTAACCTGTCCTGGCCTCGTCCTTCCCCGTAACCTGTCCTGGCCTCGTCCTTCCCCGTAACCTGTCCTGGCCTCGTCCTTCCCCGTAACCTGTCCTGGCCTCGTCCTTCCCCGTAACCTGTCCTGGCCTCGTCCTTCCCCGTAACCTGTCCTGGCCTCGTCCTTCCCTGTAACCTGTCCTGGCCTCGTCCTTCCCGTAACCTTTCAGAAATGGCCGTGAGAATTACAGCCTCTGTTGCGTTTTCAATGTTCCCTATGGATTTTTAATGTTTTTTTTATTTTTTTATTATTCATTTTGTCCACGTCCCTACGAGGTCATCGGTGGATTTACGGTCAACTCGCCGCATAATTGAAGCGGCCAATGAATTTGCGCAATAAAGATGTATCTATTGATTGATTGATACCGTCAGCCCAGGCTGGGCAATGGACGCCTTCAGCCGACCTGTCTTGCGGCCTGTGTGAGTGTGAAGGTGTAATTCGGCAATTGAGATGCACTTTTCAGCAGAAAGTGGTGGTTGGAGAGGAATGGGGGGTGGGGGGGGGGGGGGTGGTGATGGGTGTGGGAGTGATTTTGGGCGGTGGTGGGGCAGGAAGGGGGAGGGGGGGGTGCGCTCAAAGATGTAGGGTCGGTCATAAAGGCCTTAGTTTGTCAGGGTAATAGAACAGTAATATTCCTTCATCAATCACAGCGCTGTCGTTGTGGGCAGGGGAGTAGGTTCCGGCTCAGTGCCAGGGCAGAGGCCTGTGGGAGACTGCCAGTGATTGGGGGGCAGGTTTGGGGGCAGGGGGGCGGGGGGGGGGGGGGGGGGGGGGGGTAGGCACCCCGGTGCTGTCCCTGAGCCCTCCGGTGTCAGATTCAGTGCCTCATGTTCTGATTAAAACTGCAATTTGTCATCCAAAATGTTTTTTATTCTTACTCAGCTTCAATCTCTTTTGAAATATCTCATTTTATGCATTAATTTTTTTTTTTTTTTTTGGTTGCCTTTAAGCCACATTCAGGTAGCAGCCACACAGGAGGGGGGTGTCCACGGTGGGTACTGCAAATCGACTGTCCTGACACATCATCAAGGTCAGTGCAATATTTTAAACAATCAGCGCAATCTTTTAGACATTCACATTTTTTCTTGCATTTAAAGTGTTCATTACAAGATAAAGCCTTTGTTTTTTGGAAATTATGATTAGGAAAATAACAAAATTTGCTTTTGATGTAAAGCATGCCATTTTATAACAGAAGGGCTGGAGGTTAGAACATAAACTCATTTCTGAGGCCCTGTAACTGCTGATTGGTTAAGTTGTAAATTGCCATTTAGCTTACGTGAGCAAAATGCCCTCCAATCTGCCCCTGGTGGAGGGAGCTGCCTGGAGGCATAAAATTCAGACAGCACAAGAACAGCATCCGTACGTTTCCCGGGGAAGGCTTTCAGACGCGCACCGCCAATTTAACTTCGGACTCAAAATATGTACTGTCTGCTAAACGTACTGCATACTGTTCAGCGCGCATTTTTATTACGTTATCCAGTTTGCAAAAAGTATCCTCCACAGTATTTTCCAACGGCACTGCGCATGTGTCGTTAGACATCCTGCTCTTGAGGTAAAAAAGGCCCCGCCCCTTCCACTCTGATTTTAGGGACACAAACACGGCTCCACCTCGTCCTCTCTGTGCGACCTCCTGAAAAGTATGGTTTCCTTCCTGAGAAGTGTGCTCTCGAAAACACGCTCAGCTAAACCCCGGAAACAGGTGTGTCGTCCATCCGAGGGTTTTAAGTACACTACATTTTGAGAAAGCCTTGCCTACTTAACGACCTTCCCGTCCAGTGTACTCGGCCTCCACACTCAAAGGTAGGTAAGTGAGCGGTTTTCAGACAGCGCTTGTGTGACTGTGATTCTGTGGCCTGTGTAATTAGAGGTGTTGGCAGCGGCTGTGCTAGACTGGTTTCTGAGAGGAGGTGTCTGCCAGCTCACCTTGGGGGGGGGGGGGTTACATCACTGTCACGCCTGCCTGTCCCGGGGTTATGACTGCGCTTCCGCAGGCGGCTGCGGGATCGAAAACGGCCGGGATGCTTTAACTGCCATTCGCCACATGCTCAGCCAATCCAAGCTCCCGCTCCAGAAGCGAACCGCTCCAGTGTCGGCGTAGTTCCGTTTTTTGTTAAAAAACAGTGTCGCAGAGTACGGTCGCGTGAGAACAGAGAAAGATGGAATCAGACAGAAAAAAAGGATAGACTCAATGGAGAGAGAGAGAGTGTGCGGTGTAGGCCCAAGAGAGATACAGACAGCTCAGCGGCAGCATCACCCTCCTCAGACGCTCCACACATACGCCGCCATCTTCTTCCGTGCTCCTTTAACCTCTTCACCCAAACTTTGACCCGTGACCCGATCAAAGAACACGGGCGTGATCCCAATCACACTCTGTCTCTTTATCTCCACTCACACGGTCACACCACTAGAATAGGGGTTATCCTAACCGAATACTAACAAAAATAAGAAATCAAGAACGTAATCTCAAGATGAAGAATATTATGCACGGGCAAAACAATCAGGCTCAGGAGCTCTGGGGCACAGGTGTCAAACTCCAGTGCTGGAGGGCTACAGTGTCTGCTGGTTTCAGGGGTGTTCTTGGCACAAGTGTTTCACTGAAGTCATTGATTGGGGAGGAAATCCATGCACGTTGTTCTCAAGGCCTTAACTGGCAGCTGATTGAAGGGAAACCACGAAAACAAACAGACACTGCGGCCCCCTTGGGATTCAGTTTGACACCCCTGTCCTGCGAAGACCATAGATGGGTTCAAACTGTTTTTAATGAACAGCAAAAGGGAAGTCACTGTTCTTATAAAACGTCCAGTGGGTAATGTGTCAATGGGGTAAGACAATTTTACTTGTCAAACAGAAAGTAACTTAAAACAAGGTAATACTTCCTACCTGAGAGACAGAAACAAGGTTTTAAGTCTCTTCACAGGACTAAAACACTTGTTAAAACAGACTTTCCGCAGTGTAGCAGAAACCAGATACCGTGCATAGAATTTCTAAATCAGTGTTCACCAGTCATAGGGCACTCCCTGCAAAATGTATGAAATTACTGTCAAAAATTGGTTTGTCAATTTTCTAAAATATGATTTTTCTTGTTCTTGTTCTGATTATTATCCATCCATTACCTACACCTGCTTATCCTGAGCAGGGTCGCGGGGGGTGCTGGAGCCTATCCCAGCATGCATTGGGAGAAAGGCAGGAATACACCCTGGACAGGCCGCCAATTTATCGCAAATATTATTATTATTATTATTATTATTATTATTGCTTTTATATAGGGTCTAATAAATGCTGAATGGTTGAGAACCTCTGGGTGGTGGTTTTATGAGTTTGATAATGATTATGATTGTTGTGGTTGTTGTTGCTGTCATTATTACTATCATTGTAATGGATTGAATGGGTACTGCATACTGGGCCAAAATGCATCGAATCTCTAGGTGCATGGAGGTGATAGTAATAATAATAATAATAATAATAATAATAATAATAATAATAATAAATAATAATAATAATAGCAACAAAAAACAAAAATAATAATAATATTATAATAATGAAAATGAAGAGGAAGAGAACAAGGTGAAGAAGAAAAGAAGAATAAGAATGACCATGGGATAGAGGGGGTATGTACTGTAGATGTGTATCACTAGAGGATCATGAGGGACAGGCTCTCATTCCCAATGCCTGTGGAACACAGTTCCTCCCTGCGTCCAGCGGTAGGAGGAGAAGGAGAGAGCTGCGCTCGGCGTTGGAGGCAGATGGAGGTGCATCACCCCAGGCAGCCGGAGGACGTGCGTTTCCCCCAGTTTTCTCTCTCTGGGAAAGGCTCTGCGTGCCCTCTCTCAGCGCCACTCTCCTCCTCTCCGTCTCTTCCTCTCTCCTCCTCTATCTCTCTGTCTTACCCGCATAATCCGCAGAACGCAGAGCGCACCTGCTCTCCGCTGGTGAAGCTTCGTGACATCACTCCCTCCCTCCCCCTAATCCGGCACAAATGAGAAACAAGCCAATTAACACTTTAAGGTCTGAAGTCTCAGCTAAACATTCTAACGCTGATGTAACATTCACTACTGCTAACTGAAAGCAACAAAGTTTTAGAACACAGACTTAGAATGTTGAAAAAACATTCTAAAAACACCTACTCTTCGAAGGGTAAAATGACTAATGAGTTGTTAAGTTAAATATAAGTTTTTCACGTACATACATTTATCTGCAAATTACTGCTGCTATAAGATATTGCAATGTGTATACATTGACGTATGATATTTTTATTATTATATTTCCCCAAAACTCCACATATTTACAATATATCGAAAACATAAATCACCCCATATGGCCAGGGCTTCAATTCCTGTCCATGGCCATTCCTCTACTGTGATACCATACCCTCTCTGCTTTGTTTTTTATTTCTTTTTTTGCTCAATGAACAGCATCAGCAAACTTACACAGCTGATCTACTGTGACCTCTGACCCCTGCTCTTCTCTGTTTAGGCCGGACAGCAGACTGGGCGGAGTCACGGGCCTGGTGTCTCCTAAGACTGGGATCGGCTTGCTGTGTCCTCATCTCCACCTGGCGCCTTCTCCTGTTTGGTACTTTCTTAATGGCTCATTGATCTCTGTGGAACCAATTAATTCAATTCAGCGCTAACTCTAGTACATCACTGTATAGATCTGTGTGTGTGTGTGTGAGAGAGTGTGTCCGTGTGTGGGTGTGTGTGTGTGTGAGAGAGTCCGTGTGTGTGTGTGTGTGTGTGTGAGAGAGAGAGAGAGAGAGAGAGAGAGAGAGTACGTGTGTGAGTGTTTAATTATTTGAGAGAGAACTCATTATCAGTGTGCCTACCTCTATTTATTTAGTTAGTTATTTTGCTTCTTGTCATTATTATTATTATTATTATTATTATTATTATTATTATTATTATTATTATTATTATTATTATTATTATTATTTCCTGTGTATGCATTTTTTGTATTTTATTTCTTATGTGCTCAAATGTTTCAGCATTTGTGAAATGGTGAAGGCTATGATTAATATGTTTTAATCTTTCATGACTTTGTGGCTTAAAGCAAGAAAATAAACTTCAAGTAACTGCAAATGAATAGTATTTTCTTGTGAGTCTGTGAGCATGAAAGTATTAATTGTATAGCATTTATTCACAGTTACTAACATTACTATTGTTTTTCATCATGCCAGTATTTCTTTTGTTGAGTGCAATGAGCTTAGGTTGTATGTGGCACATGAAATAGTTCTAAACAAAAATAGTGTACGTGGAAAACAATAATCAGGTAATATACACACGTACATCCTCTGGCATTACATAATTGTGCAAGCTGCTTTAGAGTTAGCTGAAGGGTATTTTCTTGCTTTAGACCACGTGAAAAAACTTGAAAAAGCTCTTATGTCATCCATTATAAAGGCAGTAGACCTTCAGTTCTGCACTGTAATAAGTAACTAAAATATCCTTCATTGCCATGGTCTATGGTCTGGGTTTTCAACAGGGGGTCCTTGAAGGTATTGCAGGGGGACCCTGGCCAGGCTTGAGATGTAGAGTCTATATATGGATATTTAAAAAAATTAATAAATAAAAAATAAATAAACCTACATATAAACCCCTTTCATATATAAAAATTATATATAAACCCTTTTAAAAATTTGATTGGGGTCCCCTGGATTCTTTTGAGTCCGGATTGGGGGGGTCCCTGGATCAAACAAGGTTGAAAAACCACCTTGCCTTATAGGATGGCCCATGAGTACTGAATGCAGTTCCACCCTGGCCAATCACAAAAGAAAGGAGGATGTGAGGTCACAGCAGGTTTTACGTGGAAGATACCATTTGCCTTACAGCGCAGGGGAATCCAGCCTGAGCTTTCCTGAGGATGGCAAACCACAGAGGCAGCAGGATAGGTGATCCCACTGGTGTCATTTAGCCTCTGATTATGAAAAAACATTATAATTAATGCTCCTATACAGAGGGATTTACATTAGATTCACATTACATTACAGCCATTTGGCAGACGCTCTTATTCAGAGTGATAACCAGCGATGGAGAACATCAGTATTACTCTCAGGGATATAAGAATGCAGCGTCACCAAGATGGCACAGAGGCCCATTTACAATCACCAAGTGTAATATAAACCTAAGAAACAACAATATTTTTCTAGTGTAACAAGAAGGTATGATGAAAGAGATGAACTAGCCGATTTACAGAGCAAAAATCATCTGAACATGATGCTCTCTAAGGCTGCTGCCTGTCAATAGAGACACACACAGGAGACTTTAGCTCTTGATCTAAGAGACACAATTCAATTTTCTTCCATTGTGAGATATTGCAGGAGTTTTTATGCTCTTCTGGCCACAGGGCCAAAGAAGTAATGGATAATTAGCTAACAACGCTCTGGCTTATCTTTTTTTTATTTCGATTTTTTTATCTCGCGAAGCTCTGCGGCGCGCGCACGAACGAGAGCACAAACGCGCGCGCCGAACCGCGTGCCGGATCGCGTGCCGGATTGCGTGCCGAATCGCGCGCCGAATCGCGTGCGCGCGTCCGGCCCCTCAGAGCGCCGGGGCTGGCGCCAGGCGTCCCCTTCAGCCCCCCTCACAGCCCGCCGCCCATTACTCGTTTTTTAATCCCCCTCTTTCTGGCCCTGGCCGTGCTGCGGAGCTCGCGCCGGTGAGGCTGTGGGCGGGAGATTAGCGTAGGACGCCCAGCAGAAGAAGGCCACGCGGCAGCGGAGGCGGCGGTGTTGGCGGGGTGGGGATTGGGGGGGGGGGGGTGGTGGGGGGGTGGAGGCGATGAATGGGAAACGTGGACAGGGCCGCATTAATGCGCTGGACGGAGGGACGGCCAATTTGCATTTCTTTTGTGAGCGCTTGTTCCCGGGGGGGGCGGTGGCGGTGGCGGTGGCGGTGCTGGTGGGGGGGGGGGGGGGCAGCAAACACTGCCAGAGTGATGATGGAAAAGGGAAAGAAAACCTCTGAAGAGGAGGAGGGCAGGGCAGGTGAGGCATGGAACTCCTTAGAGACAGGAGACATTGCGAGGGCCTCTTTACCGATGGGTGAGCTGTTCATCCCAGGATATTGTTTTCCCACGAAGACCTCAGGGGGACAGCTGCTCTTATTAAATGCCACTGGACAGTGAGCACGATGTGGGGGGGCAGGCTCTAATCCTTCTGCCACTGGACTCCGGATTCTGCCTCTTTTTCTCTTTCTCTCTTTCGCTCTCACCAACTTCTCTCTCTCTAGCTCTAGCTCTCTGTCTCTGTCTCTCTCTCTCACTCTCTCTCTCTCAGGCCCCAAATCCCTCCACTTGATAGATCTCCCCGACTCTGAGTACCTGTCATTCTTTTTCTTATAATCGCACTCTTTTGTCACAGGTGTGTGGGGGGGGGGGTGATCCCCCCCCCGCTCTTTATGAGCCTCATAGCACACAAGTCATTTTGGCTCAGGGGAGCCCGCATGTGTCAAATGTTTGTTCGGTGGTGAGGATATGATGCATTTCCAAAACCTCCCATAGCGCAAATGGTGTAATAACTTCCCTCCACAGAGTGGCAAAAATGCGACAGTATAAAAAATACCTAGTGCTCTCCGGTGAAGTAATAGACAGATCCAGTGCCCTGGTGCCACAGCACTGAGGAATAAGCATAACTCCAAAAATGTCTGTATATCATAAATAACGAGTGGGTGGTTCTTATTAATATTTCTTTTAATAATAATGGAGCGGGCCATCTGGTTAAACTATGATATCTGTGGCATAAGTGACTCCGAAAGATTCACAGCCCAGGAACCAGTGTATTACCAGTATTTAATCTAAATTCCAATTGTCTATTATCTTTAACCATAGTGGTGAACTTACTCCCATGACACCTGAATCGCTGCATTATGCCTGTTCATGCCTATTGTTTGTGTCACAGTGACTTCAGCTGCAATGAACTCTGTCACCCCTGTCTGCATTGTGTTCAGATTCCCTCGGGAATATTACTTGTCCCTTATTATGCATGATTTTTCAGCAAGGTTGTTAAGGCTAGTTGATTTCAGAGAATATCATTATGCCTAATAAACAGACTAATACAGCTGGTTTGGTGATAATTGCCCGATGGCCTATTAATCAGAAGAATTAACCAATAAAAATTAAATTTGTATGCATCAAATAGTATGTTCCAAAAGCAATAAAATTATATCTGCTCCACTGTGGCCAGTGCCTTAACTGCGGTAATAAAGCTGAATAAAATATTCCGACGTAGATGTGCCAGGTAAAAGGAGTAATTGCTCGAATTTAGCTTACAGCATCCTTGCAATATGTCTGGCGTCCAGACGACGCGTGTCCCGGCTGTCCTGTCCTTGTTTGACTCTCTCTCGCTGGGCTCCCGTGCTTCCCCCGCCACCCCTCGCTCGTGCTTCCCCCCTCCCCCCCCCCTCGCTCCTTCGTCGGGATGTGATTCCGCCTCATTTTTACGAGCGCACGTGCGCCGGGCTTCTCCACAGACGCTAACCTCCCTCTAAAAAAAAAAAGAAAAGAAAAACACTGTCACTGAACTCCGGGAGACTGAGGCAATGCATCTTTTATGCTGAAACTTTCAGTGCTCCTCTGACAGGAAGCGCCAATTCCAGTAAGTGCACAATAACAGTAAAGTTAACCCCTTTTTCTTTGTTTTGTTTTTTTCTTATTCTTTTAATGTTTCTCATATTTTCGTACCAATTTAGAATTCAATACAATTTAGAATTGCTGTTCTTTCTTGACTTAAGACTGTGCCACATAAACTATATGCAATGAGCACTGCAGTTGAATCACGTACATTACTTTACACCCTACAGGCCACACGGTGTACGTCCTACAGGTCACGCAGTACTACAGGAGAGCCAGTGACTATTTTATACCATACAGGTCACACAGTACTACAGGAGAGCCAGTGACTATTTTATACCATACAGGTCACACAGTACCACAGGAGAGCCAGTGATTATTTCATACCCTACAGGCCAACGGAGTACTACAGGAGAGCCCGTAACTATTTTATACCCTACAGGTCACACAGTACTACAGGAGAGCCAGTGACTATTTCATTCCCTACTGGCAGTGCACTACAGGAGAACTGATTGGAGAGGTGTATTTGTAACTGACATTTGTTGTATTTGCTAATGCTTTTTTTTGTTCTAAAAAGGCTCTTTAAGGGATGAGTTGTTGGACAGCTCATCTGGAGTCATGTAAAGACAACAGTAAAGTTGTTTTCCGTTTGTCAAGAATGGATTGTGCCGAAGACCTGAAAAAGTTAGATCGGGAAAATGTCAACAGCATCAGAGATTTTGAACTCAGTCACCCAGATATTACCTCAAACTATCTGCGTTTGAA
>CM045884.1:63954246-63961746 GCA_025169545.1 Anguilla japonica | reverse complement strand
GTGTGTGTGTGTGTGTGTGTGCTTCTGTGTGTGTGTGCGTGTGTGCTTGTGTGTGTGTGTGTGTGTGTGTATAGGTGAGTGTGTGTGTTTGTGTGTGTGTGTGTGTGTATATATGTATAGGTGAGTGTGGTGAGTGTGTGTGTGTGTGTGTGTGTGTGGTGTGTGTGTGTGTTTGTGCCTGTTTGTGTGTGTGTGTGTGTGTGTGTGTATGCGTGAGTTTGTGTGTGTTTGTGTGTACTACATATGTGTGTGTGTGTGTGTGTGTGTGTGATTGCATTTGTGTGATTTTGTATGTACATGCATGTGCATTTATATGTCTGTGTGTGTATGTGTGGGTCTGTAAGTGAATGTGTAATTTGTGTGTGTGTTTGTGTGTGTGTGTAAATGTGTGCTCTTCATGTTTGTGTGTGTGTGTGTGTGTGTGTGTGTGCATTTGTGCGTGTTTAGATGTGTGTGTGTTCGTGTTTGTGTGTGTGTATAGCTATGTGTGTCTGTGTGTGTGTGTGTGTGCGTGTGTATGGGTGTGTGTGTGTGTGTGTGCATGTGTGTGCATGTGTGTGCATGTATAGATGTGTGTGTATATGTGTGTGTGTGTGTGTGCATATGTGTATATAGATGTGTGTGTGTGTGTGCATGTCTGTGCATGTATAGCTCTGTGTGTGTGTGTGTTTGTGCATGTGTGTGCATGTATAGCTCTGTGTGTGTGTGTGTGTGTGTGTGTGCATGTGTGTGCATGTATAGATGTGTGTGTATATGTGTGTGTGTGTGTGTGTGTGTGCATATGTGTATATAGATGTGTGTGTGTGTGCATGTGTGTGCGTGTATAGCTGTGTGTGTGTGTGTGTGTGTGTGTGTGTGTGTGTGTGCATGTGTGTGCGTGTATAGCTGTGTGTGTGTGTGTGTGTGTGTGTGTGTGTGTGCGTGTATAGCTGTGTGTGTGTGTGTGTGTGTGTGTGTGTGTGCGTGTATAGCTGTGTGTGTGTGTGTGTGTGTGTGTGTGTGTGTGTGCGTGTATAGATGTGTGTGTGTGTGTGTGTGTGTGTGTGTGTGTGTGTGTGTGTGCATATGAGGGCATGGTTATTATGGCCTGTTGCTGTGCTGTTGCTGTGCTCTGGCTGCGAAGCGGCGGTTTAGTTAGCCATTAGCCGCGGGTGAGCGCTCCACTTTCCACATTGACCCGGCGGCGGCTGTGACCGCGCATGTTTGATGGCCAGGCCGGGGTCACCGGAGCGGCCGCCCGCTCGTCCCGTTCACAGGTGGCTCTCCTTCAGTTCTCTCTCTCAACCCCCCCCCCCCCCCCCCCCCCCCCCCCCCCCCCCACCCCACTCCCCGGGTGTCCTCTCCCCTTCGTCTTCCTCCGGCGGGACGAAGAGACCCGGGTCCTCGGGGCTGTTGGGGGGGAATTAAAGCGGAGGATGACTGATGCGAGGGACTTAATTGCGCAGACGTGATGAACGATGATCTGTTCTGACGCGGCTCTTGATCTGAGAGGCGAGAGTTCAGGACGACTGTGAAATGGGCTCTGCGTGGCCTGACCAAAGGGCAGAGCAGGATATGAAAGAGGCGAAAGACGCTGTTAATGATATAACAAATACATAATTATAAAAGATATCAATATAATGTACGAAATATACAGTAAAGCCTGTGTTTGCGAAGTAACATACATGTAAAGGATGCAATACCTGAAAACATGATATATAATGCATATGATAAATAATATTATCAATATATATAATATAAGTAACATATTAAATACTGTATGAAATATATTGAATATTAGGTAAAATGTAGTATTGGAAATATGTAAAATATGCAGTTTAGTCTGTATTTGAAATATAGCGGCAGTATACTGTATATATGTGTATATATATACATATATATATATATAATATACTTAAAACATATGTGTTTGTCTGAGTGCGTGCACGTGTGAAATATACCGTGAAGGACATTAATGAAACACACATGAAGCGTGTGGGATGGGAGAAAGACAAGCATAATATTCATGTGAAAGATGCAGTGCCACTGCATACTGAATGTGAAAGGTGTTGTTTAATATATGCACGGTGCAGCTTAATATCTGTGAAAGACAAAACACAGAGAACACAGCTGAACAGACTGTGAGAGATACGTGTGAAGTATCCAGCGCCGCGTGTGGAACAGCAGTGTTGGATTAACGCAGCGCAGAATGTAACAGAACGACGATCGCTGCACATGTTGAAAGTAGCGGGCAGGACGGCCGCTAGAGGACGTGGTCACGATTTAGGGCGTCCGTGGACAGGTACGGGTGCGGGACGTTGTGCCAAGAGCGCTTTCAGACCGTCGCCGGGGACAGAAGCTCGTCCCGGGACGCGTGTGAACGAGAGGCGTCTGACAGGTTCGTGAGCGCGGCGCGCGGCGCGCGCTAAAACGTAGCACGCAGGACGCAGGCAAAGACCCGGGGGTGGGAGACCACCACACCGCGGGAAAGCCGCGCAGACTGCGCGAGGTTCACTCCCGCGATGCCTGTCGGCGGGGCGACCGGGCGAACCAACTGCCAAACCGACGCCGGGTCGCTCTGAACGCACCCACGCTTTATTCCCTGGAGTTTTAACGTGTTTTTAAAAAAAATGTTTAATGCTGAAAAGAGCCCTGATTCGTGCTAGGTGTCAGGGCGTACGAGGCGAGCGATAGGGGAGTAACTGAGCGGCGGGGTTCTGCCTGCGGCGGGTAAAACTTACACCCCATGAGGCCATTTGCTTCGCTGTTGCCCCGGAGCGATGAATTTAGGAGGGGGGGGGGGGGGGGGGGTTGCGTGTTTAGTCTCTGACCCGCAGCCTTGCCACCAATCTGGGGCACTTCACGGGATTTTAGCTCTATGCTATGTCCCCTGGGGAGGGACGATGGCATCTCTATTCTCTCTCTCTCTCTCTCTCTCTCTCTCTCTCTCTCTCCTCTCTCTCTCTCATACTCTTTCTCCCCCTCCCTTGAAGGGTGAAGACTCCCCGGGTCTCCCCACTCCCTCTCTCTCCCTCCTTCTCCTCCCCCCCCCCCCCCCTTTTTCCATTTCTGTCACTCTGTCTTCCTTCTCTTTATCTGTGTGTTCTTCCACACACTCGCAAATCACACTTGCAGACTGATTTGGGGTAAATAGACCTGTAGAACCATCATTCCTTTCTGTCAGTCTGGGCTGCAGGGTGGTGAGCTGAATGTCCCCGGGAATGAACAATAGCCTCTCTCACTCTGTTTCTTTTTTCTCTCCCTCTCTTTCGGTCTCGCTCGCTCTCCCTCTTCCTATCTTTCGGTCTCTCTCTCTCTCTCTCTCTCTCTCTCTCTCTCTCTCTCTCTCTCTCTCTCTCTCTCTCTCTCTCCCTCTCTCTCTCTCTTTCTCTTTCTCTCTCTCTCTCTCTCTGTGCGACCTGACATCTCAGACATGCTCAAAAAGCCGGGGCAATTTCATAGCACCGGGAGGGAAGTCAAATTAACCCTGAGAGAAAGGGAGGGGGAAAGACGGAGGAGGAGGAGGAGGAGGAGGGAGGGAGGGGGGCGATTACCAACGCCGAGCCCGTTAAAGTGGTGCGGGCGCGCCGGAGACAGCGACAACCTCTCCGACCCGCACCGGAGCCTTAATCAGTCCGGCTGGCACCCGGAACCCCCCCCCCCCCCACCCCCCCTTGTGTATGGCACCCGCTGGGCTGGAGCAGGGGAGCAGCTGTGGCCCGCAGCCATGAAGCAGGACACGCTCACAATTCCTCCTGTCCTTTACAGGGGTGCTGGGGGGGGGGGGGGGGGGGGGGGTGGCAGTGAGAGGAGGGGGGGCTGGGGGATCACATTCAGGAGTAGCTTAAATTTCTGGGTCGGGGGGGGGGGGGGTGAAGACAGCCACCTACTGCTAACCGCTTATCACTAACGCCAGCCTACACACCCCCCCCCCCCCCCCAAAACTCTGATTCTTGCCATTTTCCAGACAGTGTGGAAGAGGCAGCTGCACATGTGCGTGTGTGTTTGTTTTTCTGTAGTCACAGAGAAGGTCACCAATACATATTAATTAGTGTTGTGCGAAGGCAGTGGATTGGTGGAGTGACGTTGTCCAACACTTGTGAAGGAGGTGCAATCACACCTATTGATTTGGCAGTGTGGGTTGGGGGTGGGGGTGGGGGGGGGGGGGGGGGGGTGGGTTGGAGGTGGGGGTCTCATCGCTGTCAGTGAAGAGGGGGTGTCGGGGGAAATCTTGGGGATTAGAGGGAGGGCTCTGTGCTTTAAAGACTCATCGATTCTTATGGGCTGTCAGGAGGGAAAGATGAGCAGGAGCAGGATCTGGCTCTGGTCTGTGTCTCTGTGAATATCCTGAGGCTGTGTTTGTTATGAGGAGGGGGGCAGGGGAGGTGAGTTTGGGCCTGTTGGTCAATGTTGATCTTTCTTTCATCATTTCTTCACCCAGGTAAATTTTGTTTATCGGTTTTTATCCCGTTTACTCATTTTGAATGTGCTGTTGTATTCATAAGTTCATCTCGTCACTGCAGCACCCTCCAGCAGATCTAGAGAGAGTTCTAGAGAGAATTCTCAAGAAAGTTCTGATGACCGTTCTACAGGGTGTTCTGGAGAGAGTTCTAGAGAGAGTATTTGACAGAGTTCTGGAGAGTTTTGGAGTGAGTTCCAGAGAGAGTTCTGAAGACAGTTCTAAAGAGAGTTCTGGAGACAGTTCTAAAGAGAGTTCTGGAGAGTTCTGGAGAGAGTTTGGTTGTGTTGTTTGTGACTCTCTGTAAGGCCATCTGAGCTGTACAGTCATTACAGTGGAGAACTAAACTAGTTGTTGATTTGGATAAGGCAGAAGCATGCTTCCCCTGAACACTGCAGTGACACTACAGCCAATTGAACATCATGCTTTTAGGGCTTTTAGACACAGTCATTACATTACATTACAGGCATTTAGCAGACGCTCTTATCCAGAGCGACTTACACAACTTTTTTACATAGCATTTTTACATCGTATCCATTTATACAGCTGGATATATACTGAAGCAATTTCGGTTAAGTACCTTGCTCAAGGGTACAACGGCAGTGTCCTACCCGGGAATCGAACCTGCGACCTTTCGGTTACAAGCCCAGTTCCTTGCCCACTGTGCTACACTCCGTCCTCCCAGTCAGGATTACACATTAGACTTCAGGGTGCTTCATTACTCGATGAAGTAGTGATTTATACCAGGGATCACCCACAGGCAACGCATTAATTTTTTACTTTTTTTATTTAAGTTTTTTTCCACAGAAGAGCACCCAGTTGTATTTGTAGACTCATTCCATTTCTGCAATGTCCTCTATCAGTTCAGCACCAGCACACATTTAGTCCAAAGCGAAAACTTTTCACTCTTCAATCAATCAAATTTTATTTACATAGCACTGTTTCCTACAAGTGAATGGAATTCAAAGTGCTGAACTCCAGCTATTGGAATATACTGCAATTTATTGAAAAGAAATATATGCTAATATATACTGGAATACATATGGGTAAATACACTGCAAATACACAGTGCTGCATTAATATATCTATACATACAGTACACACACACACACACACACACATATATATATATATATATATATATATATATATATATATATAATGAGCTCCATAATGTTTGGACTAAAGACATATTTTTTCTTGATTTGTACTCCACAATTTTTTATTTGTAATCAAACTTACATGTGGGTAAAGTGCACATTCTCAGCATTTATTAAAACACTTTTTATACACAGCCCCCCATTTTATGTTTGGTACATATTAATGTTATGTATATATGATAGGAGCCATGTTTTGTACTTTGTTGCATATCCTTTGCATGCGATGACTGCTTGAAGTCTGTGAGCCATTGGCATCACCAGGTGCTGAGTATCTTCTCTGATGGTGCTCTGCCAGGCCTGTACTGCAACCATCTTCAGCTCTAGCTTATTTCAGGACACACTTGCCTTAGGTTCTCTCTTCTGGAGACAGCACAGGTTAACTAATCAGCCCAGGTGCTTAAAGGTGTGTTCCTCTCCACAGTTCGAGACCGAGACCGCGTAGCACATACTGAGAGAGTTTTAGAGGTTTGTTTTTGTTTCTGTGCATGAAAGATGAAGACAGAAACTGGGAGCTGAAAAGTTGGCCAGCGGATCTCAGTGGCGAGCTGAAAAGCAGTAGCTGAGTTTTACTTTCTTTTGTCTTTATTATTTTAGATTGTTGTTTTCAGTTTATCGTTGTCACCCGGAACCCAGGAGCTGGGAAGGGTGAAGGTGTTTATTTGATTTTGTGTTGGTGTGGGTGCACGTTCTCTCTTTCTTTCTCTCTCTCTCTCTCTCTCTCTCGCTCTCCATGCGGCAAACGAAGGTCCACTCCCGGAACTGCCGCCTCTGCCGCCCAGGGGTGTGACACCAGCGTGTGACAAAACTTTTTTGCAGAACTCTGTCGGCTCTTTTAGATACTTCTTAGCAAACCAGGTCATCCTGTTGTTGTGGCTAATGAGCGTAGCCTCTGTATTTCTGCCATCTGAGGACAATAATCACTGACACATCCACGCCGGCCTCCTGAAGAGCGTTTCTGATCTGTCGGACAGGCGTTTGGGGGGTTTTCTTCATCATGGTGAGAATTCTTCAGCCATCAGTAAGTTCTTACTTGACCTACCAGGCCCACTGTGTTTTACTGAGCTCACCAGTGCTCTCTTTCTTCTTAATGATGTTCCGAACAGATGATTTTGGTAAACCTGAGGTTTGCCTTACATCTCTGATGGGCCTGATTGGCTCTACTCATGAAGTTGCTGCAGTCATTCTGCTCGCACGTGATTGGCCAGAGGCTTTCTGAACTTGAACCACAATCACTTGTTTAATAATGAACAAAGAAAAAACCCAATTGGTTTAAGTGGAAAAAAAAATCACTGGTCCCTTTGTTGTAGTCAAATAGTTTTCTGCAGCCTTGTCTCTTTCGTTATAATTATTGAATTTAAAGGGCATGCTGGCACTCTAAGTATTAATATGTTGTATTAGGTATAATTGAGCTGCAGCTGCTGATGGATGGTGGTTAGTAAATTTGGTGAGCTGGTTAATCAGGAGAAATTGGTTCAGTAGCATTATCAGACAGAAGGCGAGTCCTCTGCTTCCCAGCTTATCGACCACTACCGCTCTCTGGAGTGACCGGGCCACACCTCACTAGTGAATTAATTATTACTTCATCCACAGTAGAATCGTGTGGGTGTGCATGCGCATGTGTTTGTGTGTGTTTGCACACGTTTGGGTCTGTGTGTGTGTGTGCACGCGCTTGTGAGTGTGTGTGTGTGAACGCAAGTAGCGTGTGTATGTGCATGTGTGTGTTTGTGTGTGAGTGTGTATGCATGAGTGCGTGTGTCTGTACGTGTGAGTCTGTGCCTCTGTGTGTGTGTGTACGTGTGAGTGTGTGTGTATGCATGAGTGTGTGTTTGTACGTGTGAGTCTCTGTGTGTGTGTGTCTGTGTGTGTGTGTGTGTGTGTGTGTGTGTGTGTACGTATGAGTGT
>CM045884.1:63919246-63949246 GCA_025169545.1 Anguilla japonica | reverse complement strand
AATCTGTTGCAGGGCACACACACTCATTCACTATGGGCAATTTAGAGACTTCAGTTACCCTACCTGCATGTCTTTGGACTGTGGGAGGAAACTGGAGTACCCAGAGGAAACCCACGTGGCCACGGGGAGAACATGCAAACTCCACACAGAAAGACCCAGGCCGAGATTGCAACCCGGGACCTTCTTTCTGTGAGGCAATAGGGCTTCCCGCTGAGCAGTGCAGCCCCACAAGCAGTGTCATATACAGTATACAGTATATATTTTATACAATTTGAATCGCATCCAGCGTTTCTTCCAGGAATCGTCCACGTTCAAAACTATTATTGATTTGAGTATCTGTTGAATAAGAATTTGGATCAATTCGGGCACTCAAGCCAAAATTGATTGTTATTGACCAAAGCGTACTAATTGGGCTGGAGCTTCATGTCAGCAAGACACAGCGGACGAGGGCACTGTGATCCTCTGTGCCCCAGTCCCCCCCCCCAAAAAAAAACGTACCCCACTGCCACTCACACCTGTAGAGCATGTCCCTGTTAGTGATGTGAACCTGGCCTTCACCTGATTCCCCATCCTGCTGCCACTTACACCCCCCCCCTCCCCAAATTCCCTTATTGTTTGGATTCCCAGGTGATATTATAGATAGCAAAGTGATTTCACAGAAAACAGACAACCGGAGTGGGTTTGGGGGGGGGGGGGGTGTCAGGAGAGAGGGGGGGTTAGGTGGAATGAGAAGGTGAAAATGAAGAAGGGTGGCAGCATTAACGGAAGGGTTGAAAGATAAGGATAAAGCGAGACAAGAGTAAACTGGGTGCAAAAGAAAAGGAGAGATGGAAAGATGGAGAGATGAGAGAGGAAAGGGTGGGAGTGAGAAACAGCAGAAGAGATGGGAGAAGGGATGTTAGGAGCATTCAGAAGGTGCAGGAGGGCTTACACTGCAAAACAAGAAGGCCAATCTTAAGGAGTATTTTAGACTTAGTTTCAGTCATCTAACATTTCTATTGCCTGTTAAATAAGACAAAGTGGAAGCCAATGAGGTGAGACAGTTTTACTCAGTTCAAGGTTTGCCAACGGGGTAAGACAATTTCACTTGTCATGCAAAAAGTAAATGAAAAACAAGCTATTTTCTACTTGAAAATAGAAAAAAAGTGATTTTTAAGCGTCATTACAGGACTAAAACACTGCAGGGGGACACGGGTGGGGGTGGGGGTGGGGGGGGGGGGGGGGTTGCAGAAAGGAGTCCTGTTGGAGATCTCGGGCCAGAACTGCAGGGCTGCAGCGAGGATTAGTGTGGAGTTTAATGGACAGGCCGGCTCTTGTGAAGGTTTATGCCGGGCTTAATGGACATAGCCGCTGGCTCAGAGTTCTGCCAACACACCTGGAGCCAGCAAAGAGAAGGAGAGAAATCGCTGAATGTGTGCCCTGGGATGTGTGTGTGCGTGTGTGTGTGCGTGTGTGTGCGTGCGTGTGTGTGTGTGTGTGTGTGTGTGTGTGCGTGCGTGTATGCGTGTGTGTGTGTGTGTGTGTGTGTGTGTGTATGTATGTGGGCATGTGTGAGTACTGCAGATGCGCAGATGCGTTTTGATTGTGCCTGCTCACACACTGCATGTCCGGCCTCACGCTCGTGTGTCTTTGGCGATTGCCTGGTAAAAGCGTTTTGGGTGAATGGGCAGTTAGAGCAGAGGCTCCTGGTGAAAACCGTCTGCAGCAGGAGGGATGATACAAGCCTGCTGACTGCAGCACCCACAGCACCTCAGCTTTCCTCACTGTTTTACCCATCCCCCAGCTAATCACTCCCTCTCTCACTCCCCCGCTCTTTCTCACTCCCTCAGTGACTTTCTCACTCTCTCACTCCTCTCGCTCCCTCACCCTCTCTCACTCCCTCAGTGACTTTCTCACTTTCTCTCTCCCTCTCTTGTTCCATCTCTCCCTTATTCTCCCTCTCTCACTCCTTCTCTCTATCCCTCCCTCCAGTTCACAGATTCCTATACTCCTTGGTCCCTGGCCTGTCAGACTGTGCTTCTGCTCTGTGCCAGAATGTCTAAGATCCTGAGGCTAAGCCCCCCGAGAGAGAGAGAGACACAGAGACACAGAGAGACAGAGAGACAGAGAAAGAGAGAGAGAGAGCGCCCTGGACCACAGCCAGGCCAAGAGAGAGGCCCATATAGCAGGAGGAGGTCATCTCTCCCACCCAAAAAATGTCACTGCAGAGCAATGAATGGTGACATTGCTACTCGTAGAACCACTGCCCCGTCGTCCAGACCTCACCTCCAGCTTTAAAACTGATTTTATCTCTTTTGGCTGGGATGATTTCTACAGAGGTCGATATCCATACCATTTGGGAAAATGTCCCACAATGACCTCTCTTGATGAATTTCCCAGTACAGACAGCACTAAGGCTATGCCAGTTCCCAGAATCCACTGGGCTCCTCCAAATTTACAAGACTGAGTGCGTTTCACTCGATAGGCACACTGTTACGAGGATAGGCAAAAGATGTCTACTCAGCTCAGACTCAGCAACAGAAGAGTAAAGGGTGATTTAACTGAGGACTTTACATTCATGAAAGGGATTAATGATGTGGGTTTTTTCAGGTTGTGTGCTTTCTTTTTTCTTAAACACTTTATTTATAGAGATTTTTCCATTTATCAGACAAGGCATTAACGTAAGGTATTATCTCAAGGTACAAATATGTACAGAAAAATAAGGAATACCGGGAAGAAACAAAAACAAAACCAACAACTACAACTGAAACAGACAGATCACAAAAAAAAACAAAAAAAAAAAACATGTATCTTAGCCTACATTGTTAGAGCCATAGTTCAGGCTAAGACAGGGTGAGTGACATGTAGTTTAGTCTATGATGTTAGAGACATAGTTCAGGCTAAGACAGGGTGAGTGACATCTTGCTTAGCCTGTGATGTTAGAGACATAGTTCAGGCTAATACAGGCTTACCAACATGAAGCTTAGCCCACAATGTTAGAGGTGTAGTTCAGGCTAAGATGGGATGAGCAACATGTATCTTAGCCTGTGATGTTAGAGACATAGTTCAGGCTAAGACAGAGTTAGTGACATGTAGCTTAGCCCACAATGTTAGAGACATAGTTCAGGCTAAGACAGGTTGAGTGACATCTTGCTTAGCCTGTGATGTTAGAGACATAGTTCAGGCATATACAGGCGTACCAACATGAAGCTTAGCCCACAATGTTAGAGGTGTAGTTCAGGCTAAGACAGGGTGAGTGACATGTAGCTTAGCCCACAATGTTAGAGACATAGTTCAGGCTAAGACAGAGTTAGTGACATGTAGCTTAGCCCACAATGTTAGAGACACAGTTCAGGCTAAGACAGGGTGAGTGACATCTTGCTTAGCCTGTGATGTTAGAGGTATAGTTCAGGCTAAGACAGGGTGAGTGACATGTAGCTTTGCCTGTGATGTCAGAGGCATAGTTCAGGCTAAGACAGAGTTAGTGACGTGTAGCTTAGCCTGCGTTGTTAGACGTATAGTCCAGGCTAAGACAGAGTTAGTGACGTGTAGCTTAGCCCACAATGTTAGAGACATAGTTCAGGCTAAGACAGAGTTAGTGACGTGTAGCTTAGCCTGTGATGTTAGCGGTATAGTCCAGGCTAAGACAGAGTTAGTGACGTGTAGCTTAGCCTGTGATGTTAGCGGTATAGTCCAGGCTAAGACAGAGTTAGTGACATGTAGCTTAGCCTGTGATGTTAGAGGCATAGTTCAGGCTAAGACAGAGTTAGTGACGTGTAGCTTAGCCTGTGATGTTAGAGACATAGTTCAGGCTAAGACAGAGTTAGTGACGTGTAGCTTAGCGCACAGAGGGTGAGTGATGATAAAATGGCTGGGCTCTGAGTGCAGGGTGTCCCTGATCTCGACAGAGACTCGCTCGGCGAGCGCAGGCCCTGCCAAATCTGCTCGGGAGCACTGGAGCCCAGCGGGATGAGACGAGCGCGGCTCCCCGGGGAACGGGCTGTCCGCCCCGGCTGGGGATTAATGGGCACAGGTGGCACCGTGGGCGCCACGGGCCCAGAGGAACGTGACTGTCGCGGGATGGGGGGGCAGGGACGCGCTTTATTACACAATCTCACGCTTGCGTGAAAACGCCACTCAGAAGTGCGCGGCTCAGAAGTTGCTGGCCGTGCAAAAACTGAAGGGGAGAATGAAGGACATTTCCTCTCTTGCTATTTTTTTTCTCTTTTCCTTCCTCTTTCTTCCAATCTGTTGCTTTTCAGCTGTCTCGCTATGTATGCTGCTTACTCCTGCCACTAATAGTTTCTCTCTTTCTCTCCTTCTCTCTCTTTCTGTCTCTTACCTTTTCTCAGATTCACTTGTAAGACACAATGTCTTCAAAGGCAGCTTCTGCTGGAAACTGGCATGTTTGTAGCAACAGGGTGTCCTCGAACCGTCCCGCTAAATTGAAACCCAATTAGTGCCTCCAGCAAGCGATGGGAACACAGTGCTGTAGGAGGTGTGGCATTTCAGGAAACGCAGTTACTGAAAGACCCCCGCCCCCTCCCCCCCCCCCGGTGTGAATCTCAACCAGAAGGGCAATTATGTTCCTTAATTATGCCCTGGGCAAGCTCTGAAATAGGCTCAGACACATGGGTCACTATGTTCATCCCGTTATCGACTGAATAAATAATCAAGTCCCCTGCCTTTCGGTGTTTGGTTCAGCAGAGGAAGAGAGCTGAGGCCTCAGCCAGCCCTCCTAATTAAAAAAAAAACCAGCATGATACTTTCGCTTGGAGTTTTGGGGTTTTGTATCAGGATTTCCTTTTCATAATGTATTTGTTTACACCTCAGATTTGCTGCCATTGATTGCTTTTTATGCTCCGTGTTACTGAAAGCAGGTTTCCCAATAAATGGAGCGGCACTCTAAAACCCCGTAATATAATATAACCTCGTTCTGTTCGGTTCTGTTCTGTTTGACCATCTGCCCAATTGGATGGACACTGTTAGGCTGTCTCACCATCTGCCCGACTGGTTAGACACTGTCTGGCTGTCTCACTGTCCGCCTGACTGGTTAGACACTGTTAGGCTATCTCATCGTCTGCCCGACTGGTTAGACACTGCCGGGTCCTTGGAGAACAACACAGGAAGCTATCAGTACATCAGTATATCACATAGGCTAACAAGCCATAGCACGCTAAGAGCCTCAATTTCTGTCAAACAGGTCCCTGGGGGTACATTGTTGCGGGGACATTTGCTGGAATCACACTTCATCCCCTCCCCCCTCTCCAACACCCCCGGCTGGGGTGTGCAGTGCAACACTTGTTGTGATGATTCATATAACCCTGTTCTGTTTGGTTCTCTTGTGTAGATGCACGTGCACATGCATATAGGTGCGGGTGCAGGTGCAATAGACACTGTATGTGTATGTGTGGGTGCGTAAAGTTGTATATGTGTAAAATCTATGTGTGGGCTCATGTATGTTCCTGCATGCATGCGTGTGTATGTGAGCACGTGCGTATGTGTGTGTGTGTTTTTGTGTTTATGTGTGCTTTTATGTTTGTATGTGTGTGCTTCTGTGTTTTTGTGTGTATATGCGCTTTTCTGTTTGTGTGTGTGTGTGTGTCTGAGAGAGAGAGAGAGCACGCTATCTTCTCTGGTGCTGCACCCATTTCCCTGGTGTGCTCATCCTGTCTGTGTGAAGCACGTTTTCAGCGTCACACGTTATCTAAGCTGTGTGACTCACCTCTCACCTCCTCTCTCTCTCCCTCGCTTTCCCCACACCCCTCCTTTTTCACATCTTCTCCCCTTCCAATCCTTCGCTCCGTTTTTTTTTTCTCTCCACTCTCTGCCTCATCTCGTCTCTCAACCCTCACCCCTCCTGCCCCCCCTCTCTCCCCCAGCCAACATCTTGACGGTCATTATCCTGTCCCAGCTGGTGTCGCGGCGTCAGAAGTCCTCCTACAACTATCTCCTGGCGCTGGCGGCCGCCGACATCCTGGTGCTCTTCCTCATCGTCTTCGTGGACTTCCTGCTGGAGGACTTCATCCTGGGCGCCCAGCTGCCCCCCTCCCTCAACAAGGCGGTGCAGGTGCTGGAGTTCTCCTCCATCCACACCTCCATCTGGATCACCGTGCCGCTCACCGTGGACCGCTACATCGCCGTCTGCCACCCGCTGCGCTACCACACCGTGTCCTACCCGGCCCGCACCCGCCGCGTCATCCTGGCCGTCTACCTGGGCTGCCTGCTCACTAGCGCCCCCTTCTACTGGTGGCCGGACCTGTGGCAGGGGCTGCCGGGCGGCGGGGGCAGCCTGGGGCAGCAGGTGCTGGTGTGGGCGCACTGCGCCACCGTCTACCTGGTGCCGTGCTCCATCTTCTTCGCCCTCAACTCGGTGATCGTGCACAAGCTGAGGCGGCGCAGCTGCTTCCGCCTGCGCGGCTACTCCACGGGCAAGACCACCGCCATCCTGCTGGCCATCACCTCCGTGTTCGCCGTGCTGTGGGCGCCGCGCATGGTGATGATCGTCTACCACCTGTACGCCGCGCCCCCCGCCGCGCCCGGCCCCGCCCGCCTGCTCCACCTGGTCAACGACGTGGCCAACATGCTGGCGCTGCTCAACACCGGCATCAACTTCTTCCTGTACTGCTTCATCAGCAAGCGCTTCCGGGGCATGGCGGCCACCATGCTCAAGGCCTTCTTCCGCTGCCAGAAGCAGCCCGCGCCCTTCTACGCCAGCCACAACTTCTCCATCACCAGCAGCCCCTGGATCTCGCCCGCCAACTCCCACTGCATCAAGATGTTCGTCTACCAGTACGACCGGAACGGGAAGCCCGTCTGCATCTCCTCCTGAGGCCTGGCCGCCCGGTCCGTCGGCCGATTCGCTCCACGCCCAGCCCCGCCAAACCCCCCCCCGTCGGCTCGCGTAGCGTCGCCGTGGCGACCATATTGTCCCTCGTCTTCTTCCTCTTGCCCGTTGTCCTTCAGTTCCGGTGCGTGGGCTGAGAGAGAGGGATGAGGAGCACCCCCCTGGTGTGAGGGGGATTGAGGAGAGGCCCCTGATTGGCCTTTCCCCGCACCATGTGACTGAGGCGGGGCCTTGTGCTGGGAGGGGGCATGTCCCTCTGGCTCCATGTTTCTCCTCGACAGCTTTGTGAAGCTCTCTGAATCTATGAAGCTCCAAAGCTCCGAATCACTGGAGCTCTAAAGCTCTGAATCTTTAAAGCTCTGAAGTGCAATAGCCCAGAATCGGAAGCTCAGCGGATCTGAATCTCTGAATCTCTGAAGCTCAGAAGGCCTGAAATCGGAAGCTCGAGAGCTCTGAATCTTAGAACCTCCATCGCTCTGCGCACAGCCATGTTCCTGACTGACAGGCACGCGTTGCCGGGGTGACCTGAGCACCCGTAGTCTCAGCAGAGGCTTTTCTGTTATTGTTTGACCAGCAACTCATGCCAAGAACTTTTCCATCTCAGAGGTGCAAAAAAAAAAAATAGTGAATAATATATATATAAATATATAAATTAATAAGGGATGGACAGGTGCCTGTACTGACTATTGGGTTTGGGGGCGATTGTTTGGCCTCCACACACAGAATGTAAGTGCGATGTTTGGGATCCCAACCCAGTGCCGTGCACATTGAGGAACGGGCTGAGTGGGGGGGTGGGGGGGGGTGGGGATGGGCAAGCGTGCCAATGCTACTGGTGTTCACTTTTCAGATTTTTGTATTTCGTTTTCTAGTATGTACTCGTGCGTGAAGCCTTGTGGTCCTTGTGAGCGTGATGTCACAAAACCCAGCACCGTGGCCCTTTAAAAAAAACAAAAAAAGTACTTCCCATGGTGCTGGGTGGCATCGCAGCATTTGTAGAGTAAGGTCCCCCCCCCTCTCTTGGGGTGTGTTCCAACTCCTGACTTGCCCATCTCGTACCCGGGCCCAAAACAAGGAGGTGCTTCTGCCCGCTAGGTCTTCGTCTTCAAAGCAACAGACAAAAAATGAGCTAAAATAATTAAGGGGGCCCAGCGTCTGGCAGGGAGTCCCCATGGCCGGCCCACCGCGGCCCTCGTCTGCGCCGTGGCCAGTAACGGCGGCCATGTTTCCCAGGGGTGCGCCGTGGACGCCAGAGCCCTGCGCCTGGGGGCCTGACGGCCTGGGGGCTCTGGGGCTAGAGGGCCTGGGGCCTGGGGGTCTGGGGGCCTGGGGGCCTGATGGCCTGGGGGCCTGGGGGCCTGACGGGTCGCAGGTGACCGGCTCTTTGATGCGAGCCCTTCATCTCCCAGGAGATGTTCCAGACGGCCCGCTTCACGAGCCGATCGCTGCCGCCTCGGGTCGCACCGAACGCCCGCAATAACCTCCAGGGACGCCTGGTCCGCTGGCTGGGGGCCGGGTGCCTCCTCTTCGCCGTAGAACACTAGATAGACTGTTAAATGTACTGTAAATGCAAAAAAAAAAAATTTAATAAAATATCAACAAAACACAATAAAATGACATTTTAAAAAAACACACAAAAAAAACATCAGGTTAAGGTTTGCAAAGGTCACTTTCTTTATCAGTAAGTCTGTCACAGCTGACAACGTCGAGAGTCCTCTACAATTGGTTAATAATATGCAATTGAATATTCATAGACTTTACCAGTTGTTCTGACAATCTAATAATACTGTGTAATTTCTGCAGCTGAAAAGAATTTTAATGGTGTTAGTTTGCAACCCTCTACCTAAGGTGTTACATGAAAAGTTGAGATCATGTCAAAACAACCAAATAGACATAAAGTAGCAGTGTACGTGTGTGGCGGTGTGTGTATGTGTGTTTGTTTGTTTGTTTGTTTGTTTCTGTGTCTGCCTGTACCTGTGCACGTGAGCACGCACGCGAGCGTGTATGTGCACGTGTGAGCGAGCATGTGCACACGAGAGCCACATTGCTCGGTGCTGATTTGGACTGACCATCTTTAGTCTGTTCCGGAAACCTCAGCCTCAGGCAGAAAACTCCCCTCAGACCCCTTAATCTTTGAGCTGTGTCACCCTAGCAAGAGACCAGACAGTGTATTTACACACACACGCACACACACACACACAGACCGGGAAGACAGTAAAAACTGGTAGCCCCAGTACAGAGGAGAGGAAGAAATGAGAAGGCAGGAGAGGGGGAAAAAAGGAGGGAGGAGGTGAAGAATGGAGGTAAAAGAGCCAGAAGAGAAATTGGTCTAGAGGGAGAGGGGGGGGGAGGGGGGACGGGGTGGAGAGAATGACACTGGGTGAAGGAGAGAGAAAGAAAGAAAGATAACAGATAATAAATGTTTCAGCACATAGCACAGTGTTAATCCATTCAGTGACACCCAGGCACCAGGCCTTCACAGAAACCATGTCATGATCCGGCATGTGAGAGAGAAAGAAAAGAGAGGGGGAGAGAGGGACAGAGAGAGATGGAGAGAAAGAGAGAGCGAGAAAGAAAAAGAGAGGGAGGCACTATTCCGCTATCGGGTGTGTGCCAGAGGTACACAGGGTGTTAGACACAGTAGAAGTTTCTCTCCTCTTGGCATTGGCGTGAGCATGAATATATTCAAGGAAAACTAAGAATATAACCTGTCAAAACTAGCACCTTTCCATTTTACTCATTTTAATCTGTGTGCAGGTGGGGGGGGGGGGGGGGGGGGGGGAGACCCATGCATGTGCGGTAAAAGGAAATGTAATTTGAGGTTTCAGCTCTTCCACTTGCACCTGAATATAAATGAACCAGGTGTGCTCCGGGCTCTTGACCTGCAGGTTAATATGCAGCGTGTGCATTGGGATGCAAAGCGCGACCCAGGCCATGTTTGTGAGGGGGTTAGCTTCGCGGTACACGGCTAGCGAAAAAAAAAAAAAAAAAACAAAACACCTGCGTTCCCGATCGGAAGAGCGCGGCATTCCGTGATCCTCCGCCTGCGAAACGTTCGCTGTTGACAGATTAGCGAGCGACGCTTCGAGGCACTTCAAGCGGTTTTTTTTTTTGGACGATGGCGGGTTAGGCTCGCGGTGTCGGCTCCTGTCTACAGCGCTACGTGTGCATTTCACAGACCGGCTGGGTCTATCCGACCGCGCCGACGTGACTGGAGGTGGGAGATACTGCTTCAAGCGAAAGCAGATAAAGTAGTCAGCCTGCGAGTGAAAGGAGAGAGAAAGACGCTTCGCCGACGGTGATGTACCAGCTCCCCCCCCCCCCCCAACCCCCCCCCCCCCCACCCACCCCCCCCCCCCACCAAACCCCCGCCAGGGAAATGTAACGCACACTCCACTAAACTCAATCTGGCTACTGTCACTGAGACTAACATTCACTTTCCAAAGACAATATTCTTCAATTTGCTACCCTGTTTGTTCCAAAAACTTATATATATATATATATATATATATAGTTTTGCACATTCCGTTAAGACTCCAACGTGTCCCACGTGATGAATTTAGTATTTGAGTGCCCCTGACGCGAAGCCGACATTTTTAAATGTGTGAACAGGCCCCAGAGCATGCGGCATCGTGGCCTGCGTGAGCGTGCCTGTGAGCTGCCAGCCAGCGGACGCGAGGTGAACATACCGCCGCGGACCAGGACTGTTAGCGCTCAGGCTGTTCCGCGGGGCCTGGCTGAAAAAACAAAATGTCCACTCGGCACGTGTGACGCGACGTCACTGAGGCCTTGCTCCAGGCTGTTGGGAGAAATCTGTTCACTTAAAAAAATAATAGAAATGGATCCTGCTATTGCAGCTTTTGCAAAAACATTCTAAAATCAAAAGATAAAAAATTTAGAAGTGATAGATTGGGGGCCTCTAAAGCAAATTCTCGTGATAGGCACCTGTGTGATTGAAGCACCCCCTACCCCTACCCCCCCCCCACCCCCCACCCCCCACCCCCCGCTCCCCCACGCTATCACCCACGCCTCACCCCTCCTCTCTGCACCAAACACATTTTCGGTGAATCACCACAGCTATTATACCCCTGCCACCCAACGCTCCCCCCCGCCCCCGCCCCCCAACCCCTCACCTCTCCAACCACCCTGACCATCCTGTTAGCAGACAGTGGAGGAGGAGGATTCACCATGACAACGGTTAAGTCACCATGGCTGACAGGCGAAGCCGTCCAGGATGTTGCCGGGGAGGGGAGCGGGGCTGTGTGCGTCCTGAAAGCAGATGCAGTCCAGCACTGAGAGCTTTTTTTTTGTATTATTATTACTTAAGAACCCACCTTGTTCCATGCCTGTCGCTCGCTAAAGGCAATTATCTTCCCAATTAAGACTTTAATCAGCAGCTAATCAGCGTCGGTTAGTGATCTGGTCAAGGCTGGGCGAATCGCTCAGCTGCAGCCACGCACGCCGATTTATTAATCGGGTGGGGTGGGGGGGGGGGAACAAAGATGGCCGACACCTGCGCACTTTCGCGCCAGCGCTCGCCGTGTTTTCCACGCCGAGCGGGACGTGACGCTAGATAAGACGGGTGTGACGTCACCGCGCCCTCACGAACCGTCGCGCGAACGGAGCTCCTGGCGCCGACGCCGGTTTGGCGGGCGGCCGGTTCACCGCGCCCGAGACGCGCCCGGCGGGCGGCCGCGGCGGCGGCTGGACGGAGTCCAGGGCGGCCATTAGCGGCTAGCGCTCCAGCGCTCGTACGTAGACGAGGTGAAGAGTCAGTGCAGCAGGGGAAACGGACACCACTTATGAGCAAGTGTCAGTCAACAGCCACTCCGAGAAGTAATTGCGAAGCGTTGAGCAGCTTTTTTTAATTGGTTCTGAGGCGCCCAATGCAGTTAAGGAGACTTGGTTTCATTAGTGCTGTAGACTGGACAGTGTGTGTGTGTGTGTGTGTGTGTGTGTGTGCGCGAGAGAGAAAGAGCGTGTGCGTATTTGAGTGTGCAAGCGTGTGGGTGCGTGTGCACACTTTAGCTGTTAACTTCTTACAACCTTTTTTGGATTGCCAAATTTTTTTGAGGCAAGTACCCAGCTATAGCTCCGTATATATATATACGTGCATATATAAATATAAACAATATCTAATTCTGTATTGACTTTTGTTGATATCTTTACTCTATAGAGGTGATTATTATATGTGTCTGCGTATGGCTTCCTTATGAAAGTGCTAATCTCTATTGAAGGCAGTGACTCACGAGGCTCCGCCCATTTCCACCGGCCCGTCAAATGCTAATCCACATGACTTCGATTTCATTACATTGTCTCGTGCATGTGTGTGAGTGTGTATGTGTCTGTGTGTGTGTGAGTGCTTTGAATTTATGTATTTACACGATGAATTGATTGATTAGTCAAACTATATGCAGGGTTTTTTTTTTTTTGTATTCTTTAATGGATATGGATTTTATAAATTTATGGCCTGGCAAAAGAGTATGGGTGTGTTTGACCCCATCAGCAGCAGGACTGGCTCCAGCAGAGCTGAGAGAGGGGAAACAGTGTAATTACCCGGCTGTGAGATCAGCACTGATGCTGCTGGCTCTACGTCTGCCCGACTGGATAGACACAGCCAGGCTGTTTCACTGTCTGCCTGAATGGTAAGACAATGTTAGGCTGTCTCACTGTCTGTCCGACTGGTTAGACCAAGGGCATAAGTTTAGTTTGAATATTGGGGGGATTGAAATGCATAGACCCCAAGAACTGCATCCTGGGGGGCAAGCCCATTGGAAGAAATTGAAAACAACAGTTGAAAAATGACCATTTAAGATTCATTCTAAGGGGAAAATACTCCAAACAACTGGTCAGTATATCTCAATCACAACATGAAATCCCCATCTTTAATATATGAAATAATTTTTCTCATCATCATGCCGTATTATTCAGGGGGCGGGGGCGGGTTACTTGGCCTGTTTTGTAATATTGGGGGGGTTGTAAGTCCCCCTCCCCCCCCCATAAATTACATCCCTGGGTTAGACACTGTCGGGTCCTTGGAGAACAACATAGGCAGCAGTCCGTACATCAGTACATCACCTAGGCTGACAAGCCATCGCAAGCTAAGAGCCTCACTGACTGTCAAACAAGTCCCTGGGAGTACAATGTTGGGGGCGCATTTGCAGGAATCACACTTTACCCCCCCCCCCCCCCCTCCACACACACACACACACACACAAATACACCACGTACATTGGCTGGGGTGTGTAGGTAGTGTAACACCAGTTTTGATGATTCATTTGTTTGGTTTTGTTAAACAGTTCTCTTAGGTTTGCATTCGTGTGATTGTGCAGGAGGACTAGTGCAATATCGGCCTGTGAAGGAAGTCCTGTCTTTGCGTGCAGCTTACAGGTTTAGCTCAGTAAAGGGATGATGGCACAATATACTGTCAATCACTCCATTTACATTGATGTGTAAAACTGTTCTTAGAAATTGCCTTTCACTTTGCTTGTTATCCCCACCCCCCCACCCCCCTACCCCCCTTCCATACGCAGATGAATATATTTCGATATGAAATTTGACTTCACGAACATTTTGTAGCGTGAAATATGTACCTTTCAAAAAAAACGCAGACAGAATGAGTTCTGCTGCAAATTGCCTGCTTGGCTTGGCTGTTTTTTTTTTTTGGTCATGCAGATTTATCATCCTCAGTCGCAGGGAGAGAGGGAAAGAGACGGGGGGTGGGGGGGGGGGGGGTTGGGGGGGGGGGGGGGGGGGGGGGGGAGTCCTGCGTTACCGCTGAACCATCAGAGCAGCCACCGTAACTGCCACACGCTCCCTGACCACCCCCCCCCCCCCGGCTGCAGCTGCAGGCTCACTGTACTGTAAGGAAGGGCCCAGGTCGGTCAAAGCAGAGGAGAGTGGGGCATAGGGTATACACACTGCTGGTGCAAAAACACACACACACACACACACACACACACACACACACACACACACACACACACACACACACACACACACACGCACACACACACACACGCACACACACACACGCACACACACACACACACACACACACGCACACACACATACACACACACACACACGCACACATACACACATGCACACACACCAACAGACATAAAAACAAGCAAAGGCAAACACACAAGTAAACACGCACACAAACACATGCACACATATCGTATATTCTTACATAGGCCCTTACACACGTGCATATTGCATGGACACTTGCACATGTATACACTCTCACACAATAATACACACAAGGACCTGCCACGTTTGCACAGCCATACTCTGGCGCGCGCACGCACACACGCACACACACACACACACACACACGCGCGCACACACACACAGACAGAAGCCCCGGCTCACTGCTGTCTTGGACCTTGACCTGTCTGCCTCCTCCACTTGTTATGTAACTGCTTGGCACTGCAAAAAATATTCTAGGAGCTGTACAATTACAGGAATGTTTATATAGATATCTACCTGTGGATCTACATTTTTAAATAAATAAATAAAGGAGGATTCTTTTTCTTTCCATCTCTCCCATCTCTTTGTCTTCCATTTCCCTCGCAAAAATTCGCCACAAATGGAGACTCTGTGGAGGGACTGTGTGAAAGTCCCCAGAGGAAACCTCTCTCCAGCCCACGGGGCGCGGGATTAGCTTTACCCACCTTCCCCGAGGTATTTATTGACTTTTTATTCGCCTGGTTTAAGCGTGGTCCCGTGTAAATGCACCCGACAGGAAAAGTTTTCCCATCGCACCTCACCTCACCGCTCCGCGGCCCGTCACCCCCCGATGGGTTTCAGCACATTTCGGAAAACCCCCAGGGTCCTTTCTTTTGTTCTTTCTTTTTTTATTTTCTCCCGCTTCCCGCAGACTCGTGAGAATTTGCTCGCAAACACTGAACGGCGGTCAGGCTTTCCTCTTAAAGGAGGAAAATGATTTTAAAAATCGGACAAAGAAAAAGGTTAAAATTTTCATTTTTTTAAAGGAAACGTAAGCCAGAAAAATGATTTCTTAAAAATAGATATTGTTGTTTCTGCATTAATGTGTCTATTCAGCTTCGTAGATTGGGAGATCTACGATCAATTAACATTAATCTGGTTAATAGCCAGTACCCGGTTAAGTGATCGGTGGAGGGTCACACGATGACGGTCACATGTTGATGCTTTCACAGCTTTGCTATAGCAACGCTGATACGGATCAATAGCTAATTCAGGCATGAGACTTTAACAATGTAACAAGGTAACAAGGGATATCTGATTTTTAAAAAAGTTTTTTAAAAACTGGTCCAGGTGGTTGGGGGGGACGGGGGGGTCTGTGGATTTTGGAGAAGGGGGGAGGCATGCGGTTGTCACACCCAATGACCCAATCCAATAAAAGGTGTCATTGCAATGAACAACAATTACCAGTATTGAACTAGAACTGTCAGTGAACACACAGCAGTCCAGCACACGTGGCTGGCCCTCTGCCCAATGTCTTTCACCAGAGCATGCAAGGACTGCAATAGGGGACATGTTCTCCTCACTCTCGCTCTTCTCTCTCGCTCTCTCTCCCTCCCCCCTCTCTCTCAAACCCTTTCTCTTGCTCTCTTTCTCTTGCTCTCTCTCTCGTTCTCTTTTTCTCACTCTCTCCCTCTCTCACCCTTGCTCTCTCTCTCTCTCTCTCTCTCTCTCTCTCTATCTGCGTCCATACATATTTGCCACATCCTTCATCTTCTCCAGTTTTTTTCAGGACCAGCTTCATAACACACTGAGACAGTCTGTTTTGTTTAATTAGTGTTGATCGCTGCATATTGCCTACTTGCTTTGGATCGTAATCTGGCTGACAGGGGCTTAAGATAACAGTTCAAAAGGAGTTTTTCTGCTGAGAGGCTGCGCACTTACGCGCAGACCCAGAGCCTCAGACTGCACCGCACACGAGTTTTCCTCTCAACGCCAGGATTTTTCTCCTCTTTGCCGACATTTCACAAGTACACAGCTAATGTCCCCTGTGATTTCACACGTCTGACTGAGAGAGAGTGAGCGAGAAAGAGTGAGAGTGAAAGCAGGAGATTTAAAAGTCCCATAGCAGTTATTTCACTGTTTCTTAACCGAGTGCAGTTTCTACAGGAAGTTGTGTTCCACGCATACCAATCAGACCTAATCTCCGTGGCAATGTGACACACCAGGATCCCTCCATCCACCACATCCCATACAAACACACACACACACACCACCCTGCAACACATTAAGGAAATGTTTCCAAATGTTTCCCATTTCTCTCTCTCTCTCTATCTCTCTCTCTCTCTCTCTCTCCCCTCCCTCCCCTCTTCCTCCCTCCCTCCCTCTCCTGCCTTGACCTGCAACATTAACTGCCCACTGAAAAGATGTTTATGGGGAAGGTGTCGGTACATCTGTCTCCGATTTCCCCTCACGCCGTTCTTGCATTTGATTTTATGAAACCAAGGTTTAAAGCTCCACACTGATTAATGCTCCACACCTCCCCCCTGTGGCCGGAGGGGGAAGTAACCACGGTGGCCTGTGACAGTGGCACAGGTGGAAACTGTATGGCAAGTCTGCATACAGAGGTGTTGCCATGGTGAGGCACCAGAGAAGCCATACACATGAAGCAAACGCACTACAAGCCGAAGTACATAGAACCGCATCTGCACTACCAAACGCATACGAGCTCGCACACTCATCGAGTCACCCCCCCCCCCCCCCCCCCCCCCCCCCCCCCCCCCCCCCCCCCCCCCCCCCCCCCCCCCCCCCCCCCCCCCCCCCCCCCCCCCCCCCCCCCCCCCCCCCCCCCCCCCCCCCCCCCCAGCCCAAGCCTGTGCAAGTGAGCACAAAGACACCTCCATGTCCACATGCAGGCACGCAGGCGGTCAGTTCTGAGGCTTGCGTTCTTTCTGAACTAAGAGCTAGATTTGTTTATTTGTGTGCCATTTTCTCACATCAGCACATTTAAAGCCAAGCAAATACCCTGGCAATTCACCAAAACAAATTTCAAGGTCTTATGCTCTAAGTCTCCGATGTAGGTTATTTATTACTGTGAGTAAGCTATTTACACAGTATTATTTGCTGCTTTGTTTTTTGGACGGAACTTGGGAGGAAGTCAAAATTACACACTGCGATGGAAAATTAGGTTACTCAAACTGAGGTGGCCAAGAGACACGACTGAAGCTCGTCAAACTGCCGATTTCGGCCTCCCAGCAGCGGGGACCAATCACGGCGCAGTGCTGAGGAAGCCCCAGGGGATGACATCGCCTTCTCCAGCAGACTCGCTCTGTCCCTGACTCACAGCCCACGGCCGCTTCTTCCAGAGAGCTGCTCAGAGGACCATCTGGCTGGGGCAGGGGGGTCAGACAGGCTGCCCAAAATCTCAGAGCCCTCCCAACAGAAGGGCACAGCGGAGTATTAACTGCACTGTCACTCTCAAGGCGCAGCCTCTTTCTCCTTTTCTTCCTCCCTCTCCTCTCCTCTCCTCTCCAGGCAGCAATGACCTCAGTCTTTCTGCTCCCTCTTGGCTAAAGCTAAGTATGCAGGCCTTTGTTAGTAACTAGAGGTAACATGGATTGTCCAGTAGGGGGCAGTCTATCTATCTATCCATCCATCCATCCATCATCTATAATCGCAAATTCCTGGTCAGGGTCACAGGGGGTGCTGGAGCCTATTCCAGCGTGCACTGGGAGAGAGGCAGGAATACACCCTGGACAGGTCACCAATCTATCACAGGGCACACTCACCATTCACACCGATGGACAATTTAGAGTGGTCTACTTAGTACTCACCCAATGTATAAAGCTTGCTCTTCTATGTAGTGACAGGGACACTGTGCTGTCGAAGGCTCCGTTTTTTTGGATGAAACCAAGGTCCTTTTCGGTTACATTCTCAGCAGTGAGTTATATTCAAATTAGGCACACAAAAAGAGGCTTTATTGCGGTTCAAACGAACAAAAGAGCACGTATGACGTGAGAATTGTGCATTGTCAGTGAAGACAGAAGCAGCGTGCAAAACACCTTGCCGCAGGTGTGATCATCTTTCAGTCTGTGCGTTTAACAACTTTAACAGCTTTTATATTATCTTTTTCTTCTGATGGCAACATTACCATTTTCCATTTTATCTAAATTTTTCACCGTTATATTCACAAAAACAGTGAAATGGAGATGAAAATTAGATGAAATGGAAAAAAAGTTGGTGAGTTTGAGTACATTTTGGTTTTGTGAGATGGCCGCCCTGCTGTGCTCAGCAGGCGTTTTAATATCCCGTTCTATGCATTCAAAGTCATCAGTAGTTTAATAGTGACCTTTTAAATATTGATAATAATATCCTGCATTTTTACAGCGCTTTTTCGAAAGGACGCCAATAGTTTCAATGACCCCAGTATTACCAGTGCTTTACATTTTCAAACGTGAAAAACGGTGATAAATGTACTCCAGGTATTGGTGAAATATTATTGCAAATATATATTAAATAAATGCATGACAGAATGAGCTATTGCATATGCATAATTACATGCTGCATGTTAACTTATTTTCTACTCCCTTGCGTTCGGAGTTGTGACAATTCGCTTTCGCGCGGCATTTAACTGGCTTTCGACGTTTCATATTCATAAGAAACGCAAGAAAGTACTGGGATGCCTAACTGTTTAAATGTGCAGAGACAGAGCAGCAGAATTAATACGAGGGACGGTAATTAGATTGTCTGGGTCGACGACAATATCAAGGTTTATGTGTCGGTGCCTTGGTATTTAAAAAGGCAAGTTTGGCTGTGTTATGTTGCGGTATTACGCACGGTACGCGTCAACCAGTAGATGTCGACCTCGACCAATACAGAAATGTAATCATTAGCTAGTGTTGATTGCACAGGAGCAGCCAAGGGTAATATGTCACGTCCGCTCGGTCTATTTTGAAAATTGAACTAGAGAATGGAACCAGTTCAGCATGAAGAGCCAAACAATTCTCGCACAACAGCTAGCCATTTAAGTGATGAACACCATTGCCAACGTTGCACTCTCAACTTTATTATGTATATCCCAGCACTGAGAACCACATCAGACACGAAATATAGGCTATAAAAATGAAACCAGTCCAAACACCCGGCGTCCGTACATTTGCAGCAGTCGCCTAAATTTGAGTTGAAGGCGGTATTTTTCAGCTGAATGATATCTCGACACATTACCTTTATTTATTTTACCTCTCCATTTTGAGCGTGGATATTCCAGAAATCTCCATGGATAACGCCATTTCAGTCAAGTCAGTCAATCAGACCAGCTCTGTGGTTCTAGATTTAATCCCCAGGGCTACTTTTATTACTGCTATTATAGATAATAACTTTAGTCAGCTAGCCATTATGAATGTGGCTTTTTACTCCTACAGAAAGCACAATAATTAAAGCGACACCGTGCGCATTTTACCGACTTCTGTGCACTCATTTTCGCCTTAATGTCTGGTAATTGAATTTACCAGACACTAAGCACAGTTTAGAGCAGTGGTCTCCAACCCTGGTCCTGGAGAGCTACAGGGTCTGCTGGTTTTTGTTTTCACCTTAATATCAGCACCCAATTGAGACCCAAGACACCAGGTGAGTTGAGTTAACTGTGTAATCAACTGCTCTAATTGATTCATGAAGTGCAGAGTCACTAAGGAAACCAGTAGACCCTGTAGCTCTCCAGGACCAGGGTTGGAGACCACTGGTTTAGAGCAAAGATATAATACGAGGCTGTGGGCTACACCAGGTCGGTAATTCTGCTGGCACCTCCCAGATGGTGGAGTTTTATAAAGTCCTAGAAATTTTTCAGAAAAATGGTCTCAAATTCTCAATTCTCCACCGCAGCTTGGATCCTACTAAACAAAGATTGGGCCGGAACACATTGGAGTCCGTGAAGGTTAAAATAGAACATTTGAATACATACGTTCAGGTTCACCGCGGCATGGCCCACAACTGACTGTCGCCCAAAATAATAGGGGCCTGATTTACTAAAACTTTAAAACTAATAACACAACAAATGGTTGGTGCAAAACAAATACCATGACCAAACATTGTTCATGTTATTGGTTTTGCGTGTGCTAAAAGGTTTTGCACGTGCTTAAAGGTCTTAGTAATTCAGACCCGTTAGGTGTTTTTGGAGCCTGCATCCAGGTTCATTCACTTATAAAACGCCTGACATTTTCGGTCATTTGGAGCTTGCGAGCATCTTAGATGTGTTTGGCCTTGTTTCCACATGATGGCAGTCTTTCATCAAATCGGTGGTTTGCTATTAACAAGTCTTGGTCTTGGCTGCGTATTTTGCAATAAAGGTTTTGATTTGTAGATTCATTTTGTGTTTTAATGTCTCTGGCTGGACATCTTCTGTTTTTATTGACACAAAATCTGATATTACTTTTAATACTGGTGTTATCCTGTGACTGAATAAAAGATGAAATGAGAAAGCATTGCACTGACAGTTTTATTGCAGGGATCCGAAGAAGAGTTGTGGATTCATTGGTCTTTTCGCACTATTACAGTGGTGACGGTACATCATGTAAACAATAAAAGGGAGGACATTCCGCAAAGATTTGTCCATAACTTAGTCCATTTGCATTTCAGATAAATATTAGGACCAGAATGACATTGGTGTTATTGTTGTTGCTATGACAACAACAATAATATTAAATGACTGTTAGTTCAATTTATGTAGCACCTTTTTCAACGAGGCGTTCAAGGTATTTGCTATGAGTGGTATTGCGGTTCTTCCACTGCCAACATGCGGCATACATTTTGGTGAACTGCTGCGGTAATTCACGCACCAGAATATTAAAACTGCAAATTCAAGGAGAGATTTTCCTTTGCCAGTTAGGCTCGAGAGTTATCCAACCATACATTTAGCCGCTGCACAGGCGTCTATACCTGTTCTGGTGTATCACTGCCATGGGATCTCTACCACCCAGTGTCCATGTTTTAATTATTCAGCTGAGTGCTGGAAGTTCCGGCAACATTGGGGAGAACTGGGTTTTATTTCAGATGGTATAGCACCCCCTACTGGCGTACAATCACCACACACAGAAGCCTTCCCATGTATTCTATGGATTTTTCCCACATCCAAGTGCTAAGCCAACAATTCACAGCAAAGCCTAGGCTGGGATCTATAGCATGAAAATGTCACAAGCTGTATTCATGAATCAAGCAGCAAGCGCCTGCAGAGGTAATGCCAAGCCTGTGCCGTAGCAGTGTTGTTTTGGTGAAAAATTAATCTTGCTGTGACCCATGCAGGGTTCCCACAGCAACAGCTCAGGCGCTGTGATCTGAGAGGAAGGGTGCAGGGTGCTTCTGTTTTTTCACCCTTCTCAGTTCCTTTTCTCCACCTCTTTGCTCTCTCTCGCTCCATCTCTCATTACATTACATTACATTTATTTAGCAGACGCTTTTATCCAAAGCGACGTACAAAAAGTACATATTATGGTCATTGGACAACTACAAAACACAGGTTCAACAAGGTACAATACTAATTTTGTACAGTTACTTATAGCCAAGAACACAGTTTAGTTCACGCAGTGAACATTATTCTGACCTAACTTATGCCAAGCCAAACTAGGGAGAAGAACAAGCTACAATATTAGGACAAATACAAATTACAAAAAAGTGCTGGAATGGAATGGGGGTACATGTAACATGAGTGTCATGAAAGGGGGGATCTCTACCTTCTCTCTCAACCCCCACACCTCCCCCCAACCCTCTCTCTCTCTCATATCAGGTGTGAGAATAAAGATTAAAGATACTAATATTTACAGATTTTTGTGTACTCATCCCCTCTCAAAAGCAGAAAGATGTCACACACACACACAAACACTCACAAGTACTCACTCACTCACTCACACGTACACACACACGCACACTGTCGTTGTGTTTATTTCTTGCCCATCCCCCCTGCACTCTCTCTCTCTTCTCTGATATAGTTTTCTGACCTGGCCGGAGTGGCTGCCCTGTTTTCAGGAGTGGGGGGGGGGGGGGGGGGGGGGCGCGGGAGAGACGCCACTCTCAGAAGGGAGCTCTGCGGTTGCTATGGTTATCTCCCGAGGGAACGTTACCTGCCTCGGAGAATCCCACAGACTCTCTCTGATTTAAAGCAGGAGAGCCTCCTTCCTGCCCTGGCCAAGCCCCCAGACCTGCACTCAATCTCCCCTCTGTTCCAGCGGACAGGACGTTACGCGCAGAGTTAGGGGAGAGATAGATGGAGGGGAGAGAGAGAGAGAGACAGGGTGAGTGTGTGTGTGTGTGAGAGAGAGAGTGAGGGTGAGAGAGAGAGAGTGTAGTGTGTGTGTGTGTGTGTGTGTGTGAGAGAGAGCAAGAGAAAGAGGGTGAGAGACAGAGTGAGTGTGTGTGTGTGAGCGAGAGAGAGAGTGAGGGTGAGAGAATGAGTGTGTGTGTGTGAGAGAGTGAGTGTATGTGTGAGTGGCGGGGGGTGTGAGAGACTGTGAGAGAGAGAGAGTGAGTGTGTGAGAGCGAGAGAGACAGAATGAGTGTGTGTGTGAGAGAGAGAGTGAGGGTGAGAGAGTGAGTATGTGTGTGTGAGAATGTGAGTGTATGTGTGCAAGTGTGAGTGTGTGTGTGAGTGGCAGGGGGTGTGAGTAAAGTACCCAGGAGGGAGAGTGTGTCTGTGGAGTCTACCAAAGAAAAGTAGAATAAAAATGAATGGCATTAAAAACATTATAAACAGACTAAAATAAAACAAACAGAAGAAAATAAAGAGTTTCAACGTTTGCTCTTAAAATACAACAAATAAAATGTAATACCTTACATTACAGGCATTTCGCAGACGCTCTTATCCAGAGCGACTTACACAACTTTACATTAACATTGCATCCATTTATACAGCTGGATATATACTGTAGCAATGCTGGTTAAGTACCTTGCTCAAGCGTACAACAGCAATGTCCTACCTGGGAATTGAACCTGTGACCTTTAGGTTACAAGACCTTCAGGTTATATGATCATGTTCATATTAATTTGTACTCGTTTATATCCTTGTATTTTTTGTCCGTGCTTGTGTGTACTTGTTGGCTTGTTCACTTGTCTGTTTGCCCATAAGAATTATATCCCACAGTCCAGACTTTTTCAGGGTTGTCTGGGTTTCAAATGTCTATATCACTCAGACTCTACATTTAAAAGAATCAAAGCAGTTGCACCTGTGCTCTCAACAGATAAACCCGGCAACAACTAATCAAATCTATAACTGGGTCCCTTAATACAGCTAATAACTCGAGCCAGATTTTCACGCAGAAGGCTTTGTTATACCGGGGAGATGACAGCGAGCCTAACTACTGTACATAGAGCGTGAGTCACCAGCCGCCCTGCCAATCACGAGGCCCCAGACAACCAAGCCGACATGACAGAGCAATCGTGGATTAACTGTCTCAGTGAAAGCAGGTTATCGTTCCATATCATTGTCTCAATGTCAGCCAATAACCATGGACCTGCACCCCAGGGAAGCCTTTCCTGCTCAATATGAGGGATACTAAAATAAAGATAACATTTTATTTTAAATTTATCCTTTATTTTACCAGGAAACCCCATTGAGATTAACATCTATTTTTCACGGAGGACTGAGTCATAATGACAAGACAACTTACTGTAATGGAACAAGACAAGTCAAAATTATAAACAATGGGTAAAGATTTAAAAACAAGTGCACTTTTCAGTAAAAAAACTTTTTTTAAAAAACATGGTCATGATGTCACCTTACTGAGAGAACAGAAAAGAGGTCTACCAATCAATGAGTGCATTGGTAACAACCAATAGAACAATCCAAATGATGATTGGTAGGTACTGTCTGGCTTTACTTCCAAAAGCTTTGTGGGAATTACAAGGAACTACCCAGAACGTACCCACCAATTACAATCAGCACTGTTCATTTGTTCTCCGTGAGTGCCTAGCTGTTTTCCACAAAACAAGTTTTCACTTTTTGTAGACTGTCTAATACTTATTTCATTATACCTGTGTAATGCCCTGTGAACATTATTGTGGTGAAAAATCAGTGAAGTTGGTGTTGGCTAGGGGATCAGGTGAAACCCGGCTACTTTTGGTTTAAAAGTGAAAGTTTTTCTAGCCAACTAGAACATAGCAAAGGCTATATCCGGGTATAAACCTGAGCTATATTGGGGTTAACCTAGTTTGCTTACGTAAAAACGTCTCTTAACCAAGATGTCCACCCATCCAGACGTTTAGATTTTGCTCACTAACAGTATTAACAGTTCTGCAAGTCAACACGTGTAAAAACACGTAATCCAAACAGCCTTTCTACACCACCTTTACTCTGGTCTGAGCACCCGTGCAGTGTGACACTCTGTATACTGAAACATGAATACCTTTTTGCAGCTACATTTTGGCACGTTACACCAGCTCTTGGGTAGGGATGTCACAGCTGTTTGTTTATTGGTGAATCTGGAGATAAGGGGAATGATTCCTCCCAACTAATGTCCTGTCAGAGCAGCCTTGATTAATGTTTGCAAGGAGTGAGAGTCTGTGGTCATCTGTGGAAAACTCTGGCAAAGTGGCAAACTCTCAGCCCTGTGTAGATTTGGGGTATGCCCCTGCCAGCCCATAACTCATCCCAAGGCTAGACCTTCTGGGAACCCTGTGAAGTCCGGCTGTGTGTCCCTGTTCAATCTGGCAGTGAAATCACCCGCCGGTAAACTGGATGCGAGCGAGCCTCGGCGCTGTGGAGCCGACTTCGCCATTTTCGGCCGGGTAGCGCTCGGTGCGTCACAAACGCTAACACACGGCGCTGTTTAGTGCCAGGGTCTGCATATGCGATGTGCTATAAACAGGGGAGCGCCATCTGCTTTCTCCCCTGCTTTCCCTCCCCGGAATGAAGAGAAGAACCACCTCCAGTCCTCTTCCCTGCATGCACGCACAACTGATTTACAAAGCGCTAAGATCATGACCTTTTTTTGAACTATGGTGTAAAAGATCATAGAGGCCCTGTGCTGTGCAGCAGTCATCTCTTTGAATTGCTTTGCAAAATGTCCATTAAGTTAATTGAATTATCTTGCTTTTTTTTTTCTTACGTACCTTCTTATTCTCTTAGTAGTTGATTATTTTCCCATTTTTTCCCTATTATTTTCTTTTGTAATAACCAGCTTGCCAGCTCACTCTATGTGCCTTCATTTTATATTTATATATTTGATAATAGGTTGGATCCACAAGCCTCTAGGGCAGTGGTACTCAAATCTGGCCCTCGTGGTCAGCAGTGCTGCTGCTTTTCATTCCTCCCCTCTAAACAGGGACTGATTTACACCTGGGACACCAGGTGAGTTCAATCTCTGGCCAATCAGTGGCATTAATCAATCAATTAAGTATCAGGGAGAAATGAAAACCAGCAGTGCTACTGGCCTCAAGGGTCAGATTTGAGTATTCCTGCAAGAGGGGTTTGTTTTTACAAAATCAATAGTAATTACATTAAACAGCGCCACCATTCTGTCTGGAGGTGCAACTGCCACACACCTCAAGGGGGTGTGCGGGTGTGTTTGTGAGTGAAGCCATCATGAACAGCTGCTCAATCTGAAGCAGGCACTGTGTTTTATATCCCCGAATAACTGCTTTGTAAACTGACTGATTAAACTGTTTTACAATCTGTGTGAAAACTATATTACATGTATGGACACTTTTGAGTTCGAGACATTCCTGACATTTAGAAAAAAAAAAACATTGAGATCCATTGCATGTTAAACTGCAGTCTCAAATAAAGAACTGAAAGGTTTGCATGTATGTGTGTGTCTGTTTGTGCGTATGTGTGTCTATCTGTGAGTGAGTTTCAGTGTGGGTTTTAGTGTGTGTATATATGTGTGTGTGTGTGTCAGTATGTGTTAGTGTTTGTGTGTATCGTGTAAAAAAAAAAAATCCCGTCTGTGCAAACACCGATTTTCAGGGAGCACTTAAAGAGGCTTTTAAGAGTAGCACTTGGGGGTGTTGCAGCAGTTCTCTCTCCCCTTTGATCCTGCACTAGAGCTGAGTCACGCAGTAACAGGTCCATTTGTGTCTTACACAGCAGTCAGCATCGCCGTGATGGACAGGAGTAATGGTCCTGGAATCCTCTGCCCGGGGGGGGGGTACTCTTAAACACTATCCGGCTGCTTCACGAAATTAACATGAGCCCCAAGCTGTGCTCCCCTCTGTCCCCCCTCTGCACGCACATATGCGCACACGTGTGCATATGTGCATGCACTGTGTGTGTGTGTGTGTGTGTGTGTGTGTGTTTGTGTGGGTTTTTGCACTTACATGTGCGTGTTTGTGTGTTTGCATGTGTCTGTGCAAATATGTGTGTGTGCACATGTGCATGTGTATTTGCCTTTCTGGATATGTCTCCGTATGAACCAATTATGTGCATTTGTGTGTCTATATATTTTTGTTTTCACATCTGAGTATGACTGACTAACAATCTCGCATGCATGCCATGTACTGCATTTGAGTGTGTGCACGTGTGTGTGTGTGTGTGTGTGTATGTTTTTGTTGCTGTGTTACAACTGCCAACTGTTTGTGTTCGTGAAATTAATCAGCAATCCACACCCCACCCTTCACCCTTCTACGCCCGCAGGGTCAAAACTCTGTGAAATCCGTTAAGAGAGCCCGCTTGCCTAAAGCCTATGAAGCACACGGTGTGTGGCAGCCGTGCGCCAGCTTTGTGCAAAGCCGCCGCTCGCCCACCTTTACGTCACCCCGATTAGAGACGAGCGGCAGGCCACTGTTCAAATCACCATGGTGATGAGGTCGCCAATTAGGCAGGACGGATAATCAGTCTCTTTAAGTAGCAGCCAGCTATCTAGTGCAGCGGAGTGGAGATCTATTGTAGAAGGAAGGCTGTCAGTCTTGCTCCCCCTGCCTCCCACCCACCGCTACTGCTCAAATGATCCTTTATTATTTCTATGGTATGGATTTCTACACCCTGGTCAATTTTTCATTTAATCATTTGTTTACTCGATCATTAATTCATTAACTGATTCATTTGCAACCGCAGGTCGGCATCGATAAACATGATTACCTTCTGACTACTGGGGCTGTTAGAGCGGAACAGGCTGGAACGGGCAACAGAGAGAGAAGGGGAAGCAGCCACTGAGAGTTGGGTAATTACAGAAATTGAGGCCGGGGAAGGTAATCTCCTTAATAAAGGCCTGAGAGGGAGAGAGATGTGTGCAGGGGGAAGCGCTGACAGACTCCTGTGAAGAACGAGCACCCACGTCTCCGTGAGGGACATCAAAGCTCCAGTCAGGGAACGGGAGGGGTGGGTCCGGGCGGTTGTGTCCCGTCACCCACGGAAACGCCCAGGAGCGGGTAAAGGGCCAGTGTTTGCGCTCTACCGTCTGCCAGGGTTCTGCTATTTTTACCCTGCAAACGGGGCCCTCTGTTGCCGTGAGCAACCCGTCCGAGAAATGCACACCCAGAGGCCTTCACGTGGGCGTCGAACCTGAGTCTAAAATCCCCCGGGGGCTGCTAAAATCCCCCAGCCTATCCGCCTCCCATCCCCACCCCCATGCCCACCCCCACGCCCATCCCTCCCCCAGGCCTGGCCATAGGAGGCTGCAGAAAGTCTCACTTGACCAGCCAGGGTAAGTCTAACTTTGTTACAGTAATGGGGGCTGAGGGCTGGGGGCTGAGGGCTGGGGGGGAGGGCTGGACTCCAGGCAGGGGGGAGGGGGGGCAGGGAGAGAAAGTCCAAACACTTTAATGTGCCTCTAATTCAGCGCCGCATATGGTGATCACAGCTCGCACAGGGGACGACCACAGACACTTTATATCACTGCTTACTCCCTTACGCACACAGGCTACAGCAGGACCGGGCTAAAGAGCCAGCCCTGAGCTGTCGGAACCCGTGTGTGGGGGGGGCGGTGTAACTGATGAGGTCAGGTGGGGACAGGACAGGGAGTTTATGTGGCAGACTGGGGCGGTACGAGTGAGGGGGGGGGGGGGGAGGGGACTGGGCGGGGCAGATGTCCCAGACACCAATAAAGGACACTGTGCTGTGTTTGGATCCTCCCCTCCCACATCTCCAAAAGCTGTGCTGGCATTAATCAACTCAGGACGCTGTGATTACTCTGGATAAAAATATAGCTGCGTGGGGATTGGATGCTGAACCCTACTTTAAACACCGTTCAGCGCAGATACTTGAGGTGGAGCAGGGTAATTAGCTTGCATAATGTTTTAATAAAACAAGAATTTACTAAAACTGCTGTCCTAATTTCACCACACCGGTCACAACGCATGTGCATCATTAATTATATTCCCTCTTCAGTCAATCGCTTATGCCATTCATTAACTCCTGGGTCTGTTATCTCAGAAACGACACTACTGTATTCATGATAAGTATAAATAGCTACGCTCCGCTTTTGTGAGTGAAGTGGTTATAATGGGTTTTTATATTAACCGAGGAACTGCGGATGATAACAAATTTTGTTTAATTAAATTAAACAAAGTAACCGGAATTGCTTCTGATTAATGAATTGCTTCATCGTTTTTCTTATTATAAAAGTCCTTGGAGAAATGTGTATGTGACTGGATGACAGGAAAAATATGAAAGTCAGTCTGTTTTTGAGCAAAATAAAAGATCTCCTCTAGATTGCAAACTGATTAAAATCTTTAGAACTTTACTTGAGGCAGCAATGTTTAACCAGAGGGTGGCAGGTTCGGGTAGGTATTTCTGCTATAATTTAGCAAGGACCTTGAGCTGAACTGATTGGGTAAAATATGAAATATGAATCAGCGACACTGCACTACAGAGCACACAAAAGGACAGCGATGAAGGTTGCCTTGAATAAAAGTGTTGGCAAAGCTAGAAAAAAAGTAATAATTTATTCAGCTGTCTGGCTGGTGCTCTTTCCCAGAGTAACCTACAAGTCTCAAATGACAAAGTAAATTAAGTGCATGTCAGAGGAATAAACAGGGACAGCAATAATAGGTGCGTGTAAGTCTTCTGAATTAAATCACTTGTGGGGGGTTTTTATTTCAGCTGACACCTTTAACCCAGGGTGACATATTCTTTTTTTGGCAGCAAATTTTGTGACCCGTTTGCATAGTTGCATTTTAAGAGGAGGATAACATCAGCACCCAAAACCAGCTAGTGTTCTGAAGAGACTTTTTAACATCCCCTCTACAGTGGGGCCCGTGCACTACAGCGAGCCCTGCTGGCATCTGGGGTTCTGTTATTAAAATCTGGAAGGTTAAAGGTCATAGGTGGAGAGGACGTTTTGTCAAAAGCACATGGTAAAAATTTTCGGTGTTACTGTAAATCAACTGTAAATCACTGTACATGGTGGAGTACCGTGTACAGTGACAGAGTGTGTTTGATCCCTCTGGCTAACACAAGCAGGAGTGACTCCTGGTGTGTTCGTGTGAGAAGGGTAAAGGGGCAGGGTGAAACCGACAGACCCTCCCCCCGCTGGGTCTTTACTGAACCAGCACCTGTCAGATTAGCTCCATGGCTAATCTGTCTGTCAGGGAGTCATGCCTGCCACTGCCCAGTCTGCTTGTGTGTGTGTGTGTGTGTGCCCATGTGCATGCACGTGTGTGTGTGTGTGTGTGCCCATGTGCATGCGTGTGTGTGTGTGTGTGTGTGTGTGTGTGTGTCCATGCACATGCACGTGTGTGTGTGTGTGTGTGTGTGTGTGGATGTGTGTGGGTGTGCGTGTGTGTGTGTGCACATGTTGAGTGCTACTGCCTTATTCAGAAATAAAGACAAGGCAGGCAGTCAAGAGGAAAGGTGGAAATAAACAATTTCACAGACCACAGGCGCCCACACAATTACCCAGCTACACTGACGCCAGGAATATTTGGAAACGTGATCAGTTCTTCACAGGGATTTTCCTTTGCTCGTCTCCATTTATTGCATAAGAAATGGACAGGCAAGAAGAAAAAAACATCCGTGTGACAGGTGTTTGTGATGGCAAATCCGTGCTGTTGCTGAAAGTGACATGCAGTGACACGGCCTCACCTGGAGATGTCTTCCCTCCCCCTATCAGCCACAGAGCGCGCGGGTCAGCCGCTACCACAACAAACACAAGGGCCACCAGGCAAAGGCGTGCGTGCGGACGGGACCTCTGCCACGGCGCGCCTCCCTGTAAAGTGATGGAGTTGAACAGCTGAAGACGCGCGTGTTACTGGCGCAAGAGAAGAAGGGGGTGGCAGAGAGAGAGAGAGAGAGAGAGAGAGAGAGAGAG
>CM045884.1:63906746-63914246 GCA_025169545.1 Anguilla japonica | reverse complement strand
TACCAGCAAAGAGGCAGCCATTTTCTCAAAGGTTCTGCTTCTTGCACAGATATACTGCCCTATTATCTAATCAAAACCGCACAGCAAAATTATTAGTGTTAAATCAACTCCAGCAGTGTACAATCAACTCTAGCAGAATCAAAAGTGCTCTTATCAGAGTTTGTTTTACACTGAAGATTTTTCTGTATAGCGATGCACGGTGGAGGCATTACTCATTCTCCTGTTTAAATCTGCACTCCTGTGGCAACATGGGTACTAAGAATCACAAAAAACCACATAGATAGGAAATGCTTGGGATTGGTGGGAACAAACAGGATGGACCAAAATGCTGGTTCCTACCCAGGTTTACCAATATGAGGCCGATTATGTTCACACGTGCAGATTTTATGAGTGGAAACTGACGACTTGAAAGTTTTGGACATATTGGGTCTAATATGGTCGTCTCATATTCACACCAGGCCGGCTGAAAAAATGATCAGAAAAAAATATATATTTTTGAGCTGAGCTTTAACAGACCAAAAGCAACAAATGAAATGTAATGCCTGGTTTTGCACAGCAGCCAACTGTCAGCAATCTTTTCTGTCGTTTCACTGAGTTATTTTATTCACATAATTTGAGGAACGTGAACGTGGAGTCGTAATGTTACTTGTGTCAACAATGGTTCACGGCAAATAGACGATTAGAAGATTATATATGATCATTTTTAGGATTAGATGTAGACTAATTACAATTGCTTGTGGGCACATTTGTACAAAGCGGTTTGCGTATGACTCATACTGCATTAATCAAGCGAAGGTGTTCTTGTCATAAAACGGAGACTGTTATGACTATCCGAGTGCCAACACTGATAGGCTGGGACTCCTTCCGAATAAATCAGAACGCTGACAACAACAGTGCCATAATAACGGGCAATGCACCATGGGAAAAAAGCACAGGTCTTTGAATGGGCTTGACTGCTTAAACGTACCAAGCGGTCCTAGAGTGACCAAATCATCTGCCAGCAGGGACGCGTAAAACACAAAAGCCGCTGCCAGTCTGGGGTAACTGCTGGGGCCCTGTTCTGACCTGTGTTCGCTTACTTTTGGAAAGAAAACAAACAGCACACACAGTCAGAGCTGGGGGTGGCTGCTCAGTATATTCAGCTGAAGGAGAAGAATTTTACCTTTATTGAGAGGGAGGGAGAGAGAGAGAGAGAGAGAAGAGAAAAAGAGAGAGAGAGAGAGAGAGAGAGAAAGAGAGAGAGAGAGAGAGAGAGAGAGAGAGCACTGACATACACTGTTATATGCTTATGTATACCAACATACAGTATGTACCTGTTTTCTTTACTTTGATCTGCAAGGCCCGCTTTTAATTGAAGGAGCCGTATATGCAGTGTACCTGAGGAGAGAGGAGGAGAGGGGGATGATCTGTATCAGTTAGCTAGCAGCAGGAAGAAGTCTGTGCTCCTCCTGACTCCCCTGTGGTCTGACATCTCCAGCTATGGATGAGGGAGAAGAGAGGAGTGGAGGAGGCGGAGAGGAGTAGGAGGAGGAGGGGAGGACAGAGAGAATTTTTTGCCATTGTTGGTTATGTAATCTTCATATTTATGCAGTCACGCACAAATAGACACACTGAGACACGCTTGAGCAACCCTGCGCACACACACGCACTCACACTCCCACTCACAGAAGCCCTTGATTAGATGCTCATGCCATACACACTGACTGAGCTGTATGTCCAGTGAAAAAAAGCACACATGCATCACAGACCCCTGCAGTAAATTGCATTGAAATTAGCAAATAATTAACAAATAATTTCTTTAGCAAATTCTTTTGTACATTTTCTTGCGTTTAAACAGCTGAGTCATTTTCTGAGGCAGTTGAGGTTAATTACTGTACTGGACTTGTCTCATGGTTTAAACTACACCTGGGTATGCTGACACTGCTGCTCTTATTCGCAACACATAATACAATTCACACATATATTTGCACAATGTAAGCATAATATACATAATCCACATTTGCACAATATATAATATACACTATATTCATTTACACTATGTACAATACACACAATCTACATTTGCACAACACAATACACGCAATCCAGTTTTTCAGGATGCACAATGCACACAACCCACATTTACACTATAAAATACACAAAGTCTGCCTTAGCTTACACAGGAAATGATCGTTTTTTTGATGGAAACTTTCACTGATTGAGTTTGTATGACTTTGGTAGGGAACACACGCGCTCTCTCTAGTGTTAAAAGTGCTCTGTCAGAGTCGCTCTTACACTGAACATTTGGCGGTGTGTACAGTCCTGTGGTACGCTCACTGCCCCTCTGACAGAGCGAGCGGTCTCGGGCTCGCTGGTGAGCTGGAGCTGCGCTCCTGCTGTGGGGGCGTGCGGGGCGCTGCAGTGACTCCAGGGGCGCTTCAATCGCTGCTTGCGCCTTTTGGGGATGACAGGAGTAGGGCTGCTTTGAAAGTGAAGTGGTAATGGCTGTAGGACTCACAGGACTCCAGATGCAGAATCACTGCAGTGGGTAATAATAATAATGATCTGCAGTGTAGTAATAATAATAATAATAATAGAATTTACACTGTAGTCCAGTCTCTTGCTTATTATAGCTGTCCCCTGTATAGAGAGAAACAAAGCTAATTTATTCATAAGCACTAGTGATGTGTGGTCAGCTCTGACATCACTCGAATCTGCACATAGTCTACACATCAATAAACCTACCCCGCCAACCACGTCTTACCTAATGATGTTATCAAATTTTGGAAACCTGCATAAAAACCATTATTTTTCAGTGGGATACAGGTCTGCGTATTCATACACTACACATATTTATTCATTATACATAGATATGCTACAGAATCATTTTTTAAAACACAGAAATAATAGGTTAGATTCAGACCAATAATCATTTATTGTAAATAAAAGTTCCACGGGCTTATTTCATATAATGAATTTGCCAAGAATTATTTCCGGAAGTTTGTCTAAATTTACCGTACTAACCTCCAGCCTACTGCTTTTGGCAGACAGCCTAGCATTCAGTACAGAAGGCGGTGCCTTGTTAAATTGAACAGTGGGCTGGTCTTCCAGTCAGCTTCTTCATGATTTCAGATCGTTTCTCCTTCTCAGCCTCGGCCTGCTGCTTTGCCCTGTCACACCCCGTTAGCCGACCGGGGGGGGGGGAAGGCACCTCCCCACAGCACCGTGTTTGGCTCCGGTGTTAATTAGTGCCAGGACGTCCTGCGTAAACGCTTTTCGGGTGACAGTACCCAATGGGCGCGCATCACTGCGGCGCATGTCCACGCAGTCACCCGCTAACTTGGCTCTCCCTCAGAGGGGTACTCTCCTGCTCGTTTGGACGGCTGCTGTAACTCTGTCTTGGCAGGCTGCTGGATCTCCCACACGCATACACTCTGTGTGCCTATAGCCTAGAAATGCATGCCAGCTTCAAAAGATGTGATGATGTATTTTTATTTGATCTAAAATAACAGAATTAATTTTTAAAAAATTTTTTCTAACCCGCCCGCCACTCATCCGTTATTTTTTCGTGAGCCGACCCAACCGCTGATCTTCCGTCAGTCCGCGCAGCACTAAGAAGGACCTAGCCGCTCCCGAACTCGCGCCCCTGGGGAGTCCATGACAGGAGCCTGGGGTTTTCCTGGCACGGCGGGGCAGGAGGCGGGGCCAGCGTGCCTCTCAGCGGTTGGCCAGTCCTCCTCGCGTCCCATGATCCCGTGCTTCGTTGCGGTGGGGGCAGTCATCGCCACCCCTCGTGACGGGGTCCGTGTCCGACGCGAGCGAGCCGCCCGTGATGCGGCTTGTTTCTGAAGCCTTTGACTGCGTGCGTGAGGCGGCCTGGCAGGACGTGGTGTTGATGTAGGCGCTCTGTGCGGGGAGCTGACAGGAAGAGGAAACGTAGGCTCCGCTCTCGGCTCGTCTGGCTTCCTTCCTTGGACAGTTTCCGGCTGTGCCATCTGTGTCTGTTTATTTGTCCTCCTTTCAGATAGTGCCAGCTAGCACTCATACGCACATTCACATACACACTCTCACACACGCTTACACACTCGCATGTACACACACACTCTCACACACACTTACACACTCGCATGAACACACACACTCTTGCACACTTACACACTCACATGAACACACACGCTCTTGCACACACTTACACACTCGCATGTACACACACACTCTTGCACACACTTACACACTCGCATGTACACACACACTCTCGCACACACTTACACACTCATACACACACACTCTCGCACACACTTACACACTCACATGTACACACACACTCTTGCACACACTTACACACTCATACACACACACTCATACACACTCACACACACATATTTAATATATCCTCCCTCCCTCTCTTTCCCACACACACACACACACACACACATACACTTGCACACACTCACACACACACACATCTTTAATATATCCTTCCTCCCTCTCTCTCCCACACACACACACACACACACACACACATATACATACACACGCCTCTCTAACACATGCTCCCACTCATCTTGTCTTTCTCACACACTGTCTGGCAGCGTTTACGTCGGGCAGAACAGTGTGTGTGGTGCTGATTGGCTACGGGCACGCCGTGCCAAGCGGTGACTCAGTGGCGGCCTGGTTATGTAACGCCGACACACAAGTGGGGAGCACAAGTTCGCCAAAGAGAGGGTTTCTACGGTAACCGGGCTAATACGGTGTGGTCGTGTTGTTGTAGGGGCTCAGAATGATGATTGCAAAACTGCCAAAATAATGCAAGCGTTGGGTGTCACCAAAGCTATCGAAGCAATAGGGGCCAATAGAATTGTTTTTCAATCAAACAACATTCAGCCTGTTAGTCTGAACACTCTACGCTGTCGAAGCTGAAATAAGAGGTTAACTTGTAATGGTGGAGCGCGAGTTTTCATCTGAATTTGTCGGGGATGACCTGTAAAGTGCCTGGATGTGTATATGTGTGTGTGTGGGGGGGGTTAGGGTTAGGGTTAGGGTTAGGGTTAGGGTTAGGGTTAGGGGGGGGGGGGGGGTGAGTGTTTTTAGGTGTAGGTGTTTGTATGAATGACTATGTGGGTGTATATGTGTGCATGTGCGTGTGTGTGAAAGAGAGAGAGAGTGTAGATGTGCGTCTGTTTGTGTGTGGGGTGGATGAATGTGTATGAATTAGTTATTGGGTGTATGTGTGTATGTGTGTGTGTGCATGCGCCTGTGTGTGTGTGTGTGTGTGTGATGAGTACGTATAGATGCAGCAGCCTCTTACAGTAGCCGTGTTACGGACAGTGGCAGCGAGCCAGGAGGCAGAAAGACAGACTCCATATTAATGTCAATGAACTGCAAGCCCTGTGCTTGTCAATGACAAATGGGAAGTTATAATGGAGCGGTCACCCGGTTTATCATAGTTGGCACATCCAACTGGTAGTTTACATACGGTCAATTTGACCCCATCTATGAGTTGATTACATTTGGGCCCTAGAGACAGAAAGATCAGGGGAAATTGATTTTTGGACGCCAACATCGACCTGTGTCTAAAGAGATACTGTTGGGGAAATGTAGTGTGACATCAGTGGTACTACAGTGGCTGCCGATAGATCAGAGATAGCTGGTTTACTGCAGAATGGCCAACAATGTGCCAGGTTTAGTCTCTGACAGCTATCATAGCCAACGACATACAACGTTGAACCAACCAGGTCACACTTCCGGGATAGAGAAGATATGGCTACCAGTGACTTTATTTTAAAGTTTGAACATTTGGACCTTTTCTTCCCTAGAGAAGAAACAAAGACTACAGATGTTCCAAGCTACATATGTGAGAAATTATCATGCAAATTCAGCTCATTTAAGGATACATTACAAGCATTTAGCAGACACTTTTCGCATAGTATCCATTCATACAGCTGGGTATTTTACAGAAGCAGCTCAGGTTCAGTGCCATGTTCAATGGCACAATGGGTGTGGCTCACCTAAGAATCAATTCTGTAACCTTTGGGTAACAAATCCAGTCTCCAACCGCTGACCTACAAATGATCTCATACTTAATTTGTAGGTCGGGATATCTTTGTCAGCTGTCTTAATACACTACAGGCATTGAGCAGATGCTCTTACACAACTTTTGCATTTTTTTCTTCTAAGCATCCATTTATACTGCTAAATATATACTGAAGCAATTCATGCTAAGTAGTTTGCTGAAGCGGACAATGCCCGTGCCACGCCAGGCAACTGACCCCACAGAATCGCTTCCTTTGCCCATGATATGAGAAGCCTTGCCGTGTCACAGACTTGGCTTTGTACAGGACTGCGCTTCTTCCACTCTCTGAACTTGCTCACGAAAAATTCTGTGCAACATAAATATATTATGATAACGTTAATAATGCATGACATCTCCTCTACTGAAAACACTGCTTCTGTCGGCACCTATTTAAGCACGCCAAACATTTCTGTTGGAGAAAAACACTTCCCAGACAAAACAGCTTGTGATGTCTTTCGAGAGAAAAAGGCATTTATTTATTTATTTATTTATCTATTATGGTGATTTGGAAAGTGTCAGAATCTGCAGATGACAGATCTAATTCATTTGAATGAATCCGTCATATTCAGATGCATGATTGTTCCTTGAGCATAAGCTTGATACACTGCATGTACCACACATTTATTTTACATATGTGTCACACATACGTAAAATAAAATGTTTTTAAGCAAGCAAGGCCCACAAAATTTGTGAAAATATTTTGTGAGCCTGTTTGATGAGAGGTGGATTTTCTTTTCTGTGTTTGTGAATGATGTCAGCAGCAGAACTTGGGTTATCTATAGGATTTCCCCTGCACATACAGTAATGCCCAGCCCCGCCCACTCAGCTCCGCCCACTCTGCACCGTGTGACCTTCTGCTTCCTGTTCCCGTGTGGATGTGCGTGACTGTGAGCGTCAAGCACCACTGTGTGTTTGTTTCCATGGCCTGCCTGCAGTCCCTCTGCTGTGTGTGTGTGTGTGTGTGTGTGTGTGTTTGGAGCAGTGAGCTCCTCTGTTCCCTAATGCACTCACACTAAAATGTGTGAATAGAGGAAAGCGTCTGACCTCTGACCCCTGGGAGATGACGGACAGGCAGGGTCACAGTGCTCTTCTCAGGGATGCAGGCAGAATGCAGTTCTTTAGGTTTGAGGCAGAGAGAGCAGGACTGCTGAACAAGACCGCACAGATGACCAGGTTCTGACCAGCAGTTTTCTCTCTTCTCTACCACTCTCTCTCTCTATTTCTCCACTCCTCTCTATTACTTTCCCACCTTTTATTCCTCTCATCATCCCTCTGTATCATCTTTCTTTCTGTCCATTCCTCTGGTTTTCTCATTTGTTTCTCTCTATTACTCCCTGCCTCTCTCTGCTTCTCTCTCCTATTCTCTTTCTTCTCTTCCACTCCTCTCTTGCTCTCTCACTCATTCTTTCCATTTACCTTTTTCGCTCTCACTCCCTGTCTCTCTCTCT
>CM045884.1:63874246-63901746 GCA_025169545.1 Anguilla japonica | reverse complement strand
TAGCCACAATTCAGCAGCTCTCCAAAAAGAACACAGTCTATAAACTGCTATTGAGAGGTTTGTGGAATATTTGTACTGTTTTGAAAACGAGGTATTCTTGTGTATCGCTAATCAGGGTTGTGGTGTTTTGCACTTTACGAGTGATGTCTAATAATCTCTGAGATGCCAAGAGGGGAGGAGGAGGAGGAGGGGGCTCATTTATCTCTGGGTCTGAGCGTAACACTGGTCAATGAAACAGGAATAGCCCCTACGTTGTGGCCTACTTCACCCTCTGGCTAAGTCAAAAGTTCAGCCCTCCCTGTGTGGGGTGCCTGTGTGATGGGGTGGTTAAGGATCCTGTGCTCTTCCCCCAAAGTAGGAGAATATGCACCCCCCCCCCCAACTCCCCAATGTTAGATGCAGGCAAAATTGTCCCCCTGAATAGTAACAGCATTATTTCACATGGGACAAACATTTCCTAGCACAATGAGTCCCCCAAAAGTCTCACTCCTACACCCCTGGCGCTACCCCCCAGCCCTACCCCCCGGCCCGTGTCAGAATGGATCCTTCCGTGGCCACCACATGCATTGGCCCTACCCCCAGGCCCGTGTCAGAATGGATCCTTCCATGGCCACCACATGCATTGGCCCTACCCCCCGGCCCGTGTCAGAATGGATCCTTCCATGGCCACCACATGCATTGGCCCTACCCCCCAGCCCGTGTCAGAATGGATCCTTCCATGGCCACCACATGCATTGGCCCTACCCCCAGGCCCGTGTCAGAATGGATCCTTCCATGGCCACCACATGCATTGGCCCTACCCCCAGGCCCGTGTCAGAATGGATCCTTCCATGGCCACCACATGCATTGGCCCTACCCCCAGGCCCGTGTCAGAATGGATCCTTCCATGGCCACCACAGGCATCCTGTCACCCTGTGCACCCAAAATTAAGAATGAGTCAGCTGGACATGTTTCACGAATGCTGACTACCTCTGTAAGGAATCACTACCCTGCCCTTTTAAAAGAGGGATTGCACAGCCCTCTTTTAGACATGAAACTAACTCTTTGTATTGTTAGAAGTTATTATTGTTTTGTTTTAGGTTTTTTGGGGGGGGGAAGGGGGGGGGGGGGTAGAGGGGATTTCTGAATGGGGGACTCAGGACTGTGAACAGTGGAGGATTTCAGGGATAACACAAAAAAAAGCTTCACAATTATCTGTATTTCTGCTGTAACGGTATTTACAGTTACTAACTGTGTTACAATCAATTTTTGTATCTATACTGCTGTTCATCAAACCTTATTGTATGCACTATGATTGTTGTAAGTAGTTCTGGATAAGAGTGTCTGTTAAACAAATAAAAGATGAAAAATTAACAGTATCAAAGGTGCGAGTTGCGCCCAATTTGTTTTTTTGTAATATTGATGAACCCCTCCTTCCTTAATTGGACTTGTCCTTGACTGCCCATACCTAGCAGTCTTGCCTGTGGAATGTTCCATGTTGGCCAGCTGCTGGGGGTGGTACTGGTCCCCAGCCGTGCCTATACATTGACGCAGAATATTAATGTAATTGAATATGTTCTTCATAAATAAATCTTGGTCTCTGTAACTCCTACAATGCAAATATTCAATAAAATACTTTGAGTCCACGTTTGATATGTTGAAAAATTTATTAATTGCTGAATCCTCTCTCTCTTTTTCAGTTTCTCTGTGCATGCATGTGAGTGCACCAGGCTCCATGTAGATTGTACTGATAAACTATTTGTAGTCTGCATGTCTCTATCTCTCTCTTTCAGAGATACACACACACACACACACACACACACAGGCATATTGCTGCATTCAGTGTCTGCAGAGACCGTGCTCCTGGGTCCTAGTACTCCAGAGTAATGCGAGACTAACACTGCGGTCTGCCACCCCCCACCCGCCCCAGCACCCCCCCCCCCCCCCCCCCACCACCGTCCTTCCCCCTCTGAGCATAACGATCTGCTGCTGCTCAAATTCATCAGCAGTCACTCATAAATCCAGTTACAGCTAGCAATACACAGCACATGCATGGCCCCCCACCCTCCTGACTGGGCAGGTCCCGGCTGCTGGCTCAGCCACCGGATTGGCTCAGCCAGCTGTCACTTAAACTATGGCCTTCTCACTTCAGGCCTAGTGAGACATTCCGCTGGTCTAAACTGTTTCTGCGCCGGGTGGGGGTGGGGGAGGGGGCTGCCCATGGCGCTGTGCTGCTATGTCCTGGGGAGTAACGAGAGATGAGGTGGAAGAAGATAAACAAGAGTCTGGCAGTCTCCTCAGGGGCGTTACCCAGAGGAGGATGGGGGGCCCATCGTTTGGGCCGAGGTACGAGAACACATGAGTGGGACCACACCGACCGTCCCAGCCACAAGTAAGCACCCATCGATTGATCCAGAAGAGTTCTGATTGGCCAGTGTGGGGAATTACTGGGAGCACTGAAGTAATACCATTACAGCTGAAATGGGGATGGGGGGCTGGGGGGGGAGACAGACAAACAGCTACAGCGGCAGGACTCTGGGTTTAGCTCCTACCAGTTCTGAATGAGCAGCCCGATTATCTCACTAATTGGACCTCACAGATCCCCTCGTCCTCTCTGGCTCGGCGAAGGGGAATTTAATTTCCTGACAAACAGGATGTGGGGGGTGTGGACGAGCTGAGTGCGGCCTTCGTTTGTTCATTTGCTCATTCAAGATCCACAGTTTGCACCGGAAACGGCTGGAAAATACTGTCTTTTCCCGCTAGCGTTTGCGTTATCTCTGACAAACTGCACCCCTTCCAAACTTGATGAGCAGATTAAAAATGTAAAGTTTGAACCAAGGCAATAATTAAATATGTTTTTTTGGAATACACGTCCTGCATTTTACACCGGCCCTGACTCCACGGTTCCCACCCCTTCATCTGATGTCTATGAGAAGCAACATGCATGCGCAGGTCAGGGTTATGGAAGCTTCCAGAACCTGTTTTTTTTCCCCGCTTGGCTCCCTGAAGCTCAAAAAGCAGCATGCGATGGGCAGGCATGAGGGGGATCGTGTTAGCCCCGAGTGAGATTCCCCCAGCAGCTGCTGTTGACGTGTAGCGTTTGAGAGAGGTGAACTGAACCCCCTACTGCCCCCCCCCCCCCCCCCCCCCGTTCGCCCATGTCCGGCCCTGCCCAGCCTAGCCTGGAGAGTCAGGTAACCAGGCAGTGTGTATTTGCAGCTCGCCTGCTGCGTTCTGTTCACCAAGCAAAACAAGCAAACTGCCACTTCAGCAGTGTCGCTCCAGCAACCTCTCTCCCTCGCTCTCTCTTTCTCTCTCTTTTTCTCTATCCCTCTGTTTCTCTCTCCCTCTCTCTCTGTATCTCTGTCTCCCCAACAATGCCCGGTCAGTGCTGTTTCGTGTTTGTCCCTGCGGAACAGTGAGGGCTTTCCATTTAAACAAAAGTTGGGGGCGTGTCCCCGCATTTAAAAAAGTGCTGGCGTCCCATCCGTGTCAGGAAAACGGTCTCTCTATAGCGTACATCGCCGCATGTGTGTAGCGCGTGCACGTACGCATGCATAGAACAAGCGAGCGCGTTCAGGGCGCTGCTGAAGTGCAGAACTTAGAGCCGTCACGCGTTTGTTGTTCACAGGGACACGACCGAGTGACACCATTAGTCAGGAGTGCGCGTACGTGTTTATGTGAGTGCACTGAGTTCCTGTGTGAGGGCTGCATGTGCATGAATGTGTAAAGAGAGACCGAGCCCAGCCCAGCCCTGAGAACGCGGATCTCCCGTTATTCCAGGAATCCCAGTCTCCTCCAGGATTCCGCACTGAGCTGACATTCCCAGGAGTTTCATCTGACAGGAACGTACCTGACATCTCCCAACCCCCCCCCCCCCCGACACCACCCCCCCCCCCCCCCCCCCCCACTCCCCCCACTCCAACTCTCCATCTCTCCTCTCTGAATTCATCTTGACCTTCTCAGTGCCTTGCTCACACCCAACCCCCCCCCCACACACAAACAGCACCTGGCCCTCACACCCCAGCTCCAGCAGGACGCCACGGCGCCCTTATCTGACCGCGCTCTTAAGCCACAGTCGGGCTGTCTCTGTCAGGGGGTCGTGTCTCTGTCAGGGGGGGGTCATGTCTCTGTGTGCCTCTGTGTGTCTCTGTGTGTCTCAGGCCCGGAGAGTTTACGGTTAAAATGGCTCCATTGTGACTCCCAGCCATCGTGTCCCTGAGCTGTCCGTCGCTGGCACAGTCGCTCTGTTGTTCTCTCCCAGCGAGGAAAGCAGAGTCTGTTTTGACGAATGTGCCACAGCACTGCTCAGGCACACCGTCGTTTCTGCAGCGTCATTGCGTGGCTCCAACATCCACTCTGCCACACCTGTACACACACACACACACACACGCACGCGCACACACACAGAGACACACACACACACACACAAACACAAACACACACACACACAAACACGCACGCGCACACACACAGAGACACACACACACACACACAAACAAACACACACACACACACACACACAAACACACACGCACACACACACAAACACACACGCACGCGCACACACACAGAGACACACACACACACACAAACACACACACACACACACGCACGCACGCACGCACGCACACACACACACACACACACACACACACACGCTGGCTTGACGTGGATAAAGTAAGGATGCCTTGTTGCATTAGTATGAGATAGAGCTGCTTGTCTGCTGATGATGTTAAGTTGTTGTAGATAAACACAATGGGCTCTTGACGGCAGGCTGTGAACCGCCCTGTGCAGCAGTGAGAGTGGGGCCTGTTATATAAGGAGCCTGCCCCTCCTGCTGCTGCACAGAGTTTTTAACGCTGCTGATGGCTAATTCAGGGGGGTGTGAGAAAACAGCCCGATCCCTCCTCTGGCAGAGAGAGATACTAAGGGAAACAAGTGGAGACGGGGGGGGGGGTTAGGGGGTGTCCACCGCTTTGGCCCTGTGTGTGTGTGTGTGTGTGCATGCATTTGTTTGAGTATGCATGTGAAAGCATGCTTATGTATATCTATGTGTGTCTGTGTGTGTGTGTGTGTGAATGAGTATGTGTGTGTGTGTGTGTGTGTGTGTGTGTGTGCGCGCGTGTGTGCCTGTGTGTAGTGCCTTTATACAGTTATTAGTATCATACCTCCCTCTACATCTTTCTTTTGTGTACAACAGAGGGGTGGAGGGGTGGAGGTGTGGGGTTAAGTGGGTGCACTAAATCTGTGTATGTGAAGTCATGGCCACCGCCACACCGCACATCCACAGGGCTCAGAGCTCAGCCAATCACAGCTCTGCGCGCTCCCTGGCGGAGTCCCGATCAAGCGAAGCTACGCGAGGCATCTCTCAGTGTCAGATTCACCGGCATTTCCTTCCACATTTCCAGAGAGGGTAAATTTTAATTCGCCCTTGACTCCGTGCTGACTGCAGTAAATCAGTGTTTTCCATTACGCACCGTCCACAGAAACATCCGCAAACAGGGCCAGAGCATTCAGCTGTGTCTAAACGGGGGGGGGGGGGGGCGAGAGCAAGGACCTGTATTCACTCAAAGTCCTAAAAGAAGAAGCGCTGATCGAGGATCAGTTGGCCTTTTGGTTCAGAATGGGAAAATGTTAGCATATGGACCGGGCCATACTGACCAGCACTACCAGCACATAACAGGGGAGCACAGAGGCCATACAGCTGCACACAGACTGGCTGTCCTCTTGCACAGACTTGAGCCTTGGGTTTTATCCAGCACGATGGGAATGCGCAGTGAACACCGCAATCAAATTTCACCGTTAAAAATATCACATCGGGTGAGTTATACGGTGTAGGACGTCGGCATACTTCTCCTCATCCAGGCTCTCAAAACGATCAAACGTTAAACTCTTGCTTGGCCGCTGCCACAGTACGGACTGCGGAACACTCCAGTAAAAATGAATCAGCACACATTTAACCCCGGAATCCACAGTGCGTACAGTAGAGGAAATGGGCATGAGATACACAAATGAACAATGATGACTGTATCTCTGTATCTCTGATGCTGTCTATTTGTCAACGCTCTGCTGTAACATCCAGGCCATCTCTGCAGCAACCAGCCAGCACTGCCCCAAACCAAACCAATCAATCAATCAACCAATCATTCAATGAATCAATCAATCAATCAAATTTTATTTATATAGCGCTCATTACAAACATGCACTTCAGTTTACCCTAGCCTAAATTTCCACAAAATAAGCCACAGGTGAATATAGCAAGAAAAAATACTCCCTGGATAGCATATAGGGATAATCCCCTGGAGTGGACCATGGTGATTTGGGGTAACCCCCCTTCCTCCACTGGCTGGCTCCGGGTGGGGGTTCACAGGTGCAAACGTGGGTTGAGTCATTTTTTCAGCCCATCTTACTGGTTGAGGACTGGTTGTGGGAAGGAATATGGAGGTGGTGTTGGGCGGGGCTGGAATGGGGGATGGGGGGGGGAACAGGGGGACCCAGCGGACTCAGAGGGGGCTTGGAATGTGAGCCAGCCACCCCATCAGTGGGGGTGGGACCAAAAACAAGAACAGGGAGTTTGGGAAGCAGGCAAAGACACAGAGTAGAGATGGAAACATCTGATCCTGCCAAGTTTCCTACATACCACGCCCCCCCCACCCCCCAAAGCCTGTTCAGACCCAAAGCAGTGAGGTAATGCTGAACAGTGCTGACAGAACAGCCAGAGCTGGCTCACTACTGCCCCCCCACTGTCACTCAAGGACTCACACTGGATGAACATACAGTGGAAACCACAAAGCCGCCACTAATCCCATCTCTCCTGGAAGAGTCTCGCCAGTGTTTGTGCATTTTTTAGATAATGACAGACCCATCACTGTACCCTGCTAAATCTGCTTCATTGTTTCACAGTGAATGTGCTCCCATTGGATTACAGGGAAGACATAATTCAAGTTGTCTTCCTGTTACCAATGCAGAGAGTCTCTGAATCTCTCCCTCAAAATGCTGGCTACGGTGATGCATCATGCTTTATAAAACTTCTCTGTGATGCCTGTCAGTGTCACTGTTGTTTATGTTTATATCTAGTGAGGAAAAACTGGACTTTATCCTCAAAGGACAGGTGTTTAATGAGATAAGAGCTGAAGTGACTTGTTAGGGTATGGAGCAGCAAAACTCATGCCTGCACCTGCCACAATGCCCACAATGCCCACACACACACACACGCACACACACATAAAACACACACACGCACGCACATACACACACATATGCAAACACACACACATGCACGGACACGCACACATATACACACATGCACACACGCATGCTCACTCACTCACTCACTCACACAGAGTGACGCAGCCGTGGCTCAGACAGGTGGATATGGGCACAAATCCCAGGTAAGAGTCTGCTGCTATGGAGCACTGTTGAGTAAGGTACTTTGTGAAAGCATGCTACCACACTGGACTTCCTCTTGTGTATGTGTACTAGGGTAAGGGCAGATATTTACAGCAAATGATCCATGACGTCCACAATCTGTCTCCTAGCATATTGTGGTTAAGCAAGGTACTTAGCCTAAATCGCTTCAGGTAATAAACAGCTGCATTTATGGATTGTACGTAAAGTAATTTGCGTAAGTATCTCCAGAATGCATCATCCATTCACTTATACTACCAGTCAATCAATCAAACTGTACACGTTGCAGTACATCAACCCCACAGGTCTGGACCTTTGATGATTGGGCTTTATAAAATAGATCCTTCAGCCTAGAAGAGGTCTGTTTTTTTTGCCACTCGGGGGAAAGTTATTCTGATTTCTCTCTGTTGTGAACCCAGGGATGAGCTTTGAAGTAAGGCAGATGGTAGAGACGTTCGCTTTAGTGTGCAACTGCATCAGTTACCACTAATACTAGTACCGTGTCAGTAAGTACACAACATTAAATTAAATGTAGCTTGCCAGCAAAGCAAGCAAAAAATAATTTAAAAAAAACTGGAAGTAAACTACAATTTACATAAAACATCTAAACCCGCAGTCTTAGTCCTTGTTCCCTGGACAATCCGGTCATACGTTAGCCTCAGCCCACGAATGGTTCGAATGAGTATCAATTTTAAGTATGTTGATCGCTGTGTTTTTACATGTAGCCTACCTTTCGCTCCTATAGCCGTACCGAGTCCGACGAGCCACGCACCTCACGGAGACCTGCACAATCCGCTCTCTAGTGGACGCTCATTCAATTGCTAAGGAAGTTTACTTCAGTTCGTTTCCGGGTTACCAAGAAGCGTGCAGTGTGTGTTCCCACGTGAGTCCGAAAGTGAGTACAATATATTTGGGATTTTAGTAAATCGAACTGAATGTACAGTCGTATGCTTTTAAAAGTTAATTATCTGCCATTGCGTCCGGTGATTATTATTCTATAATATACCATGGCTCCGCTGCAAATGCACATTTGTAGATATATAGAGCTAACTTGCTAGATCCTTGGTTCCCGTTCATGCGCTCCTAGACTTCAGGCATAATGCTTTCTTGCAGACGTCTTCACACTGGACCCATGACATCTATTTGACATATTTCGCCAGGTAGCTAGCTACTAAAATAAGATGTTGCTTATTGTAGCTAGCTATCTGACCTGTTGGCGACGTTTTTTTATTAAAAGATTTAGAGTTTGTGGCATGCGTGTGCAGGATTGACCGGCTACATTGTTAGCTAGTTCGGCGTTTGTTAGCCAGTAGCTACTCAAGCCTATGACTTCGAGAAAGCCTCTGTACAATTTCCTTTTAAATTTTCTGTATGATTTCTGATGCACATGTGTTCTTGTATACACATGGCATCACAGTTTATTGAATATTCCACGTACTTTTTTAAATATACAATTTGTAAGTGCATGCAGTCTGTGACAATTAAGGCTAATCATATTAGTCATCCGTGCTGCAGATGGTTAAGCCAGAAACCTGTATGGAGGTGACCCAGGAGAAGAAGGCCAAGAAGAAAAGCAAGGGTGTGCCAGATGACGGGGGAGAGACTGAAAGTCAAGCAAAGAGCAAAAAGGTGAAGAAGAAGAAGAATGCTGCAGCTGCTGCTGATGTCACCAATGGCAAGGATGTCAGTGCAGGAAAAGAGGAAGTGAGCATCAAGGTTAATAAGAGCAAGAAAAAGAAAACAACAGAGGAGGCCTCAGGTGAGGGGGGCCAGGACTCCACCAGTGTCACAAACGGTAAGAGCAAAAAGAAGACGTCTGGGGGAAAGAAGAAGAAGAATTTGGATGGGGCGGAACCAGAGCCCGTTTCAGAAGTCATTGTTGGAGATGGTAAGAAAACTGGAAACAAAGGGGACGGGCCGAAGAAGCTGTCGAGCGCTGCTGTGAGTGTTTACACTACTGAGAAGAGGGGAGAAGAGGAGGAGGAGAAGGAGAAGAAGAAAAAGAAGAGAAAGAGGAAGACCCCGGAAGCGGACAGCTCTGGGGCTGAAGCAGGTAACGGAGGACAGGAGGGGAACGTTGCGGAAGATGTGGGCCACGTCGAGGTGCAGGAGAATGGCGCTGAGGGCACTCCAAACAAAAGGAGGAAGAAGACCGCGGTGAAAAAAGATGGCGCGCTCAATGAAGGGAACGCAGAAGAAACGGGGGGAAAGGCGGACGAGAAGAAAAAGAGAAAGAAGAGCTTGAAGGCGGCCGCTGTGCAAACGAGTGTCAGCGCGGAGGAGACGGGCGCGGGCGAGAGCGAAGGACAACATTCCAAGAAGGAGAAGAGAAGGAAGAAGGAGAGGAGAAAGGGAAGGGTGTTGTGGCCAGAGAAGGGGCTGTGGAGGCGGGAACGGATGCTGACGCCATTACGGCCAATGAGGCCGAGGCAGCGGAGGTTAAGCGAGAGAAAGGAGGGAAGAAAAATAAAAAGAAGGCACCCAGTGGAGAGGCAGGCGTCAGCCCTGACACTGGGGCCTGTGATGGACAGAACGAGGAAGCGGCCCAGACGGAGGGGGTGCTGGAAAAAAAGAAGAAAAAGAAGAAGGGAAAGGCTCCTGGGGCTAATGCGGACGCCAGCGGGGAAGAGGCAGGGAATGGCGTGAAGACTCAGAAAAAGAAAAAAGAGAAAGAGATGATTACGGCTGAAGGGGAGAATGGCACGGATGTCGATGTGAAAGGAAAGCAGGACAAAGAGGAGAAAAAGATGAAGAAGAAGAAGAGGAAGGCCCTGGTGGATGCTGGGGAGGAGGAGGCTGTGGCCAACGGTTTGAACAGCCAGGAAAGTGAGGGGGAACCGAAGAAGAAGAAAAAAAAGGCAGATTTGGTTCACGGTGAGGAGCAGTCTGCAACAGTGGAAGCCACCGCACCATTACGGAAGAAAGAAAAGGAGAGAACAGAGAAAAAGAAAAAGAAGACCAAGGGGCAGGAGGAGTGTGTCCGGGAAGTGGACGGAGAGGTGGAGGAAAAGAAGGGCCCGGCAGAGGAGGGAGAGAGAGCCGTGAGACCTGCTCTAAACGGCGTGAAAGGGAAAAAAAAGAAAATTACCGCCAACAGGGGGAGCCCATCGGAGGAGGAGGAGGCCAGGGCGGGAGCGGCCAAGGAGAGCGAGACACCACTGAAGAAGAACAAGAGGAAAGGACAGGGGGAAGAGGGGGAGGGAACACGGAAACTGAAGAAGAAGAAAAAAGAGAGCGAGGAAGGGGAACCTGAGGAAGAGAAGAAAGTCACTCGGGTGAAAAGTGACCCGGAGGAGAAAGCGGTGAGTTGGATTTGACGTCTTTGTGCTGGTATGGGGCCCCTTGTTGCCATAGTTCCTCCAGAGCTTTCCTTCAATATGGCGGTCAGTCGTGTGTGAGTGAGTGAGTGAGTGAGTGGGTGGGTGGGTGAGTGAGTGAGTGAGTGAGTGGGTGGGTGGGTGAGTGAGTGGGTGGGTGGGTGAGTGGGTGAGTGAGTGGATGAGTGGGTGAGTGGGTGAGTGAGTGGGTGAGTGGGTGAGTGAGTGAGTGGGTGAGCCGTTTCCTTAAGTTGTGTTTCATGCTTCCCCGCAGGTTGAAGTGGTGTTCGTCTCTGAGAAAATGGGCAATATGGACGAGGTGACAATTGACCAGGTACAGATCACTGACACATTCACTGATGTCATGCCCCCCCCCCCCCCCCCAAGCCTTATTTATCGCCTGTAAATCCCAGATTTCATTCGTTGTGATACCTAAAAATAAGATTTCTCAATCCACCTTCATTATGGACCTATCTATCACCACTGACACCATTCTGGCTGTGATATTGACTGCAGAGCACACACACAGGATGCACGGATAATATAGTGGACTGTAATAATGTGTGAGTGCTATGGTCCTTAGGTGAGGAGACAGGCTCTACAGATGGATATCGACAATGAGTCACGTCCCAAAGCCTCAAACGGTTCACTGGTAAGAGCATGTTGCACACCCATAACACTGTATTAACTGTTGGTTATATTACATGTTTTTCTTTTAAGTAATTTTTTAACCTGAGTATTGCTCTGTTTTTGCAACCTTTTTTCTTTTCTAACCCAACTCAGAGTCTTGGCCAGTGGAGCACCGCCCAGTTTGAGAGTTCCGGCCAACAGCAGAAGTTCCTGCGACTGATGGGCGGGTTCAAGAAGGGTGGCCAGCCAATGGGGTCAAGCGGAGGGAAGGCAAACATGGCACTGGGGAAGGAAGGGCAGGACTTTCTGCAGAGGGGCCTCCTGGCAGAATTTGAGCGCGCTCAGGACCGGAGGATGGATTTCCAAAACAAAGGGGCGGGGCTGGGCTTCTCCCCTCCGTCCAATAAGAAGTTTTCCATCGACGCCAACGCTCGCCACTCCGTCCGTTTTGACGACTGAGGCAGCGGAAGTGCAGCTGACGAGCAGGCTAGCCGGCTGGGAGACTCCCGATAGACACACAGGCTGATAGGCTGGAGCTGTCCCACTGCCACCACAGCGGAGTGGAGTACAGCTGAATAAAATGGCACACAGCCACGGGAAACTGGCCACAGGACCCCCCCCCCCCCCCCCCCCCCACAGCCGAGAAGCAGGGCTTTCAGGGTCATCTTTCGGCACGTCTGGTGGGAGCACCACCTCACCTCATTTTCGGAAGTGTTGGACCCTTTCATTTGGCTGCTGCTGGAGGAGTGAGCCCCTGAGATTGCAGTCTTCCACATTCACCCATGAATGTGTTCAGCGAGCAGCTCCTGCAATCATGGCATTTTACCATAAGGACCATTCGAGAGGGCAGACAGTTCAGGAAATTCATTGTGGATGATTTTTGAGCAGGGTGAACAATCCTGTTGAATTTTCCACTATATATTTTTGATAATTTATTGATTTGTGTATGTATGTGTGTTGTTGCCCTAAATGGAGAGGCCCTTGATAAATAAATGCCCTACAATGTCCCTCATCTGTCATACTCTGTTCTGTATCTTGACCAGTCTAATTGAAAGTATTGAGTGCTTGCATGCGTGTGTGTACAAAAATCGACGCATACCTCACCACTCGGTCACACACAAGACAAGGCAGTTTGGTTCAATTGAAAGGTGGAAATCATCAAAGTAAAGCTCTATCAACGAACATCAAGCTACTTTTAAAAAATCTATATGTGGCAATGACAGTTGTTTGATCTGAACTTCTGGATTGGACAGGTTGTATCCTGCCACAGTGCAAATATTTGAAAACACTTTGTTAAAGTGTTTTGCACAAGTAGTTCAGAATGTGTTTTGAATGTAAAATTAATGACCGAATGCCAAAAAATCTGGTCTGTTGTACTAATGCATTAGCAAGTACACAGAATATGTAGAAAAACGACTTCATCTGGTCAATTGTGGAATAAAAAAATATTATTAATACCGGATAAATACATGCATTGCATATAGTATCTGACCTGGTCCTATATATGGTACGTGAGGAATTCTTCGTATGTATTCATGATACACTTAATGAAGCAAGATTGCGATTTGTGATATTTTATGCCGAATCGTAGCACTCCTTTGAACCGAATGGCAATAACGGTAATCGTCAGTAGAGGGCAAAATGGTTTGTATTCGCCTCTGCACGTTCTGTTTGTTATTGTGATATCTTTTGAAGCCACAAGGTGGCAACCCATTACCAAAGACACTTCCCATAAGCATAAAGTATCTATGACTGTATTTTACAAGACCATAATAGTTATAGTCCGGGACAACGATGAACACCTGCACGCATAAACCGCCAACTGTATAGTGTAAAACTATACAGTTATATTCACGTGAATACATTCGGTATGTACATCACTTGAAATGCAAACATGAAAATGTGTATGCATTCAGTATAATGACGCAATTTACTGATTTCCAGCGCAAAAATTATATTTTTATACTTGGCACCTACCTTTTCCACAGTAAGTGACTGGATCCACAATAAGTGACTGTTTGTGCAATAGATCGTGTAGCGAGTACTATCGCGATTTATTATTAATATATTAGCAGATAGTACAAAAGCACAAATTGCTGTAAGTGCGAAATAATACTCACCAACAATTCCATCTTTTAAAACTCAATTTCCCAAAAGCCATCAAATGCGGAACATCCCACTCAAGGGGTGGGGAGTCATATGACAGGAGCAAAATGGCTGCCGTCCAGTGGTAATTGCATTTTTTTCCTAAATAAAACTATTTTATTTCTTAGTTAATGAGACGATTTTATTCAGGAAGAACATACGATAGCTAGCGTACATAATGCTTGTGCATTGATGGTGCATTGAAAAGCGTATCGTAATTGGCAAATGGATAATCTACTAATAAATCATACTGTTGCAAAGCTAGTTAACCAGTCAGCAACATGTAAATAGACCAAAGCTGTATTTTCCATTGCTTTTCTATCCGTGTTGTGAAACGTATTTGTTATTGTATGTGTACAAGCAATGTCTGAAGATCAGTGGCAGTTACTCAATATCTGCGTTCTCAAGTTCGCATCTGTGGCCTGCAGCCCCATTGCTTTTGTATGACAAGTAGCTGTTGTTTGTTGCTTTACTAGGCACTCTCGTGTACGAAACTATGAGGCAGAACTGCAAGGCTGTCGCCTTGAATCCGTGCCCGTGGAGTTCGGTGATTACCACCCGCTTAAGCCCATCACTGTGAGTTCCGTTCTGTGCTACACACACTGTCCGTTAGCACTGATGTTATTGAGTCGTCAACTTCAAGTTAACAATTGCCCAAGTTGATCTTAACTCATATCTGCTCATGCTGTTAGCTGTTTTCTGAAGAACTTTATTAGACCATTCAAGATGCGGTTTCTCTGTATCAGTTATTCTCAAGTTTGGTCCTGGGGGCCCCTGTGTAGGCTCTGCTGGTTTTCGTTTCAACCGCAATTGCAATTCCAGAATTTTTACAAGCTGTTTTTTTTCTCAATTTTCTTAATCATGTGCATTTCATGTTCAGTGGTCTTATTTTTTTATTATTATTAATATTTATTATTATTTACCATTTCAAGACACATTATGTCAGAAATAGCTATGCATGTCATGAAGAATAAAAATCCCATGTTCACATTGTGCTTGTTGTGCTATATTGCAAACAATTACTTACAGAGGGGTAACTGAATTTTTAAGCTAATCAAATTAAAGACTGGGCTGAATCGATAGGGTCGTAATTAGGTTATTGTACACATGTTTAAGGTCTTTCATAAGGATCGACCTTTTGACATAGAACCACTGCAGTATGTCAATAGATCGGTGTCCAAAACAGAAACAAAATTTGTGGTCCCGTCCAAATCTGCTACTTTCCCACTGATGGCATATTTAACTCCTCTGTCATTCGACTGTAGAAGCAATACAATGTTTAATAGAAGGAAACTGTGCCGCTGAGCCTCTGTAACGTACCGTGTTTTCGATTCGTTAGCATGTCCTGGCGTGATTCCCCGCCCCCTTTCTCTCCCTCCCGCAGGTGACGGAGTCAAAGTCGCGGCGAGGAGGACGCAAAGGCAGCACTTCCTCCTCCTCTTCCTCCTCCAGCTCGGCCGCTCCGGACCCGCTCAGCTCCATGCTGGACGGCACCGACCCGCTGTCCATGTTCGCGGCGGCTTCTGCCGGAGAGGCGCCCGCCGCCCCGCACGGAGCCGGCACTGGGGTGAGGCACGCGGAGACGCTGGCGGCTCCCTCAGCGGAGGGGGGCGGGAATGGGGTCAGGGACGAAAGCGAGGGGTCAATGCGTAATTTGGAATTCCAGGAATGACACAGTGATAGCATGATAATGATGATGATGATGATGATGATGTCAGGGGCAACACCAGGGATTTTGGGCCACATGAAAAGATCTCACATTGGGCCCACCACCCTAGAATATCCTATGTTCTAATAATATTTTTTGAGGGGCCCCTCGCCCCCCTTATGGCACACCTTATGATGGTGATGATGGTGATGATATCCTTGTTAAAGTGGTAAATGTGTCTGGTGGTATCCATGGTGACTCTTGTCCTCTGTCAGTCTGAGCTGACACTCAGCACCTCAGGCTCAGGAGGTTACTGGAGGGACCTGTCTGAGATTGGACATGATTGACAGCAGGAGCTGAGTTTGTGGGTGACTCGTCTCTCTCTCTCTCCTTCTGTGACTGTGTCCTTTCTCAGGAGGCGGGGAGGAAGCGGAAGGAGAAGGAGGAGGAGGCGGGGGTGGGCCTGGACTTCGAACCCTGGTCTGCCAAGAGAGGAGAGATCCTGGCCAGGTTCACCACCACAGAGAAGCTCTCCATCGTTAGTATCAAACATGCCACATAAGGGTGTTCAACACACTACACAAAAAATACACATACACACGCACGTGTGCACACACACACACACACACACACATATACAAACACACACATTCACACACATACACGCACATATGCACGCACACGCACAGTAGAGGGCTTTCATATGAATGTATTGGTTTTATAATGACCGTCTCTCATCTTGCTCTGTCTCTCTCAGAACCTCTTCATGGGCTCAGATAAAGGTAGGTGTTTTTGTATCGGCTCTGTGGGATGTGCAGGTGCCGTCTGGGCTTTCATTGTGATGGCTTAGCAGAGCTCCAGAGTGCCCTGTGCTCACGCGGCTGACTGTGGGTTTCAGGAAAGGCCCCAGCCCAGGCTCAGCCGTGTCGGAGAAGGTCCGGACCCGCCTGGAGGAGCTGGACGACCTGGAGGAGGTGGGCGTGTCCCCCAAGTATTATCTTTGTGTCTCTGCTGTGCATTAATATGATTACACATGTTAATTATCATCTGATCGTATTCAGTTATTTTGATTTACAAATGTGTTCTTGTACAGTTCTTGCCTCTGTGAGTAATGCTGTACACTTGACTGTTTGCTTTTGTGTTTACTCTAAAGAATAGTAATAATAATAATGACATTTTGAAATGTGCATTTGTATTGACACTGTTCTCAGTCTATGCTTCACATGTGTGTATGGGTTTGTGTATTTATTGTGTGCCTCTGTGCATGTGTGTCTGCACATGCATGTGTTTGTGTGTGTGTGTGTGTGTCCTGGGACAGGGCTCCCAGAGGGAGATGCTGAACCTTTCCCAGCAGGACTATGTGAATCGCATAGAGGAGCTCAATCAGTCACTGAAGGAGGCCTGGGCCTCCGACCAGAAGGTCAAAGCGCTGAAGATCGTCATCCAGGTGTGTGTGTGTGTTACAACATATTCTATTTCAACATATAACATACAACATACAGTATAATATTTTGTTAAATGATTGAGCCAATTAACTAAGAGAGCAGACGTTGGTATGAAGTCCTCCTTCACCTTGCTCTTGCTGATGCTTTACTGTGTGTGTGTGTGTGTGTGTGTGTGTGTGTGTTCATATGTAGTGCTCCAAGCTGCTCTCTGACACAGCTGTGATTCAGTTCTACCCCAGCAAGTTCGTCCTCATCACAGATATCCTGGATACTTTCGGTGAGTGCAGAGGCCCCCGTGTTCTCTGGTGGGACCTCTGACTGTGTGTGTGTTCTTCAGTGGGATCTCTGACTGTGTGTGTGTTCTCCAGTGGGATCTCTGACTGTGTGTGTGTTCTCCTGGTGGGACCTCTGACTGTGTGTGTGTTCTCAGTGGGATCTCTGACTGTGTGTGTGTTCTCTGGTGGGACCTCTGACTGTGTGTGTGTTCTCCAGTGGGATGTCTGGCTGTGTGTGTGTTCTCCGGTGGGACGTCTGGTTGTGTGTGTGACAGATGAGAGCACTCTGCTGTGTCTAAGTTTGGTGTTTTTGGTCTGGACAGGGCGCCTGGTATACGAGCGGATCTGGTCCATGTGCTCTGACTCTCGGCTCCTGCCAGGTGAGCCCCCCCCCCACGTGTGCCTGTTCAGGTCTGGTGTTGCATCTGCTTATCAGCTCATTCTTACCCCCAGCAGCTTACAAAAGTAACTGCATGAGAGTAGTAACACTACAGAAGGGGGATCTGGTTTTTCTTCTCACGCTGGGACAGTGAACCAGTGCAGGGATTGGTCAGATCAGTTCCTGTCCTCAGCTCTCTCAGCTGTTCCTTTGTCTGCCCCCCCACAACCTCCCCAGACTCCTTCTCTGCGGATGATGTGAACGACACGGCCAAGGAGACCTGCCTCAACTGGTTCTTCAAGATCGCTTCCATTAGAGAGCTCATTCCCCGACTGTATCCTTCACCGCCTGCAGCCTGAGCTGGCCTGAACTTCACACACGTACACATGTGCGCACACACGCACACACACACACACGCATGCACACACTTCACACGTACATCTGTAGACACACACACATGTGCACACACTTCACGCTCACACACCACGCGCACATCTACAGACGGACACACACGCACACACACACACGCGCACATGCACACACTTCACACGCACATCTGTAGAGACACACACACACACACATGTGCACACACTTCACGCTCACACACCACGTGCACATCTACAGACGCACACAGACATACACCCACACACACACATCTACAGACACCCACACTGACAGGGTTATTTTGTGTCGGAGTGTGTGGTGTCTCACATGCTTAAAAGCACATATTTACAGGCATGTTGTTATGGAACAGGAGTGGTTCAGGTTTAAACCCCTGGGTGTGGCTTTTTCCTTGACCGCAAGCACAGGATATGTGGAGGCTGCAATCCTTAAGTGCAACCGCTTTCTCTCCAAGACGTGAGTATCGCTCTCTCTCCATCTGTCCGTCTCTGTGTCTCTGCTGTGTTGGGTGTTTAGGCATCCACCATCTCAAAGCCAGGAATGATCCAGAATGAAAACCAAATACGCCTCCTCCTCCTCCTCCTCCTCCTCCTCCCTCCATCCTCCACCCTGTGCTCCCTCTCCCCCTCTCTGTCCCAATATCAGCAGCTTTATCCATCTGCTCTGTTTCTGAGTGAAACACGTGTCCGTTAATCAGACATATGAAAGTCTATCTCCAGGCTGTTCTCCAGAGGAAGCGGGTGATTTGCTTCCTGGTTTTGTGTCTTTGAACTGGCGGATCAGTTACGGTGTTAAAAATGAGGAAAAACAATCACATGTGAAAAGTCACAGTGGAGCAGATTCCACACATTCTGGTCTGATCCTTTTTACCTCTACATTACCTCTTTTGGTTGGGTTCATTTCATTAGTTCTTTATTCTTGTTCAGGTGAATCCCAGTAATGTCCTTTAACACATGCTGAATGAACAGCTTTTGAAGATGAAGTCTCTCACTGTCTGTCTCCTCTCCTTCAGTGGGATTCAGGAGACTCTCCCGCGCCTCACGGCCATGATTCGGGGCATAGGGGACCCCCTGGTGGCAGTGTACGCCCGAGCGTACCTCTGCCGGGTGAGTCTGGACTCTCTCAATCACCACCGTGCACTCGCCCATCCCCTCTCTCTCTCTCTCTCTCTCTCTCTCTCTCTCTCAGCAAAAGTGATGCAAGCTTGTAATGACTAGGGGTGAGACATTACTACAGCAATTATTTTTGAAAGAATAAACATTTCAGATTTTCTGGTTGCATTTTTTGTCTGAACCTTTAAGAATCCACTGGCTAATGCTTGTTTGCTTGTTTCCAGTCCCAGCCCCAGTAATGACAGCGTGTAGTGAGAGCGTGTAGTGACAGCGTGTAATGACAGTGTGTAGTGAGAGCGTGTTGTTTCAGCGTGTAGTGAGAGCGTGTTGTTTCAGCATGTTATGAGAGCGTGTATGAGAGCGTGTTGTTTCAGCATGTTGTGTGTAGTGAGAGCGTGTAGTAAGCATGTGAGGTCATAGCCTCCCTCTCTCTACTCTCTGTGTCCAGGTGGGCATGGAGGTGGCTCCGCACCTGAAGGACAGCCTCAATAAGAACTTCTTCGACCTGCTGGGCTCCTTCCGGCAGATCCACGGAGACAGCGTGCAGAACCAGCTGGTCCTGCAGAGGGTGGAGATCCCGGTCTACCTCACCCTGTACTCCCCTGCCATACACTGGATCCTGCAGTGTGTGTCCTACAAAGCCCCGGAGGTGACTGTACCGCCGCACACACACACACATGAGCACACGCGCACACACACACACACACACACGCACACACACACGAGCACACACACACACACACGAGCACACGTACACACGCACACACACACGCACACACACACACACACACGCGCGCACACACACGCACACACACATGAGCACACGCACAAGCACACACACACGCACACACATACACACATGCACACACATATACATGCATGCGCACACACCTGCACTTTCCCACCCTGTGCCCCACCCTGCACCCTTTTTGTTTTAAAGAGCCCCTGAGGAGACCCCCTCGACCCTGCAATCATGAACCATCTACCCAGTATTCAACATCCCTGTATTCAACATTCTCCCAGTATCCAACATCCCTGTATTCAACATTCTCCCAGTGAATTCTCCCATCCAACATCCCTCAACATTCTCCCAGTATCCAACATCCCTGTATTCAACATTCTCCCAGTATCCAACATCCCTGTATTCAACATTCTCCCAGAATCCAGCATCCCTGTATTCAACATTCTCCCAGTATCCAACATCCCTGTATTCAACATTCTCCCAGTATCCAACATCCCTGTATTCAACATTCTCCCAGTATCCAACATCCCTGTATTCAACATTCTCTCAGTATCCAACAAGAACATTTTCTCCCAAAGTCTCACTTCCTGCTGCAGTATAAAGTGTGTCATACAGAGCTCTAGCAGTGTCACCCCTCATCCCTCCACACTCCACCTAGTACCCCAGCTCATACCCCTTTGACCTTTAGCCTCTGACTTTTGTGCATTGCCTCTGTAGGCCCTGCTGACAGAGATGATGGAGCGCTGCAAGCAGATAGGGAACAAGTAAGTCCTCCACTCCACCAGGGGGAGACATTCACTGCTCATATTGCATAAGAACATATCGTCAGGCAAGGGCAGTGGACCTCAAAACGGGCGGAGCCTTCCTGTGTCACCAGTGTCACCAACAGATTTGAACCAATCATTGTGTTTGGCTGAGTAGAGCAAAGTTTTGTGATTCATTCGTAGATGTTCAGCCATTTCCCAGCCTGTGGCATTATCCTTATGAGGCTGATGCCTAACCCTCCCAGCACAACCAGCAAGTGGCCAGTTTCTAATTAGTTCCACTGCAGTTTGAAAAGCTATCACACGTTGCTTGTGGGGTGTGGGTGGTGTGTCTTCCCACAGTGCCTTGCTGCTGAACTCGGTGATGTGGGCGTTTCGGGCGGAGTTTGTGGCAGCGAGGGCCACTGACTTCATCGGCATGATCAAGGACTGTGACGAGGCTGGGTTCCCCAAGGTGAGAGGTCACCAGCACGTCCGTCAGCGTTCACTCATTCACTCTCCCTCTCCTCTCCCTCTCTCTCTCTCTCTCTCACTCTCCCCCCTCTCTTTTTCTCATTTTTAACTGTTGAGCTGCACTGACAGATCTTTCCAGCGATACAGTTAGTTGCATGAGTGAAAGTGTGTATTTACTTTGTCATTTACCCTGTAGACATTACTTAGACACGGTGACTTTGCAGCAATATGTGTATAGTAGAATGAGCACCTGATAACATTTTAACTGTATGAAATGCTCAGGATAACAAGTTAGCAATTTAAATAAATTCTCAAAATATAGAGCCCTGTCCTGCTGCCAGTTAAGCCTCAGTGTCCTTTGGAAGTAGCTTAGACATTCCCTACTGCCAGTTCACTTCCCAGGGAATATTTACCCTGCCCCTCCCTCTCCCTCTCTCCCTCTCTCTCCCTCCCACGTCTCTCTCTCTCTCTCTCCCCCTCCCTTTCTCTCTCAGCACCTGTTGTTTGGGTCTCTGGGTCGCAGTCTGGCCTGTGCAGACCCCCCAGAGGGCGAGAGGCTGTCTATCCTCAACGAGGCCTGGAAGGTGATCACCAAAGTGCGCAGCCCACAGGTACGCCCCCAACCGCACCACAAACCCCCCTAACCACACCCCCCAACCGCACCACGAACCGCCACCTGAACCACACCCCCCCAACTGCACCACAAACCACCCCCTAACCACACCCCCCAACCGCACCACAAACCACCCCCTAACCACACCCCCCAACCGCACCACCAACCACCCCCTAACCACACCCCCCAACCGCACCACAAACCACCCCCTAACCACACCCCCCCCAACCGCACCACAAACCACACCCCCCAACCGCACCACAAACCGCCACCTGAACCACACCCCCCAACCGCACCACGAACCGCCACCTGAACCACACCCCCTAACCACACCCCCAACCGCACCACAAACCACCCCCTAACCACACCCCCAACCGCACCACAAACCACCCCCCCCTAACCACACCCCCCAACCGCACCACAAACCACCCCCTAACCACACCCCCCAACCGCACCACAAAACCGCCACCTGAACCACCGCACCCTAACCACACCTCCAAACTGCACCACAAACCACCCCTAACCACACCCCCCAACCGCACCACAAACCGCCACCTGAACCACACCCTAACCACACCTCCAAACCGCACCACAAACCACCCCCTAACCACACCTCCAAACCGCACCACAAACCACCCCCTAACCACACCCCCCAACCGCACCACAAACCGCCACCTGAACCACACCCTAACCACACCCCCCAACTGCACCACAAACTGCCACCTGAACCACACCCTAACCACACCCCCCAACCGCACCCCCTGCTGCCACCTGAACCACACCCCAAACCACACCCTGGACTGCACCTCAGCTTGCACCCTGAACTGCTAACTGTGACCTATAACTTTGGGGAAAGTTTCACTTCCTGGATTACAAAGAGTGACCAGAGTGCTGTGGGTTGCTAAGGGGGTAGACATGTTGCAGAGAGTCCTCTATTAAATGTGTTGGCCCTGATGCCCAGCCTGAACCACAGAAACGCTTTACTGAGTCTTTACTGAGCTGCCCGTCTCTCACTGCAGGACTATATCAACTGTGCCGAGATCTGGGTGGAGTTCACCTGTCGTCATTTCACTGTGAGTGTTTCAGGAGCTGGAGTAACAATACTCACTTTAACACTGGTGTATATGACGAAGGGGAACTCACTACAGTGCGTCTTTTCCTCTCTTCCTGTCGCACTCTCAGAAGCGTGAGGTGAACACCGTGCTCTCTGACATCATCAAACACATGACCCCGGACCGGGCCTTCGAGGAAGCCTACCCACAGGTAAACGGCGCGCGTTCAGTGGGCTGGGGGTTGGAGTGTGGGATTGTGGGATGTGATGATGACCCACTTCCTGTTTCTCCTGCAGCTGCAGTCGGTCATAAGGAAGGTCCTCACCTACTTCCACGACTTCTCCGTGCTCTTCTCCATGGTGAGTGAAGGAGGGATGCCACGTCCGTCTTTAGGCTTTCTTTCATCAGACCTTCTCTGCTTTCGGGCCTCCTCTGATTGGACGGAGGTGGCAGGAGCAGGGTTTAGGAGCGAGGGTTTTCACCCTCTTCTGATCCATGGACCCCTACCCAGGCACACACAGGAGATCTTCATCATAAGTCATTACTCAGGACCCCCATCCCAAGTTCAAAAGGGTTATATTAAAAAAAATGTTTTTTGGAACATTTTCTAAAAATCTGTATAGTCCTATAGTATATCAATTTTGGCAAAGGGCCCCCTGCAGTGCCTTCAAGTACCCCCAGGGGTCTGCAGAGCCCCTGTTGAAACCCCAGAGGGCTGGACAGTCCCAGGCAGATAGGCCAGGTGTGACGGCAGGCCTCTCTTCACCTGTTCTACCCCAGGAGAGGTTCCTGCCGTTCCTGGACATGTTCCAGAAGGACAGCGTCAGGGTGGAGGTGTGCCGCTCCATCATGGAGGTGTTCATAAAGTGAGCTCCGCCCCTGCGTATGCGCTCTGTCTGTCTGTCTGTCTGTCAGCAGGTTGGTGCTGATCCTTCCTGAGACTCACGGTGCGTGTGTGTGTGTGTGTGTGTGTGTGTGTGCGCGCGCTCGCTCGCTCTCAGGTACCAGCAGGAGCCCACGCGTGACCCGGTCATCCTGAACGCTCTGCTGCACGTCTGCAAGACCATGCACGACTCGGTCAAGTGAGTGTTACAGTGGGAGGGGCTGTATGTGCTTGTGTGTTTCTGTGTGTGTGTGTGTGTGTGTGTGTGTGTGTTTGTGTGTGTGTGTGTGAGTGAGAGAGAGAATGTGTGTGTGTGTGCGTGCGCATGTCTGCATGTGTGTGTTTGTGTGTGTGTGAGAGAGTGTGTGTGTGTGTGTGTGTGTGAGAGAGTGTGTGAGAGAGAGCGAGAGAGAATGTGTGTGTGTGTGTGTGAGAGATAGAGAGAGTGCGTGTGTGTATGTTTTTGTGTGTGTGTGATTCTGACCCTTCTCCCCCCCCCTCCCTCTCTCTCTCCCTTTCCTTCTCTCTCTCTCTCTCTCTCTCTCTCTCAGTGCTCTAACTCTGGATGATGAGAAGAGGTCTCTGGCCCTGCTGATAAACGGCTTTATCCGCATGGTGAGTCACAGCAGAACCCCGCCTCCCCCCCCCCCAACGTCTCTGAGCCAATGAGGCGCGTCCCTGTGGTAGCGGTGACCTCTGACCTCCCTGCAGGTGTCCTTCGGCCGGGACTTTGAGCAGCAGCTGAGCTTCTGCGTGGAGTCCCGGGCCACCTTCTGCAACCTGGAGCCCGTGATGGTGCAGCTGATCCACGTGAGTTCTGCTAACCCCCCCCCCCCCCCCCTCTCATCGGTGTGTTTACCCCCCCCCTCATGCCCTTACATGGAGCCTTGTGCACTGCTTACACACTGCTGTGTGCTCACGGGGCACCTCCACACCTCAGCCCAGCGCACAGACACCTCCATCTGCACGCAGCCGCACAGCTGCAATCACAGAGATGGTGGCACTTATAAGTCCATCGCCATGGTCACGCTACTCAGCTCATTGAGCAGGCTGCAGCTTCAGGGCTCAGAGAGTAAGGACGCTCACTGTACACCTGGGCAAAGCGCTTCGCAAATTCTAGCCGTGAAGTGGGCGGTATTTAGAAAACGACAGCGTCTCCTCGAATGCAGGCTTCCGAGCGTAACAGTAATGACCGTGCTCAGTGGGCAGCAGTGTAGTATAATGGTAAGGAGTTGGTCTTGTAACCTAAAGGTCACAGGTTTGATTCCCAGGAAGTTGTGTAAGTCGCTCTGGACAAGAGCGTCTGCTAATTGCCTGTAATGTAATAGCTGCTGACTCTGTGCTCTAATATGTGTAATTACTGTAATGACTTGTCATCTGCGCAGACGGTGAACCAGCTGGCCATGGAGACGCGGCGGGTGATGAGGGGCAGTCACTCCCGCAAGACGGCCGCCTTCGTCAGGGTCAGTCTCTCCTGGGGGAGGGGTGCGGCTGGTGACACGCCCCTAAAATGGGCAGAGCCCATTGTTGTGTGTTACCAGTGATATGAGTCGTCTTACTGTGATCATTGTGGAACACAGTCAATTGAGTGGTTCTTCTTTGTCAGTGATTGACAGTGATTGACAAATATGGGTGCTGCGCCCCCATAGGTCCATGAGTCAGTGAATGACAGAACATGGTTTCTGCACTCTCATTGGTTCATGAAGTCTCACTGGCACTCAGCACGAGTTGGGAGAAACATTGAGATTTTAGCAGACATTATGAAGTTTTAGCATTAGCGTGGCATTGCTGAGCCCTGGTTTAGACCTTTCTCATTCCCGCTCTTCCTGTCTCTCTCCCTCTTAAGGCCTGTGCCGCCTACAGCTTCATCACCATCCCGTCTCTCACCAGCATCTTCAGCCGGCTCAACCTCTACCTGCTGTCTGGGCAAGTGGCGCTGGCCAACCAGTGTCTCTCCCAGGGTGAGCTGACACTCCTGCAGGACCTGCAGGCCTAACGCTCTGCAAACGGTTCCACTGCTGTTTGAATGTGTTCGTGTGGTTTGCTCTCTCTCTTTATCCCTCCTCCTCTATTGCTTTCCCGCCCTCTATCTCTCTCTCACTTCTAACCTCTGTATCACCTTCTTTCTGTGAATTCCTCTCACTCATTTGCTTCTCTCCATTGTTTAATTTTTCTGCCATTCTGTCCCATTGTCACTCCTTACCGCTCTCTCTTCCTCTTTATTTCATTTTTCAAAGTGCTTTATTGGCAGGTCAAATATAGGCAATTGTGTTGTCAAGGCAGAGCTTACAAAATACACCTATATACAATATGAATGCTAGATTATTCTCCCCCCCTCTCTCCCTCCTCTCTCTCTCCCTCTCTCTCTCCCTCTCTCTCTCTCCTCTCTCTCCCTCTCCTCCCTCCATCCCCCTCTCTCTTTCATCTCTCTCTCTCTCCTCGAGCCCCCTCTCTCCGTGCACCCCTCTCCTCTCTCTCTCCACCCTCTCTCTCTTCCCCTCTCTCCTCTCTCTCTCTCTCTCTCTCTTTCCTCCTCACCTCCTTCTCTCTCTCTCCTCTCCTCCTTCGTCTCCCTCTCTCTTCTCTCTCTCCCCTCTCCCCCCCTCCCTCCCTCTCTCTCTCTCTCCTCTCTCTCTCTCTCTCTCTCTCTCTCCCTCTCTCTCTCTCTCCCTCTCTCTCTCTCTCTCTCCCTCTCTCAGCGGACGCATTCCTAAAAGCGGCGGTCAGCGTGTTGCCGGAGGTGCCTCGCAGCATCAGCGTTGAGGGCAAACTGCGCTCGTCTGAGGGCTACCTGCTCGACTTCATCAACAACTTCCTGTCCACCCTGCTGGTGGTGCCGGTTAGTCCCGCCCCTTCCTGTTCCCCCCTCAAGCTCCTGTGCCCTCTGGTCTGCATGGGTGTGGGAAGGGCTCATGTACATGTCATTATAGATTATATTATGTGTGCCATCATGTCAGAAATGTATGTCCATTTTAATACTCGTGCTGTTTAAAGTACAGGAAAGGCTGTACTTACTGATACTGTTCATATTGATACTCAGCAACTGACAAAGCATGCATGCAGTGTAGCCACGGTATGCAAATCCTTAATCCTGTGTGTGTATGTGTGTGTGCGTGCGTGCGTGTGTGTGTGCGTGCGTGTGTGTGTGTGTGCGTGCGTGTCTGTGTGTGCATGTGTGTGTGTGTGTGTGCGTGCGTGCATGTCTGTGCGTGCGTGTGTGCGTGTGCGTGTGCGTGCGTGTGTGTGTGTGTGTGCATGTCTGTGCGTGCGTGTGTGCGTGCGCGCGTGCGTGCGTGCGTGTGTGTGCGTGTCTCAGGACCACCCAGAGCAGGGTGTGCTGTACCTGGTGCGGGGGCTGCTCAACATGGTGCAGGACTACACCTGGGAAGAGAACAGCGATGCCAAGGTGCGCGTCTACATCAGCGCCCTGCCCGTCCTAGCAGCCATGAGCCAGGAGAGCTACCTGTACTGCATCCCTAAAGGTACTCACACACTCACACACTCACACACACACACACACACACACACACACCTGTACTGCATCCCTAAAGGTACACACACACACACACACACACACCTGCACTGCATCCCTAAAGGTACACACACACACACACACACACACACACACACACACACCTGCACTGCATCCCTAAAGGTACACACACACACACACACACACACCTGAACTGCATCCCTAAAGGTACTCACACACACACACACACACAACCTGTACTGCATCCCTAAAGGTACTCACACACACACACACACACACACACACAACCTGTACTGCTTCCCTAAAGGTACTCACACACACACCTGCACTGCATCCCTAAAGGTACACACACACACACACACACCTGCACTGCATCCCTAAAGGTACTCACACACTCACACACACACCTGCACTGCATCCCTAAAGGTACACACACACACACACACACACACACACATACACACACCTGCACTGCATCCCTAAAGGTACTCACACACACACCTGCACTGCATCCCTAAAGGTACTCACACACACACACACACACACACACACACCTGTACTGCATCCCTAAAGGTACACACACACACACACACACACACACACACACACACACACACCTGCACTGCATCCCTAAAGGTACTCACACACACACACACGCACACACACTCACACCTGTACTGCATCCCTAAAGGTACTCACACACTCACACACACACACCTGCACTGCATCCCTAAAGGTACTCACACACACACACACAC
>CM045884.1:63854246-63871746 GCA_025169545.1 Anguilla japonica | reverse complement strand
CTTGATCAGTGTTTAGGCCATATTGTTGTAGAGATGCACCGTCTTAATCCCGCTGTCTGTTCAGTGTTTGTGTACTTGTGTATGCGTGATTTTTTTCAAATCAGTCTTTGTACAAATAAACCTCTCGTCTCTAACACAAGTCAAAGGATGACTGGATGTCCGGGCATGATTTGACTTTGCTCGCTGTAATGGCATGCGTTTTACATGGCGTGTCTTCAGAGGAAGGCAGGAAGAAGCAGCAACGTCCAAACCAGAGCAGCAGAGGGCGTTCGTGGATTTTAAGTTATTTTGTTAAATTCAGAGTGTGGGGCTCCTACCACCGTGTGCCTGGTCCAGTGCCCACAGCACAGGTGCCACTACAGTGAGGCTGTCATCAGAGAGAAATAGACCGTGGTCATTTAACGGTGTACAGGACCTGACAGGCCTGGAATCATCGGACCCTGTGCTCCAGAACCACAGTCTGTTATCTTTAGAAGTGGTACAATGACCAAGTGACCAATACATTTCTCTACTTTGCACTACTGCTGAGGTGCACAATGTATGCCATAGTACGAATGATTTGTGCTTTAAATTTTTTTTTTTTGGAGGGGGTTTTGAAGAATTTGGAAAAAAATAGCTGTATTAAAAATATAAAATGTTAGCACAGGCCAGATACACAGTGCATTAAAAATTGATTTCCCTCTTCCTGATTTCCTCTATTATTGCATATTTGTCATGCTGAATGGTTTCAGATCTTTAGACAAAATGTAATGTTACACAAAGGGTACCTGAGTAAAAAAACACTTGTTTAAAAAATGTATTCAATGAAAAAAGTTATCGAACACCCAATGGAAAAAGAAATTGACCCCCAATCAACCTAATTTAATTGATAATTAGATTCAGCTGACTGAAAACAGCCAGGCTTGATTGCAGCCAGCCCTGTTGAATCTAAACCTCACTCATATTGAACCTTACCGTAGTCACCACATAGTTTCTACAGGTACACTGTGCCACGATCAAAGGAAATTCCAGAAAAGATGAGGGAAGAAAGTTGTTGAAATATATTGGTCTTGAAAGGATTCATAAAGCCATTCCTAAGGCTCTGGGACTCCACTGAATCACAGTGAGAGCCATTATCTCCAAATGGACGGCACCTGCAACAGTGGTGAATCTTCCCAGGATTGGCCATTCAGCCAAAACTTCCTCTAGGGCACAGCGAAAACTCATCCAGAAAGTCACAAAAGATCCCAGAAGAACCCTCTAGGTCAGTGTTCACTACTCCACAATAAGAAAAAGACTGGGCAAAAACAGGATTCATGGGGAAGTAGCAAGAATGGAAACCACTACTAATCAAGAGAAACATCAATGCTCATCTCACATTTACAAAAACAGCTCCCAAGCCTTTTTGGATAATGTTCTATGGATAGATTCAAAAGCTGAACTTCTTGAATGACATGGGTCCCACTATGTCTGGCGTAAAACAAATACAGTATTTCACTGTAAGAATCTTAAGTGAAACGTGGTGATAGTGTGATGGTGTGTGGATGCTTTGCAGCCTCGGGACCTAATCGACTTGCTTTTATAGAAGGAACCATGAATTCTTGTCAGTACCAGAAAATTCATGAGGAGAATGTCAGGCCACCTGTATGTGAACTGAAGCGTAATTAGGTTATGCAGCAAGACAATGATTCACGTCTGAATGGCTGAAAAGTAACTAAAGCTCTGGAGCGGCCTAGTCAAAGTCCAAACTTGAATCCAACACAGATGCTGTGGAAGGACCTGAAACAAGCAGTTCATGCTCGAAAACCCATCAATTTGTCTGCATGAAATTATTTCTGCAAAGAAGAATGGGCTAAAATTCCTCCACAGCGATGTGAAAGGCCAATAGCAAATTACAGGAAGCATTTAGCTGCAGTTATTGCTGCTAAAGGTAGTGCAACCAGGTATTAAGTTTAAGGGGGTAATTACTTTTTCACATAGGTGATATAGGCGATAATTTTTAAAATGTGATTTGTGTTTGCTCACGTTCTGAATTCACACAGTGGGCCAGTGTTACTCCAGACACAATACCCATCAGCAAACACCCGTCAGCCATAACATTTATTTCCTTATTTAGTAAATCATTTAACAAACAACCCCTTGGCATTCCAAATCAAGTAAACAAAAACAGAAAAAAAAGACCAACATGCTGGTTTGTAGGCTTTCCGAGTCCCTTGGAACTCAAAGGGAAAAGATCACCCAGCACGCAGTCACTCTCCTCGTCAAACACTCTGCGTGCACGGCTCCGATACACACAGGAATACATTCCAGGCTAACGTAAGGGTAATTAGCCTGTCCAGGCTCTGTTGGGGGTTGTCGATGTCGAAACCAAAATAGAAACATTTAAGGTGTTACACTCTTCTCATGAGACTTCAGTAGTGTCAGATAGTTTTATTGTGATGTCATTCTTATCTTGACCAATACAAACTCCAGGGTGCAGCTGGGTGTTCCGGACGAGGAGTGTCTGGTCCTAATGTGTTAAGGGCATGTCCTCAGACTTATTGTAGACAGTACAGTATTTACACACACACACACACACACACAAACCAACCTTCACCAGAACTTCTATTTTTAAAATCCACACTTTAAAACGGCATGTTTTGGAAGTGCACAAGCATAGGCCTCCCCCTCTGGAATACTGAATTTTTGCAGGACCGTTCCTTTGTCTTGCTGGATACGGGGAATTTTTCATTACATAGTATCAAATTGTGAGGCACTCACTTTCCATCTGAAAGAACCGAAAGTAAATGGAAAAACAGGCGGTTTCTACCTGCTGGCCTGTGATATGAGGCCACAGCAAACAGAATGATTTTCTGCTCTCCTTGTGAGGCAGGTGTAAGTCCCCTTAAGAAGCATAACGGAGTGAATGGGGGCAGGCAAATTACACCTTTCAATTCCATACTCTCAGCTCGCAAACCAAAAAAAAAAAAAAAACCAGGAGCAGTCCTTAACTGGACAATGTAGAAGAAGGAGACACGTGTATAACAAGCGCAAGCTAGCAGCAACGCTGGAATTCAGTTGCTTTCACAGGAGCATGCCACACACAATCGCTTAAATAAATGCTTATGTGACCCAGCAACACACCTGTACACACACACACACACACACACACACACACACACACACACACCCTTACACACAGTAACGGAGCAGCAGTCAAGCCTGGCTACACTGTTGCAAGTTTAACTGCAATCAGACTTGTCTCCAAGTGAACCCATCCCTATGCAGTCCAGCACGCCCACCCTAAGTGTTCAAGATGTCAATGTACATTTACAAAGAGTATAAGTTATTACCACTACTATTATTAATACACCCACTGGAAGATGGCCCACAGGCCTGGTCTGTGTCACCCCCCCCCCCCCCCCAAAAAAAAAAAACATGAAGCGGTGCGCTAACAGGACAGAGCGGGTCCGTGTGCCACGCCCAGATGCCCCCGGTGGCCACTGGAGGACGGCGAGTGTGAAACGTCAAGCGGTTGAAGAAGCAGCAGCAGACGCCGTGTGGTGCTCCTGCGTTTCATCCCTGCAAGGTGAGAAGGAAAAGTCCGGAAAGAACTGACTGCAGCCGCCCGCCCGCCCACGCCGCCCCTCTCTTTCCCGTTCGCAAACCAAACATACGACAGAAGTAAAGAGTCCCCAAAAAAAGAACAATAGAGAAACACGTAAAAATAACCTGGAATAAAATATAATTATCATTCATTCAAAAAAAAAAAGAATAAGGTCTTTTTGTTTGAATTTCCTTTTTCTTTTTTGTTCTGTTTTTTTTTTTTGGCATTCCGACCCGGCCCAGGCCAGGCGGTGCCGGGAGTGGGGGGGGGTGGCTGTTTTTTGGGGAGGGGGGCTTCTGCTTTATGGTTCTGGGTTGGATGTGTGGGGACTGGGTGGGGGGACCGCTCGCCCTGCTGTGGGGGGGGGGGCCCTCTGTGGCCCCTGGCGCCTCCTCCTGGGCCCTCAGTCCAGCTCGATGGGACTGCTGTCCTCCTGCGCCTCCTCGCCCTCCTCCTCCTCTCCGGACCCCATCAGGCTGTTGAGGAGGTTTCCTGGGAGACGGAAGGAGGTCACTGAGAGGGCGAGCTGACAGATGCCCGGGGGCCACAAACACAGATTGTCAAGGGTGTCCAATCGTATCTGAAAAGGGCTGGTGTGGGTGCTGGTTTCAGTTTTAGCCTGGCACCTGATTCTACCTATAAAGGTTTTGATTGAAGACCATGATCACTTAATTAGTTGAATCAGGTGTCTTAACGTTGGGCCAAAACAAAAACCTGAAAATCTTCGGACAAGATTGGACACCCCTTGTATAGACTACACAGATGACCGGCTCCTGTTCTCCTTCCGGTTGGCAACAGAAGTTTAATGAGGTGAGCAGGACACACTTACCCAATAAGCCGCCGTAGGAAGAGGACTGTTTGGGCGGCACTCCAAAGAAAAGCTGTCCTATCCTGTCCAGGTACTGATACGGGAACAAAGAGGGAGGGGAACATGTGGGGGAGGGAAGGAGAGTTGCTGAAAGTTCCTTAGAACGCTGCCCACCCACTCAGCAACATCAGCCAATGGGAGAGCGGTGCTGCCAGCTCACTCACCTCATTATACATGGGGTCCCTCTTCAGCGACGGCTGATACTGCTCACACAACACTGTGAAGACTGTTAACTTCCCCCTGAAACACACACACACACACACACACAAGCACACACGCACGCACGCACGCACACACAGGAAGCAAATCACACAACGCCTGTCAGCAGCCAATCACAAAAACCCCTTTCAGGAGCTGCAGACAAAAACAACCATCGACTCTACGGATCAGTAACGTATTACTGAATATGACTGAAGGAGGCCAGCTGCTGTGAAGAGCTCTGCACAGCCGATCGGGTACCGTGTGCCGTGAAGCTAAGGGCAGCGATGAGATTTCATTTATAACCTCACAGTCCCTTCCCTGAGGAACGCACTCAGAGCAGCAGAGATCTGTCCCAGCTGTGCAGTGTGCACACGAGAGCCGCGGGTGAATGAAAGCACGCTGACGGCCGGGGTCAGTGCCTGCGGGGTCAGTGCCTGTGGGGTCAGTGCCCTTGGGGTCAGTGCCCGCTGGGTCAGTGCTTGCTGGGTCAGTGCCTGCGGGGTCGGTGCCTGCTGGGTCAGTGCCTGCGGGGTCAGTGCCTTCTGGGTCAGTGCCTGCGGGGTCGGTGCCTGCTGGGTCAGTGCCTGGGTCAGTGCCTGCTGGGTCAGTGCCTGCGGGGTCAGTGCCTGCTGGGTCAGTGCTTGCTGGGTCAGTGCCTGCTGGGTCAGAGCCTGTGGGGTCAGTGCCAGCTGGGTCAGTGCCAGAGTCAGTGCCTGCGGGGTCAGTATTTATAAGACCGGTCTGTGGGCTGAGATGTATCCGGAGCAGCACCATTAGCAGAGTCCAGGCTAGCGTTACACCAGACAGGAGAAACGCGAGCACGTGCGTACAACATGAGCCCTTCACTATCCCATGATGCACCACTCACCCATCCACCGCCAGCAGCAGGAACCAGATGAAGTTGAGCAGGGGCTGAACAAACGGGGGGCCCTTCTCTATGGACGGGTGCTTCTGTGTGTAGGTACTGAACACCACCGACGCACTGCTTTTGTTCTTTAGACAGAGGAACCTGCACAGGGAGAGGGAGGGAGGGGGAGAGAGACCGGGGGGGGGGGGGGGGGGGGGGGGGGGTAGAGTGAGAGACAGAAAGAACAGGAGAACAAGAGTGAATGAGCAAAAAAAGGGTGAGAGAGCAAGAAAGTGAGAGAAAGACAGCGAGAAAAAGCAAGAGAGAGAGGGGGAAGTGAGAAAGAAAGAGACACAGAGTGAGAGAGAGAGGAAGGAAGGAAGGAAGGAAAGTAACAAAAAAATAATCAAAGTAAGGAGAGGAAGCAAACGAGAGGAGCAGAGAGCTGTGAGCACAGTCACGAGGCCCCGCTGTAACACACACACACACACACACAGACAGGGCGACTCACTGAAACACACACACACACACACACACACATGCACACAGGGCCACTCACTGTAACACACACACACACACACACACACACACACACACACACACCCAGACAGGGCCACTCACTGTAACACACACACACAGACACAGACACACAGACACACACACACACACACACCACTCACTGTAACACACACACACTGACAGGGCCACTCACTGTAACACACACACACACAGGGCCACTCACTGTAACACACACACACACACACACCCAGACAGGGCCACTCACTGTAACACACACACACGCACACACACATGGACTGACAGGGCCACTCACTGTAACACACACACACACACACAGGGCCACTCACTGTAACACACACACACTGACAGGGCCACTCACTGTAACACACACACACACACACACAGGGCCACTCACTGTAACACACACACACTGACAGGGCCACTCACTGTAACACACACACACACACAGGGCCACTCACTGTAACACACACACACTGACAGGGCCACTCACTGTAACACACACACACACAGGGCCACTCACTGTAACACACACACACACAGGGCCACTCACTGTAACACACACACACTGACAGGGCCACTCACTGTAACACACACACACACAGGGCCACTCACTGTAACACACACACACACACACACAGGGCCACTCACTGTAACACACACACACTGACAGGGCCACTCACTGTAACACACACACACACAGGGCCACTCACTGTAACACACACACACTGACAGGGCCACTCACTGTAACACACACACACACACACAGGGCCACTCACTGTAACACACACACACACACACTGACAGGGCCACTCACTGTAACACACACACACACACAGGGCCACTCACTGTAGCACGGCCTGCGCCACGAACATGTCCACCTCGCTGCGGAAGCCCCGCGCCGCCGAGTACTCCACCAGCATCTGGGCACAGCCCTCTCCGTCTGAGGAGTGCAGGAAGTGGTAGCGCGACTCGCTGTAGTTCTGCTCTGTGGGGCGAGACAAACACCGCTTATAATAACAATAATAATAATAATAATAAATAATAATAATAATAATAATAATTCATTTCACCTGTAGCCCTTTTTACAAAGCTCGGATACAAAACTGGGGAGATGTGACACAACTGTGTGTTTATAATAATGATAATAATAATGGGGTATGAATGCAGCTTTGACGCGTGTGATATGTTATTCAGTTACTCAGCTATTTTTTATAAATAAATTCTGTAGTGATCCAGCCAGGAACCAGCGGATAATGGAAATGAAAACGAACGCTGTTCACAGGGGTATGTAAGATCAGCGAGCATCATCGCCGAACGTGTCACCCTCGCCCTCGTTCCCCCCCCCCAACCCCTCCCCCCACTCGTTTTCGGGTCATACCTTTCCACAACGTCACAGCCAGCAGCTGGTGCAGTTTGGGGTGTCCCAGTTTCCCAGAGCCCCCGGTGGACCACTTGAGCGCCCGGGACACGAAGGCCACCCGCTCGGGGGAGTTGGGGTCCATCAAGCTGAAAAGCTTGGCCAGGTGCTCTGCGGGACGTCCCAACCATACACACACACACAGGGTCAGAGAACCGCACACACAACCACACACACACACACAGGGTCAGAGAACCGCACAGCAACCACACACACACACACAGGGTCAGAGAACAGCACACACAACCACACACACACAGAGGGTCAGAGAACCGCACACACAACCACACACACACACACACAGGGTCAGAGAACCGCACACACAACCACACACACAGAGGGTCAGAGAACCGCACACACAACCACACACACACACACACAGAGGGTCAGAGAACCGCACACACACAACCACACACACACAGAGGGTCAGAGAACCGCACACACAACAACACACACACACACAGAGGGTCAGAGAACCGCACACACACACAACACACACACACACAGAGGGTCAGAGAACCGCACACACAACCACACACACACACACAGAGGGTCAGAGAACCGCACACACAACCACACACACACACACACAGAGGGTCAGAGAACCGCACACACAACCACACACACACAGAGGGTCAGAGAAACCGCACACACCACACACACACACACAGAGGGTCAGAGAACCGCACACACAACCACACACACACACACACAGAGGGTCAGAGAACCGCACACACAACCACACACACACACAGAGGGTCAGAGAACCGCACACACAACCACACACACACACAGAGGGTCAGAGAACTGCACAGCAACCGCACATGCACACTAATGATGGTCATAACCCCACTAATTGACCCACCGCTTCAAAAGGTAAATCAAGAATGATCCCTGAAACTCACACTGGTTTAATGTAACCAGATTTAGCTTTCAGCATTTAGCATCCACGCTTATCCACAGCAACACAGATTATTTTTTATCTGTGTAACAGATTTATACAGCTGTACAACTACAAAAGTAGATAAGGTTCAGAAACTTTCTCAAGGTTAAAATGGCTATGCCTCCATCGAGATTTTAACCTGCAACCTCTCAGCTACAAGTCTAATTTGCTAAACACCACACCACCCTGCTCCCAAAAGGCAGCCTGGTCCTATAAACCCAAAGGAACTGTATCCACACCCGCAGGGCAGCCCCACCCACACCCCCAGGGCAGCCCCGCCCACACCCCCAGGGCAGCCCCACCCACACCCCCAGGGCAGCCCCGCCCACACCCCCAGGTCAGCTCACCTAAAATGTCGTCCGCTACCTTGGCGTCGGACTGCTCGAGGGACTCCAGGACCAGCATGGAGAGGTCTGCCGCGCTGTTCTGCTGCGGGGGAGACGCGCGACGCAGCATTACAGCCAATCACATCCCAGTACCCCGCCCTATCCTCTGCACCACGGAGAGCACACACTGCGCCATGCTGCAGAGCTGAACATGGATACTAATAATAATAATAATGATAACAATAATAACAACTATTATTATATTAATAACAACAATAGTAATAATAATAATAATAATACATTTCATCTACGTAGCCCTTCATACAAAGCTCAGATACAAACCTGGGGAGATGTGATACAACTGTGCACAACATGGAAATATTTTCATTGATATATGTATATTCGTATTGCTTTAATATTTGTCGAGAAGCTTGAGAAGAAGGATGCTACATTAATAACGCTTGCAATTACATGTATTATTAATAATAACAATTGTCACTGTTAGTAGTAGTAGCATTTGTAGTTGTAATAGTACTAGCACTAGTATTGCTGCTGTTGTTGTTATTCCCATCATCAGTAAGTCAGATTAAACAGAAGAACCCTCCTACCTGATTATAACTGAAGAAGAGCAGAGCCCCATTGTACATCAGCTCTCTGGCCTCCACATGCTTTGCCTGTGACATATACCTGCATGACAAGTGGAGAGGAGAGGGAAGGGGGCATCTGTCACAAGCCTGGCAATGCACACACATTCGCAAGCTGCGCCAACACACACTTCAGAGCTCAGCTAAAAGACAAGCTGCTCTGGAAACCAACAGGAAGACTACAGCGAGCGAGCAAAGTAAAATCTCTGATGGCAGAATGACCAGGGATCTCAAACACCAGTATCTGCAGGTTTAACTCCAGTCCAGGAGAGCTCCAGTGTCTGCAGGTTAAACTCCAGGTCTTGAAACCAGGTGAGTGGACTCTTTCGTCCACAGTGGTAACCAACCCTGTTCCCTGAGATCTACCATCCTGTAGGTTTTCACTCCAACCCTAACACAGCACGTCTCATTCAACAGCTAGAGATCTGCATTGAGCTGCTAATTAGTAGAGTCAGGTGTGCCAAATGAAGGTTGAAATGAAAACAGAGGATGGTAGATCTCCAGGAACAGGGTTGGTTACCACTGGCTTAAATAAAGCACTTAAGTGCTGGAACACAAAGAACACTACCAGCGTACACTCCAGGGGGAGTCTGAAATCCTTGCATAAGGTGGACATCATCTGCTACATGTTCTATTTCAGGGGGACTGTCTGCTACAAGTTCTACTTCAGGTGGACTGTCTGCTACAAGTTCTACTTCAGGTGAACTGTCGAGCGGAGTCATTTCCAAGAGATCCAAACTCAAAATTAAAAATTAAAATAAAAAGCACCTCATCTGATCTTGCTGCACTGTTTTTTTGGGGTTTTTTGTACACTTTACCACAGCTGAGACACAAAAAGGACGGAATGTTCCGGCACCACTGTTCTGTATTATACAACCGCCATATAACCGGGAAGCCCCATTGAGATATACAATCGCTTTCATAAAGGGACACCTGGTCAAGAGGACAACTTAACACATACAGAGAATGATTCAATAACAGGTATCAGTAATAGCCAATGACAACAAAGAGTGCCAAAGGTTCAAAAGAATAACACGCTTCCCGTATTGCTTCCTGCACTCTCAAAAAGAATGTTTTAATATCCAACAAACTTTTTGTGTTATTTTCAACACATCCTGTTCTGTGTGCAAGTTACTACTTTTGTGTGGCAAACACACAACACATGTTACAAAGGGAGACTTGATTAACACAGACTCTGCTGAAAGTAACACACACAATGTGCTGTCCTTACCTAGACATGCAGGTGCGTTACAAAAATGTGTTGCTCTTCACACATTTTACCACATCTATTTGGAAAGCGTGAATTCCTCTCGATTTACCTCTTGAAGCTCTCTAGAAAGAGTATTTCTCTAGAAGGAGTGTCTCTGCCAGGAAGTTGACAGCTTCCTTACCTACCTAAGTTCTGACTGTTGGGGTGCCGGATTTAATCCAGGACTGAAAGCGAGGATTATCAGAACTGTCTCAAATGGTTTTGATGTACAAAAGATACGATGGTAGGGTACTGCTCTGTGAATGAAATGCACGCACACCGTTTCAGGATGAGGAACACCCACTCGTAATAAACCTGCCAGTGGCCCCAAGAGAACTCCACACACGTGTGAGCACAGGAAGCGTTTTCACCAGGGGCTGTTCTAGAGCATGACTTGACACTTAGTGTAGGCAAAAAAACAGACACTGAATGGCTTTTACACAGACACAACTCAGGCATGGGTGGAACCCTGCAAAACAAAACCTCTCGGCCCAATCCCAAATAACACTTCGGCTGTAGACCCTCTGACTGCGTTCAGCCAATCCAAAAGCATGAACAGACTTGCTCGCCTCTAAATTATGGCTCGTCCCATTCACTGTAACCATGCCTGTTGATCGATGCACCACAAAAAAAAATGTCTGAAGGATTTCAATGTGAACGCAAGTAAGGAAGAGCTTCACATTCACATTTCCCCAAGTCAAAGATTCACTCAGTATTTCAAGTTTCGATGTGGGAAGATTTTAAAAATCTAACATAACCCTTGATTGAAGGGTGAATGTTAGGACACATCTTGTCAGGAGTGAGCAGCTGGTCATCAGAGCAAATCTCTAGCAAAATACACCGCGGTAATAAGAAAAATAGTGCAAAGAAATACTGTGTTCTGGCGCTGTGAGCACTAAAGACCCACAGAAAGAGTAGACCAATAAGATCCAATTACACCATGCAAATAAAAAATTTCGGTGTGCGAATGACCAAAAGCTAAATTCCACTGTGGGGTGGATCTTTGATGGTAGCAAGACTGTTTACACGTTTTGCCATCTACACAAATTAAATAAAGTGTAGTTAAGTTAATGCCCTGAACTTGCCGTGCTTCAGGAGGCTTATCGATGTCCAACAAGCTAGGCATTTTAACAAGCTTATGGTAGGCTGAGATAACCTCTTAAATCGTCCACGTTTCAATCAGAAGTAGCCAGTTAATTATTTCAGTGTATCAATCAAACGCCACACTCCTAGACAGTGCCAGCTTGGTGGGGTACGGTTTAGTTAAGCATTTAAAACAATTCATTGCCATTTCCCAGGTTACAGTTATACTCCCGCAGCCAGAAAGTTAGCCAGTGAATATAATATCTAAGTCAATGTAACCTGGAAAATTCTTAATGCAGGAGTGCAAGCTACTCTAATGCTTTAGCAACTAATATGGTAGTGTATTCAGCTGGCTTGCTGGCAGACAACTCAAAAGCTTTTATTACACGCTGCAATGACGTCCGATGTTACATTACAGTAACTAGCCACACTAAGTTATTTAGCAAGCAGAGAACTAGCCTTTGTAACTGACGTTATAGGCAACTAGACAATTTCCGAAAATTAAATCGGAAAAATGAACTGACTTAATATGTGGTGTGAATTTATTCCAGCTACCTAGCTAGCCTGAAATTCTATTCGCTTTCATCGTATCATATTTAGACGAGTGGTTGAGCTAGCCTATACGGCGCAGTAACCAGTGAACTATAACATTAATTTAGCGTACGCTGAGTAAAGAATTTCTTCATTGATTCGGTTACAATTTGCAAACTGGGCCTTGAACACTACAGTGCGTGGTCAGACACTATCTAACGGTTAGCCTGCTAGCCTACTGTTAACTGTAACTACCTAGTTTGCTTCAAAGCGTGCAATCAATCAGCTAGCTATAGCTACACAGCAAGCTGACTGGCAATGCGAGCTCGCTGATCCTACTGCCAGGGGACTTTTAACTTCAAAGACGATGACCACAGTAACCTTGGTAGCTAAGATTATTATGATACCACAGTTATAACGTTAGCTACGTTTATTATCTCAACATCTGCATGTAGCACGCTAACGTTCGTCAAGCTAACAACAATTTCGGGCTAGAACCACTTCGGAAGCGGCCACACAACCACTGAGAGACAGTTAATGATGAGTGACAGAGGGACAGAGCTATCCCAAATCGGTACTGGTTACAGGAGGCGGAGAATTAGCGGTAGTAAACCAATCACACTTAGAAAAATACCGGGCCAACGGAAGTTTGGTTGACAGGCAGAAAGATCTGGAAACATAGGCCACAGAGCCGCTAGAACATTTATTTTTTTATTCCCAGCTCATCAATTTAAGACTTACCTAAAGAATAAGGTCCGGTACATCTGATGCGCTTCATAGTAATCCCCCTTTTCCACACTAGCTCGCAGTTTCCCTTCAACCCGCTGTACTCCCCCGCGGTTCCTTGCGCTGGAGCACTTCAGAGCCTCCTGCTCCGACATCATTGTTTGTTCCAAGCTGCTCAGACCAACCACACCGCGTCACAGGGAAGAGTGAGCGTTCAGAAAACGGTTTTAAAAAATGAGCGGATGCTTCCTGCTTGCCGTAGTTCTCTCCAGTTTACTTTGGTGCTTCTGGAGGAGAGATGCTCCTTGGATGTTGTCACTGAAGTGTAAATCACCTGTAGCCTATAACAGTAAAAAAAAGAATCTAATGAGGCGCTTGTAGTTCGTTCGCACAGGGACCGTTATCAATGGCGCCATAGATATGGATCTTTTTATATTCATGAAATCTATACCTGTCATGCTGGAAATACCGGTGTTTGAAAGTTTTCAATGCAAACGAGTTGCACTATATATCAACGACAGCCATAGGCCATTATTTTGCATAATGTTTTGAACACATTTGATATCTTGGCACAAAATTTTCTGGTAGGCTATATCTGTACAAAATTAAAGACAAAAGTCTGACAGGTGAGACCATCGCATTGAAACTAATTTTATACTGAAGGGCAGGCCAGGATATTCACATGCCAGGAAAGGTATAGGCAGCCTTTCTTTCTGACACCATTCTGCTAAATATCATTTTAATTGAATTTATTGCACGCATACATGTAATGCAGCCAATTACCTTTTTAAATTTACTCAACTGTCAACAACATATTAATAAGGTTTATTAGTGGAAATAACAGCAAGCAGCTGTCCATATGACTTCTATGGTAATATTTTGAATATTCAGACACGTGTATGTAAATGAGATAAGCTTAAGCTTCTCATGTAAGTATTTAAAGAGGTTTTGTTACATGTAACACTCAGTCGAACAGTCTCACATCGTTTGCGCAGGGAAACATGTTGAACTAAGGACAAGGTGACTTTGCAATGTAATGAATGGCTTAGAACTATCAGAAAATCAATTTGATTTATCCATTCACAGAAAACATCTGTACAGCATTATAAACCAGGTTAGGGTTGTCAGTTCATGCTTTAATGGGAGACCTTTGGAAACGTTGCTGTTGAAAGTGTTGCCTTGCTCACCAGCCTTTTCTGAGTTCTTTCAGCAGAGTAACAGACTACTGAAAGAGGCGTTAGTGAACCAGTAGGGGGCACTGTTGCCTACGGATCAAATGGAACTCCAGCTCCCCTGCACTGCCGTATAAGGTGCAGCCCTTTGGGTGGGATGTTAAACCAAGGTCCAGGCCCACTGCGGACATTAAAGATCGCGTGGCATCTGGAGAGAGTAGGAGTGTTGATCTTTGTCTCCTGGTCAAATTCTAAAAAAAATACAAAAAAAAAAAAAAAAAAAAAAACTGCCTCTGTGCATCGACCACCAGATAAATCCTGTTGTAGTCTTACCTATTTTTATTTCCCAGATTGTCTCTGCAAATCTTTCTGGTTACATTAAAATTAATAAACGTATATTTTCTGGAATTACATATTGGCAATAAAATGTGTTAGCATGTCTGCATGTATTAAAATCTAGACATCATAATGCAGTTGTTTCCATTTTAGCTCCGAACAAATGGTATCCGAAAGGCTACTGATGTCACGTTTATTCACAGCGAATCTTCATTATCACTTGCAGACAAATCAGAGAACTCGCACCCTGTTCTTGGTTTTTTTTTTTTTTTACTCCCGTGTTGTGCCAAGGCGTGGCAGCATGAGTCTATTTAAAAACGGATTGCTTCTGGCTCCAAATGATAACAGCTAAGCCAGGTTTTTTAAAATGGCAATTCAACGCCTTTCCTGGCCTAATCAAATCCGTCTCTGTATTCCGTAGAGTCGTTGCTGAGCTGTGTGGTGGTGGCACATATGGTAATTATTTTGGCTTCGTGATGCACTTAATTTGCGAAGTCTTAAAACTGCATTTTAAACGAACAAACACGCATATTAGTTACATTAAAAAATCAGAAAGGACTGAATGTCAAATCCAAAAACGTATTCGGTAAAACTGCTTATACGAGGAGGCGGCTTTAAATTCCCATGTCTCTAGCCTCAGTGGCACAGCCTACCTGAGGACAGCACAAACAGTTGATATTCTTTTACCGAAGATTTTACTGTTTATGACCTCTGCTTTATTGTGTGAAGCACGTTGTACTGCAACTTTTGTACAGAATGTGCAATACACATGAAGGCGCTAACAGGTGAACAGGAAGTGTTCGGTTTGGTTTAGAGGGCACATGGTACAAACACGCACTGCAATTGTATTTAAATAGCACATTTATCACACTTAAAGTTCTTTACAGCGATGATGGGGGAGACCACCACCAGTGTAGCACCCACCTGGTGATTCCCGGCAGCCATTTTGCGCAAGAACGCTCACCACACATCAGCTGAGCTGGACAGTGAAATAATTGTTTTAAGCCAAATAAACTGGGGGATGATTAGGTGGCATGTTGACCGAGCCAGTCTGGGAATTTAGCCAGGACACCGGGTAACCCCCTCTTTTCAATGAGCGTCATGGAACCTTCAATGACCACAGTGAGTCAGGGACAGCGGTTTAATGCCCCATCTGAAACATGGCATCTCCTACAGCATAGTGTCCCCATCACTGCACCAGGGCATCAGGGTTTATTTTACCAAAGGGAAGATTGCCCCCTGCTGGCTCACCATCATAAGACTAAATGTTCAACTGCAACTACTGAATCTAATCAATTTCTTCTAATGTTGGTGTCTGAAGCTGGATTATATCTACATCGCATTGTAAATAAACAGGTAAAAATAACCAAATAAAAGGCACATTTTACCAATCAAAGAGCAAGAAATCAAAACTGAGCGCCAGTGGCTCACAGGAAAACACATTCAATTAGTATATCTATCACCATTACAGAATACAATGTCTTTATTTTGTTTTTTTTAAAAAGGCCACATCAATAACAAGGTCTCAAAAATTAATTTCTTTTATTTCAACATATTCAATGGCAGTTTATTAATCTTATGCAAAGACAAAAATGAAAACGATATAAAAACAGTAACACCCTATATTGTCCCGCCCATAACAATTACAAAATAGTTTGAAAAGCCTCTTACAAAAATACATTGCATCAAGTCCTATCTTTTCTCGTAACAGAAATAAATAGTTAAACACATCCTGTAAAGGGTCATACCAAAGAAACAAAAGGGCTTATTTAACCTTCTGATTGTCATCATCTTATAGTCCAATGTGTTCATTCAGACTGGATCTGTCCAGCACACCTTTCTGTAGTCATAGTGACACATCCTTCAGTATTACCAGTTTAAAAATTAAAATAAAAACACAATGAATGCAACACTGATATTAGCAGATTTCAAAAAACTATTAACAAAATATACAGCTCAGATTCCCGCGTGGTCTTTCTCTGGGAGAGATGGCAACACCGCTATGGTCCGAGTCAGACCTTTGGGGACAGCGGGCGCCAGGGTGCGGAGTCTGGATTCTAGGCGTGGAGAGCCGTCTCTCTACAGACGCTGCGACGCGTGCTTCCAGCAGCCTGCACTGGTCCGGGTCAGAGGTCATAACCGTTAAAAGAAAGAAAAACAGCGGTGTAACCGATGAGTTCCGATGTGGCGTGTATCTGGAATGACGACGCATTCAAAGACTGGCCGGATGGTTGTGTTAAATGCGTTATGGGCCCGTGTGGAGGGGCTGGATCTGACTGCAGCGCACTCGTTTTTACAAGCAAGCTGGAGGAGAGTCCGAATGAAAGCCACGATCCTTCTGCGGTTCCTCAGGCTGGGAAGTGACGGCAGCAGAATTCTCAACAGGACGGTAGCTGTGCGCTGAGTTTGCATACACAGGAAGTGCAGGCCCGCTTCAGGGGGCAGACGAGTCCCCGCCCTCCGCTGCAGGCCATTGGTGGGAGAAGCGAAGGGGGCGGGCCCATTGATAGCATACGCGTGAATGTGATTAAAAGAGAAGGGTTTAAAAACAGCGGGGGGGGGGGGGGGGGGGGGGGGGGGGGGCGGGTGGAGCTGGGGAGCTGGGGAGGAAGAGCCCAGTGGCAGGGCTGAGGTGCAGCCACTGAGAGGGCGGCAGCGCGTCCTGGGCCCCCCCCAAAACAGCAGGATCCAGGCTCTCCCACAGGAGCGTTTGGGTGCCACAAGTCAAGTGCTGGGTTTGGAGAGCGACTTACAGTCACTCATTTAAAAAAAAAAAAAAAAAAAAAAAAAAAGTGTCTATTTCAACATCACAAGACAGGTTTCAGTGACCTCCCCCCTCCCACTGAGCTGTCCGTCCCTGGCCCCTCCCCTCGGGGAGAGGGGCGGGCGCCCGGCTCACGTGCGCTCGGGCTCCCCGTGCACGCGGAAGCGGTACAGGCAGGTGTACTCCGGGTGGCCCCAGTTAGACAGCACGCGCATCTCAATGACCTGGTAGGGCTGCACATTCTGCACCTGAAGCACAGAGGAGCAGCACTGAGCCACACAGCTCACC
>CM045884.1:63764246-63844246 GCA_025169545.1 Anguilla japonica | reverse complement strand
AAAAACAGGCACTGAGTTTCCAAAGAAAGCTACGGCACAAAGACAGGTTTATCAGCCTTTATCCTAACTAAAGGGATTATGGGAAAAGAGCACTCAGCACAGACCTACGAGGAACAGAGATGGAGAGCTTTAAGACAGGCAAGCAGTTAGTTAGGGAAGGCTTTTACGTTTTTATATTTTAAAAGAACACAGCCCCGATCCCTTAGATCTCCCAGTATCCCCCACAGAGTTTATCCAGATCTCTTCAGTGCCGTCGAGCGGTTGGTTTAAATCTGTGTGTGGGGGGCGGAAGAGGGACCGGAGCCAAGCGGAGGGGCGGCCGCGTGCCGATTCCGGAACCCGCCTCGTACCGCGGGAGGGGGGGGAGGGGGAGGGGCTGGACCAGCAGCAACGGGGATCAGAGGAAGAGCAGCAGCAGCAGAACTTCTACATGGCAAACATGCCCGCCTGCCCCACCCACTGGGGACCCCACCCCTCAGAAAGGCCCAGGGCCCCCCCCCCAGCCCGGCAACACTAACCTCGCCCCCACAGAGTTAGTGCAACCGAGTATCTACAGGCCTACTGACAGAGGCTGCTAGAGAGGGACACATAGGGACACTAGTGAACACAAAGTGGGGGGGAGAGGGAATTTTGGGGTCACACACCCCCAGTGAGAGGGGATATTACTGACTGGGGAGTGGAGGGGGCAGGGGATATTAGTAAACTGGGGCTGTGGGTTTTGGGGTCACACAGCGAGCAGGACAGAGAGGACCTTCGCGAAGAGGGAATGGACATTTTGGGGGTTTCAACGCGGGGTAGGGAATGACCTGGAGACGCGGCGGCCGCCCACAGGACAGACAGCAGCGAGGAGGCCGCAGACCAGCCCGCCAATCCCAGCGCTGGACCCGCCCGCAGCACAGAGGCACCTGGAGACCAGCGCAGGCCACAACAGCAACACAACACAGTTACCGCCAAAGGGCCCAACACCCACCTGCGCTAAACACACAGGAAGCACTGCAGTGGTCCTCTATCACTGAGGAAATGACATCATCAGAGCGCTTCACTTTGCCCTACAACAGGATATCAAACCCGCGATACCCACTGGTATCACCGCTTAAATCTTTCATTTCAGTCACTGCTTGGCTATAAGTGAGGACAGACACATGCAAAGTGCACCAGACTCCACCTCAGCCGACCTAAAGCTGCACCAAACTGGCCACGCCCACAACTCACACAACAGCACCCTGGGAAATGCAGTACGCTACTGGAAAACCAGCGGGAAACCCGCCGGCGTGGACAGCGAGGGAGCTCTTGAGCACACGCAGTAGGGCAGCGTAAAAGAAGGTAACCTGCGAAAGCAAGGGCGCCCCACAGCGCCCCCATCAGGCGGCCTGCCCTGGAGGACCGCGCCCGCACCGCCAGGGTCTCCTGGTGCTGCTTCCCTTTGCAGTCGTCACCTGGGGGCCGCAGCGGCGGGAGGGGAGGAAACAGGAGAAAAGACGCGCACGTCAACAGATTTAATTAAGGCGCAGATTAAAATGAAATCAAACTGAGGTGGCACTGGGAGAAAACTGTCGATGGGAGGGCCCTGTTACTCAAATCACGGTTTTCGACGGCCAAGACCTGCTGGTTTTCCACCCTCCCTCTACCTGGGAGTCAGGTGTGAAGATACGTGTGGCCAATCAGTAGCACTGACTGTTCAGTTACTTAACTGGGAGGAAAGAAAACCAGGGCCGGATTTGGACTCAAGGGCCAGATCTGAGTATCCATGAAGTAGGGATGTAAAATGAAGGGGGAAAAAAAAGGGGGGGGGGGGGGGGGGGAAATCAGCCTCTGCCTCTCCCTTTCTCCGTCAGAGCAGAGTTATGTCAAACTTCCTGTCTGACCTGCTTTTCTTTCCCAACTTCCTGTGATGGAAGGATTTTACATCTTCATTGTACCACGTCTACGAGTGCAGTGAGTCAGAAGAGCACTGCTGCCAAACGCTCCCATAGACGCTCTTTGGCATGCTGGCTCTGAACAGCTTTCACTCATGCCTGGTCTTCAGTAAATCTCACGCAGGGCATTGGCGGCAGTGAGCATGACGCTAAGCTCCGCTCCCTCTTCATTAAAAAACGCCCTGAATCGGCCTGAACGCTGACCCCAACAGAGCCTTCACACCAGGGCACAGGACCCAGCAGTCGTATAACCCAGGCCTCTTTAAACGGATCCAACAGCAGCCCAACACCACGAGAGAAACTCTTCCGCCACATCCGACAAAAATCAGGACTGTTATCACAGAGTCAGCTATCACAGCTGTCCCACTGAATGAATGCCGGCTGTAAAAGAGTAAATCAGAGCAAGATAACCACAAGCATAAGGACAGTGCTTCTCCCTGGTGTGTGTGTCTGTCTGTGTGTCAGTGAGTGCATGAGCGAGTCGGTGTACATGTGTGATTGTATAAGAGCGTGCATTTGTGCGTGTGTGTGAGCATAAGTGCGTCTGTGTGGGCGTGTGTGAAAACGTGTGCGTCAGTGTGTATGTGCGAGTGCATAAGTATGAGTGCGTGTGTATGTGTGTGTGTGTGTGTGTGTGTGTGTGTGTGTGAGCGCATTAGTGCGTCTGTGTGGGTGTGTATGAGTACCCAAGTGTACCTGAGAATATGAGCGAGTGTGTGTGTGTGTGTGTGTGTGTGTGCGTGCGAGTGTGTGTGCGTGTGTGTGTGTGTGTGTGTGTGTGTGTGTGTGTGTGTGTGTGTGTGTGTGCGCTGTACGCAGGCACACGAGCAGGCAGCGTTACTTACACAGAGACCCGTTTAAAGTGAGCTGTCCGTCAGCGGCCGTCAGGTGACTGACATTAGCGCTCCCGCAGTAGCGCTGGTGGGCTGCAGTGGAAAGGCAGACAGGCAGTGAGCTTCATCTCTCCGCCCCCAGAGCCCGACGGCCCCGCCCTTTACCCCCCCCCCACAACACCGGCACCCGGCCAGCCGGCATTTGCATGTCACCACGGTGACGGAGACCCCATTTGCATACGAGGAAACGGAAGCGCATCAACCGGACCAAAAGCAAACACAGACGCCGGGAGGAGGACCGAGCGTCCGGGAGACGAGAGCGAAACCGCGGTACGTGGCGGGAAACGCGGGCGCTACGGGAGCGGCGAGCAGGCGGGTTGCAGGGGCCGAGTATCCGGCCGTGAGAGAGAGAGAGGGAGCGGGAGGACAGGGTGTGTGTGTGTGCCTGTGCCACACCTGGGCACACACACACACACACAGGGCCTCGCCCACTTCCCTCAGCCGGAGCTCAGGCTCCTCCCACACGACACACCTCCCAATCATCTCTCACGCAGGCGTGTCAATCGGGGTGAGAACCGGAGGCCTGCGATGAGGAAAGCTGTTAGTGCTGTACAGTGACAGGACTGAAGGTTAGTGCGCGTCTGGTGAAGGGAGAGTCTTCACCCGCCAGAATGCGGAGCCCGAGCGGTCAGCGTGGACCCCCAGCCCTGAGAGAGCAGAGGCCGCCGGCCAGAGGGGAGAGACCGGGGCGGGCGGGGGCGTGGCGAGTACCTCGGTCACTGACATCACTTCCTGTCTGGTGCATCTTCGGAAGGACACTGCGCACTAACGAGGTGGCAAAGGCAGCGGTGGAGGAAGCAGCCCTCCTGCTGAAGCACAGGCAGGACTCAGAGAGGGACGCCAGCACACCTGACGAGACACACAGCAGGGCGGGGCTCAGACCACAGAAACACACACACACACACACACACACACACAGCAGGGCGGGGCTCAGTCAGACCACAGAAACACACACACACAATACAGAAACACACACACACACACACACACACACACACACACACAGCAGGGCAGGGCTCAGTCAGACCACAGAAACACACACACACAGCAGGGCGGGGCTCAGTCAGACCACAGAAACACACACACACACACAGCAGGGCGGGGCTCAGTCAGACCACAGAAACACGCTCACACAATACAGAAACACACACACGCACGTATGCACGCACACACCTCAGACAATACAGAAACACACACACGCACGTATGCACGCACACACCTCAGACAATACAGAAACACACACACGCACGTACGCACGCACACACCTCAGACAATACAGAAACACACACACACACGCACGTACGCACGCACACACCTCAGACAATACAGAAACACACACACGCACGTACGCACGCACACACCTCAGACAATACAGAAACACACACACACGCACACACTTCAGTCAGACTACAGAAACACACACACACACCTCAGACAATACAGAAACACACACACGCACGTACGCACGCACACACCTCAGACAATACAGAAACACACACACACACGCACACACTTCAGTCAGACTACAGAAACACACACACACACACCTCAGACAATACAGAAAACACACACACAGGTCACACATGCTCAGGTCAGTACACACAAACACACACACGCTCAGGTCAGTACACACAGAGGCACACACACACACACACACACACACACGCTCAGGTCAGCACACACAGACGCACAGTCAGTTTGACAGAGCTGAGTGAAGACGCGCCCATGTGTCAGCAGGATAATCGGGGCAGCCATGCTGATTCCCCCGGCCCATTAGGGCCAAAGCAGCTTCCCCACCGTGAGCTGCCCTGTGACTGAGCCGCTTGCAAATCGCCTGCCACCACAGATTAGACAAGGACACCGAGCAGGGCATTGTGGGACTGCATAAACGTGTGCCGTCAGAGAGACAGGCAGACCGCCTCTCCCCAAAGACTGTCCATAGCGCAGAGTGTTAGGTGCACCCTAAGAAAAGAGACAGGTAAAATGGCCGTCGGGAGTAAACCCAAGGTGGTGAAGTCAGAGCCCGAACACCGTGCTGTGGTTAGCCCCCTCGCGTGCTGTTAGCGTGCTGTTAGCGTGCTTTCAGATCCCGGCTTTGTGAGGGCCGTCCGACGGGACGGCGACAGAGGGAGGGGCGGAGATTAGTCAGGCCCCTCCCACACGGATACCTCTGCTCTCCTTCAGCCTCTGTATCGGAATGCTGCGCGCCAGCAGGGTCGCCACGGAAACCAGGCAGACCAGCGCACTCCTGCTGTAGAGCAGGAAGCGGTTTGTCGCCGACGCCAGGAGACCTATCGACAGACCGACATCCCCCGCCCCCGACACGGGTAAACCAGCGAACACTGAGGCTCCGCCCCCTTCACAAACACACAGTAATCCATATTTGCCACACAATCCCCCAAGTGGTTTATGGAAAACAAAAAATTTTTAAAAACATCACCGAACAATGAAGCTACTCTCATAAAAAAGTTTAGTCCTTTAACAAACACACACAGTAATCCATATTTGCTTATAAAAAAAAAAAAAAAAAAAAAAAAAAAACAATAATTAAAACAAATAAAATCACAGAACAGAGGATACTCTCCAAAAAAGTCTCTTCACACCACTCCATATTGAGAACGTGCTGGAGAGCCCTGTGTTAATGAATAGGTCATGTGACAGGGAAGATGAACAGCAGAGGTGGCATTAAACAGGGCGGGGCCTCACCTGTCTTGTGCTTGCGGCTTTTGTCACGGGAGTAGATGGTGGTGGAGGAGGCTGCGGTGGCGGCGGCGGCAGCGGCGGCCGAGGCGGAGTCTGTGTGGGCGGAGCGCGACACTGCGGCGCATGAGGAGGAGGAGGAGGAGGAGTTGTTTCTGGAGGAAGAGCAGGCGGTGAGGGCGTCCCTCCTCTCCGAGTGCACGCTGCAGTCCCCGCAGATGTAGCCGTTGAGCATGGAGGTCTGAGTCTGAGCCGAGTTTGTGTCCCCATTAACCAGCGCCACACTGCGGTCCGCACGCAGGCTCTGATCTGAGACACACACACACGCACACACACACACACACACACGCACACAGGCACACACACACACACAGACATGCGCGTGCACACACACACGCAAATACACACACACACACACACACGCGCACACACACACACACAGGCAAACAGGCACGCACACACACACAGGCACGCACGCGCGTACACAGACACAGGCACGCACACGCGCACACACGCACAGACAGACATGCACGTACACACACACAGGCACACGCACAGAAACAAGACAGAAACAAGTACACATGCACAACAACACAGCCACACAGATAAAAAACAAAAAATATTAATCTTCTATGATCAATGATAAACCTGTATTTGGTTATGTAACACTAACTATGTAACTAATTTATAGGTGATTTATAATCAGCAAAGGAAAATATGTTTTCGCTGTTGCCTGTGAAAACCTCTCACAGGTAACAGACGTTTCTGTTTAAAAGGCATGTCAGTCATGCAGGACTGATTACAAACAGAAGCCTGACTAAAAGCGCTGTGTAACTACATGGGCCAAACACACACAAATGTTACATTCAGAAGAATCAAAATATACAGCGGTTAATTACCTCTGAGATCGGTTTCCTCATCCAAGCCTATATTTCAGGAAAACAGGAGGGGAAACAGAGGAGACATAAGACCCAGCGCTGCACACTGACTGACCTACTGACTCATTGATTTGATGACACTATGACACTACTGTCAAATCATAATCTAGCTGATACCTAGACCACACAGACTGATTGGGCTGATTATGCACAATCCAGAAGGACAGGCCAATCACAGCCTTCAGGGGCAGGGCAGTTCACTTCACCCCATTTCACCCTCACGCATTCGCCTCAGTCACACATCCAGCCAAATTACAAAAAAAAAATCTAACATTTAAGGCATTGAGTAACTACTGCAGGTCCCCAGCTTTCCCCCCTTTGAAAGCACAGTCCAAATGAACTTGACCTTACAGGCAAATACATCCCAAAAACCAGGAAGAATGCACTGTTTTCAATTCACAGCTGTTCACAATGAATGATAATGAGGAAAACCTCTTGTGCTGTATGGAAACTGATTATGAACAGACCAGCAGAACCCGCTAGTACTTGGGCTGTAAGTGGATGAGAGGAAGGAGTGGGAGGGGCCTGTAAATTGAGGGGGAGGGGCCTGCTAGTAGCAGAGAGGGAGGGCCCAGTAAGTTGAAGGGGAGGGGCCTGCTAGTAGCAGAGAGGGAGGGGTCAGTAAGTTTAGGGGGAGTGGCCTGCTAGTAGTTGGGAGGGAGGGAGGGATGGTTGGGGCCTGTAATTGGGGTTCGGGAGGCTGCACGACTGACCCCAGAAGCTGTCGACCAGCGTGCGCTCCTGAATGCACGACTCGTCCAGCATGGTGGAGAGCAGGGAGGAGTCACTGGCAGCGCAGCTGTGCAGGCTGGTGTGGGCCAGCAGGGCGGCGCCAGACTGAGACTTGCGCGGGGTGTGCAGCAGCGACTGGGAGCCCGACAGCAACTGGGAGCTCGACAGCGACTGGTGCTGCCTCCTGCTCTTCAGCGTCCTGAGAGGGAGAGGGGAGGGGTCAGACCATCTGCACAGTGCTCAGGAAACACTGCTGTTCACACTGCACCTCAGTTCAGCTTCAGCTAAAAACACTGCTGTTCACACTGCACCTCAGTTCAGCTTCAGCTAAAAACACTGCTGTTCACACTGCACCTCAGTTCAGCTTCAGCTAAAAACACTGCACCTCAGTTCAGCTTCAGCTAAAAACACTGCTGTTCACACTGCACCTCAGTTCAGCTTCAGCTAAAAACACTGCTGTTCACACTGCACCTCAGTTCAGCTTCAGCTAAAAACACTGCTGTTCACACTGCACCTCAGTTCAGCTTCAGCTAAAAACACTGCTGTTCACACTGCACCTCAGTTCAGCTTCAGCTAAAAACACTGCTGTTCACACTGCACCTCAGTTCAGCTTCAGCTAAAAACACTGCTGTTCACACTGCAGCTCTGTTGTGCATGAACACCTGACTAGTTTTCAACTAGATTTGGACCCAGGATTCACGAGGACCCTCCACCAGTCACCTATCTCCCCATCTCCCCAACACCATCTCTGTTTAGCCGGTGCCATGCGGAAGAGCACCCCCCCCCCCCCCACGTGCAAGTGCCCACTTCTCCTGCAAATCTCACACTATCCCAACAACTGCACTATCATCGTTTCCACGGCCGACAGCACATACCTTTACAAACTGCGTGCGACACTGATTTGCTTTGTGTTAAAGAGAAATGGGCTCGCTGCAATTAACAACCTCCCAAAGTGGGACATTTTCCACTTAAACATTCTGCTTATTTTGTAATGCAGTGGGTTTGCTCTATCCTGCACTGCGCCACACAGCTATCACATTGCACACAGCTGGGTACACTATGCTGTGCACTTGCTGCCACTCAATCTCCCATAATCCTCTGTGAGCTCGTGTTTCATGCCAATTACAGTGCTGAACAGTAAAGCACAGACTTAACCCCTCACCTGAGAGAAAAGGAGAGAGAAAGAGAGGGGGGAGAGGGGAGAGAGGAGAGAAAGAGAACAGCTCTCTCCCTCCATTAATCACTTAATTGCTCACCTGGACTCCCTGCGACCGGCCGAGCTGGAAGCGTAGGTGACGCTGTGGTTGAGGGAGGAGTCCAGCAGGCTGTCGTCGCCATAGTGACTGCCCGTGGTGTGCAGCCGCAGGCTCCGGCGGGACATTCTGGGGGGGTCGAACGCGGCGGCGGCGGCGGCCCGCTTCTCCTTCTGGAGCTTGGGGGGCAAGGATGTGTAGCTGGAGCTGGAGGGGGGGGGGGGGGGGGGGGGGGGAAACGGGTCAGAGCGGGCCTGGAACAGCCAGCGGGGGAACTGACCTGAAAGAGTAAAAGCACACTGCGTACAGCCCAGTGCGTAGAGCCCACTGCGTACAGCCCGCTGCGCTGTCCCGCTGAGACAGCCTGCAGCAGAGAGACAGAGGCTCAGAACACAGACCCAGCACATTAAACACCCGCTGACTCCACACGAGTCCCCGTGTGTGTCTCTGCTTCCCTGCTGTGAGCTCTCAACCTCTGCATCAGCCAAAATCGCGCCCCGTCGCCTGTGCGCGGAGTTTACATAACACGCGCACGCCAACGGCCTTGCAGATCGGACGGGTACTGGCTGTGCCCTCGGAGGACGTGCTGCCGGAACACGCGGGAGTGACTACGGCAACGGCAGCCCCGCTGCTATATTTACCACGCTGGCACAGCTCAGGAAACGACTACTCATAAAGCCGCAGCGCTGAGAACAGGAAGAACACGGGCTGCTTGGGAGGCCTGACCAGGGAACAGGAACACAGAACAGAGGGAGAGAGAGAGAGAGGGAGAGGGAGAGAGGGAGTTGCAGAGAGGAAGAGCGATAGGGAGAGAGACAGAGGGAGAGAGAGAAAGAGGGAGAGAGGAGCATAAATGAGCTAATGCAGTAATCCACACGACTCTAAACCCAAGAGAGACAGATGGAAATAGATGCAGTGAGTTAGGTAGGGCTACAGAGGGAGATAACTCTGTGATTGTAACTCATATCTCTTCTGGTTCTATCCAAGAGGAACAATTCTACATACACTGAGTATCCTGCCACGCTGTTTCTCCATATGTCGTGGTTGGAGTAAGACCAGACCCCAAACAGTTAAACTGGAAAGTAAAAATAACCCACCCTCACAAATTCAAACCATAACATTTACTGCCATAACGCTACCCTGGAACAATCCCAGAATTCCACTACTGGGGTTCTCACAAATGTGCCCACCGTCCTCTCCCACAGCTGCTGTGCACCCTGGCCCCGCCCACGAGCACACCCCCCGCTCCACCCACACAGAAATATTCCAGAAGTCCCATTACCCTCACAGTAATAATCTGAACTCTGACCCTGTTGTATACACACACACACACGCAGGCACACACGCACGCACACTTACACAGGCTTGAAGCAGTCTCCCTGAAATTCACGATATTCTAACGAGTCGCTAAGGACAGACAGAAGAAGTGAAGTAAAGGTGTTCTACGCACAGAACAGTCCAGCCCCAGCTCTCCAGAATACAGCCCTCCTCATTAATCATCCCAGGGCAAATCCAGCAGGTGAGCACCGCAGATCACCTTAACTTCGCTTACTGCACTGTGCTTACTTCCTACAGGAGAGGGAGGATCAACAGCTGCCCCTCCCTCTCTCTCAAACGCACAAAAACACACGCACACAAACAGGAACAATGTGCACTTTGTACCAGAGCAAACGAAGTAACCTCTATGAGCAATGACAAACCAAAACAGAAACAGAGAGAGAGAAACAGAGGGGAAGAGCAGAGACATAAGCCGCGTTTCCACCGCAGGAACTTTACCTCGGAACTAGGAACCTTTTGAGGAACTCAGTGCGTTTCCACCGCAGGAACTAGGGTCTAAATTTAGTTCTGGGGGCTTTATTTTACCCCCCAAAAAGTTCCTGCTCGGGGGGTAGTACTTTCCAAAAGTACCGGAACCTTTGGGGTGGGGCGCAAGCGCTGAAAATTTCTGATTGGTCGACTACTTGCAGTGTTTTAATTCAACCGCCATGTTTAAATATGTGCAGTCGCAAACCAATTTATTTTCATAATAACTTCAAATCAAACTTGTATGTTATGCGGCGCAGTAGCCTAGTTTTGGTTATAGCCTGCCAACGTCTTGGAATTATAACGTGTGCTCTTCTGTTCTTTTCTTGCTTTAGTATTCGTTTTATAAAATGCTAAGCATTCGTGCTGGGACAGCATATTACGTACCAAAACATTCAAACGGATTAATTCGGTTGCTGAATATTTTCTTCCGGATTTTCTTTGTTAGCCCGTTGTAATTGACTCAAAACGTTTGATACAGTTATGTGAGGTATGCGGTAGTTCTGCGTAATTCACATTGTTGATACAGTAAAAGCAAACTGGAAATCACCTTCCGCACTTTTTGTCAGAGAAAAATAACAGGTTAATTCTAGTAATCGTCGCTTTAGCTTTTTCTGACTGCCGTAATTTTACTCTGCCATTCTTCAATTCCACAAAAAGACCAGGAAGACTATGGACTAATTTATGGTGCATGGTTCGCATCTGGAGGGCACACTTCGCTGCTCGGCTAGCAGTAACTTCGAAGGAAAGCAAACGGTGGCTGTACCACTGCTAATTTAAATTTTCACGCAAGTCCGAGTTTTCGTTCTATTCTTGTCATTTTGCGATTAGCCTATATAGAATTGACAATGAGAAAGTAATCAAACAGCAAATTGTTTACAACGTGTGCATGTTTTCTGCTGTTGTTGCCAGTTATATTGGAAATGTGAATGCATTCTGTCGCTTCGGATGTCAAGACATGAAAGTGAATGTTCGCATAAAAACATAATGAATGTGCTTGAGAGGATATATAAAACAGTTACAATCTGACTATTGGCCTGATATATCCTTTTTGTTGCATAACAACGGTCCAAGTTCAACTACCAACGACAGTTTTGCTTGACAACGGTAAAATATGCCCAAACGGCTGCAGAAGAATATTTCAATTCCAGGTGATTAAATTGATAAAAAATCAATAAATACAAAAGTAACCATATATAGTCATTGTTGGTAACCCGTTGTATATAAGGGGAATAAACCCCTCCGGGCTGTCCCGGTTATTAGAAAATAATGTAGGCTACTTCGGTGGTAGTATGGGGTTACAGAATAAATCATAGGACAGATGGACCGACGACAACGTCGCTATTTTACACGTCAGCGAACTAATTTGCCTAATCTTCGCGGAACTTAAGACCCCGGTGGAAACGCAGGCAACCATTGTTTGAAGGAACCTTTTAGTTCCTGGAAAAGTAGTTCCTGGGACTAAAAGTTCCGGGTAATTTAGTGGAAACGTGGCTATAGGGAGGGAACAGATGAAGACAGACAGACAGACAGACACAGAGGGAGACAGACACACACACACACACACACACACACACACACACACACACACACACACACACACACACAGACAGACAGGGTGTCCAACAGACAGACACAGAGAGAGACAGACACAGACACACAGACAGACAGACAGACAGACAGACAGACAGACAGACAGACAGACAGACAGGGTGTCAGCCATACAGACCTGTCCTCAGACGCCCCGCAGTGTGTATAGGGTGACCCTGCAGCCAGGTGGTTGGACCCCACTGCTCTGCTCAACCATCTGGTCTCACTCCCTGCTGCTTAAGCCTCCGGGATTACCGTCTCCACCCAGAGCCAATTAAATTCTTTTCCCAGCATTCCTCTGCTCCGCCCATCCCCACCCACTAACCCAGCGCTACGAGTCCCCAAGACTGTCCCGCTAAAACCGGCCTCAGGGTCCTGACACAGAAGGAGCCCTGTCACAGCAGGGCCCAGTTTCACACTGGAGTTCAACGCTGATCCAGATGGAGTCTCATCCTCAGGCAGACCGGCTGCAGACAGAGTGACACGCAGCCAGAGAGACGCGTGGAAACGGCGCGTTACAGCGCATCAGCCCAGAGTTCATTAGCGCAAGGCATAGCGCCGCAGGTGCGCCCACACACACACACGCACACCCACACGCACACACACACACACACACACACACACACACAAACACACGCACGCACACGCACACACACACGCACACGCACACGCACACGCACTCTCACACACGCACGCACGCACGCACGTACACGCTCACACACACGCACGCGTGCACACACACGCACGCGCGCACACACACGCACGCGCGCACACACACGCACGCGCGCACGCACACGCGCACACACACACGTACACGCTCACACTCACACTCACACACACTCACTCACACACACACAGACACACGTGCACACACACACGCACACCCACACACACACACACTCACTCACACTCATATACGCACACGCACACACACACACGTGCACACACGCACACACACACGCGCACACACACGCATGCCCACACACGCCAACACACACACTCACACGCACACACTCGCACTCGCACTCTCACACTCTCACACGCACACGCTCACGTGAAAATGTAAAAGAGGGAAACGGCAGCAGGACTATGGGAGAATAAGAGCAGCAGGACTGGACTGCCTCAGACAGGAGCTGTTGCTGTTCCCAGAACCAAAATCACTGGCTCATTTGCCTGCATGGAACATGTAAATTCAGCAACGTATTCAAAGGAAACTTTGAGTGCAAACACACACACATACACACACAAATTCTAATTTTGAAATTTACATCCTAACTGCTCGTTAACCCATCATGCAACACTCCCACACGCTCAAGCAACAAACTGTCAGGGAGCACGGATATCTGTTCACGTTTACACACTTTTAGCTCTGCTGTTAAGTAGCCTTGAACTACGCTAATCTCCCTCGGTATGTACTGCTCTCCAATCTGCACACATGCCCTCCTGCGAAAACTGCAAAAATAGCTCAGCCTCTATCTAACTCCTCAGCAGCAAACCTGAAGACACACAGAGACAATGTGCACCATGTTCTCCTGTTTCCATTACACAACACACGTCTCACACCAACATAGTCCCTCCCACTCACGCAGAACAAAGCCAGCTCTTCTACAAACATGCTTCCAAATCCACTCCAAACCTACTGGACCACATCCTTCTACACCCACTCCAAACCTACTGTCCTTCTACATCCACTCCAAACCTACTGCCCTTCTACACCCACACAAAACCTACTGGACCACATCCTTCTACACCCACTCCAAACTTACTGTCCTTCTACACTCATTCCAAACCTACTGGACTACATCCTTCTACACCCACTCCAAACTTACTGTCCTTCTACACCCACTCCAAACCTACTGGACCACATCCTTCTACACCCACTCCAAACCTACTGTCCTTCTATACCCACTCCAAACCTACTGGACCACATCCTTCTACACCCACTCCAAACCTACTGTCCTTCTACATCCACTCCAAACCTACTCTCCTTCTACACCCACACAAAACCTACTGGACCACATCCTTCTACACCCACTCCAAACTTACTGTCCTTCTACACTCATTCCAAACCTACTGGACTACATCCTTCTACACCCACTTCAAAATTACTGTCCTTCTACACCCACTCCAAACCTACTGGAGCATGTCCTTCTACACCTACCCAAAACCTACTGGAGCACGTCCATCTACATCCAATCCAAACCTACTGGAGCACATCCTTCTACATCCGCTCCAAACCTACTGGTCCTACTGGTCTGATCCTCACTCCTCAGCTCCACCCATCGAAGGATGCAAGGAAAGCACATACAAAAAGAACGCACAGATGGAAGAATCAAGGAAATGCAGATCAGGCAAATGAAATATCCTTGTTCAGTCAAGCGCCAGTTTGAAAATATACTTCTGCAAAGGTTACACTCAGGTGTTTCCTTGCGCAAGCATCCTTTGGGAGCCTCCAAGCTCCTCGCTCCTTCAAGAGGATTTAACAAGTTGGGATGTCCTTAAAGATGGTGGACATTGGGTCAGGCGAGGACTGAGAAGACAAGGACGGGTAAAACAAGTGACTGGAATGAGCCCCTACTGGGCTCTGTGAGACCTGTTTCCCCCTGCAGTTAAAAAAAAAACACTCAACCAAACAGCTTTTATTTTACCACAGTTTCATTAACTTTATTTTCTTGGGGCTCTGCCCAGATGCAGCTCTATTGATAACCAAAACAACTTTTACAAGATTTTTTTTTTTTTTTGCGCTTTTTAATCACAAAATGTGATGAAGTGGGCCATGTTCATTTATGTAATTAAGAGCCCAAAGGACTCTAAATTAGGAGGACTAAAGCCCATTTATTTTAATGGAGTGCAGCCAAATGAAGGTTAACACTCTGCATGAGTGGAAAAGGTCATTTCAGCCATGGATTACTGATAGTAGCCGATAAACCCACAGCCGACACACACACACACACACATAGTTTCAGAAGTCAGCACTGGGTCTGTGCCTGATGCCCACGTCTCCGACCACTCTTCACAAACTCTAAACGTCTGAATGCGGAGCTGAAGCAACTTCAACACCACTGGAGCAGAAGAGACATTCAGTCCCCTTACACACTCTGAACCAGTGGGGCTCACACCGCACATGAACACGCACGCACGCACGCACGCATGCATACACACACAGTCGCACAAGACAGAAAGGAACAACACAGGGGCTGGACTCTACACACCATCCAGTCCTGTCATCCTTCACTCATCGGCTCTGACTGCCGTGCCTGTAAATGACTAAACTGAACAAACTCAAGATGACAAATTCATTCACTGCAAAGCAAATGCACGTAAAAAAGGTTTCTGTGGACACTGAGCTGCAGCAGGGTCCCTGCCCCCAAACTGTATAAGGTCGTCTGTGTGTTCATGGACGGGAGAACACCAATCATGTCAGGCAGCAGTGCTCAGTACACAGGGCCCTCCTCAGCTTCACCTGTATGGTTTCAGAGGGGGAGGAGCTCTGTGGAGCTCAACGATCTCGGTTATCCCTCAGACGATATCTCCATTTTTCCCCTTCTACCTGCCCCGTTTTCTCCATTCCTCTAAAACCCACCTCCCTTTCTCCTGAGGCCTGCCGGGTGAGCAGGGGGTCGCCGTAGAAACCGCCCCGGCGCCGCCCTATGGGTGGATGTGAGGGAGCGGCGGGCCGGTGCAGAGAGAGCGGCGGTGTGCGTGGGAACAGAGCCGGCCCACACGGGCGAGTGAGCGGTATCTTCGCTTATCGCCATCTCCAAAAGAACAGCAGTTCTGCTTTCGGTCAGATGAGACGCTGCTCGTATCTCTGAACCCCTTATCAGCCCTGTGACACCCATAAACCAGCCGCACCCCGTTCTCCTCACTGATACTCAGAGCTGACTTCCTCCCCGTCAGGATAGAGTATTACCAGAGAGAAGGCAGACAGTCCCTGTGTGTGTGTGTGTATGTGTGTGTGTGTGTCTGGGGTGGGGGGGTATGTCTGCTCTTCAGTGACACACACACAAGTTCCTCATAGCAGCCAGTGCAGCGAGAGGCCATCTTATGCCCCTCACCCCTGAAAGTGCTATTTAGGACAGTGTTTCTCAACCCTGGTCCTGGGGACCCACTGCCCTGCATGTTTAAGATGTCTCCCTGCGCCAACACACCTGATTCAGATGAATGGGTCATTATCAGGCTTCTGCAGAGCTTGATGACAACCCATTCATTTGAATCAGGTGCGTTGGGCAGGGAAACCTCTAGAACATGCAGGGCAGTGGGTCCTCAGGACCAGGGTTGAGAAACACTGATTTAGAAAACTGACTGCAGCGATCCTCCCTCTGTGGCCACGCCCCTCTCATGCTTCACTGTGGAGGCCTATCTAACCCACTGCATCCGCCACTGCCGCAGCTAGCAGCTCCATTACGACTTCGGACCAGATGCCCAATGACCCCATTAAACAGTCCAACAGGAGCAATCAAGCAGCCATTACCTCCCTGTAATCTCTTAAATGACTGTAAGCTTAGGGTTGTAACTAGGTAGCTGTTTCGTAGGTGACTTAGTTAATGCACCGGTCTTAACTATTGCTTGTATTTTTCCATAGACTGCGTTGTTGCTGTTCTCGTTTGTGTTAGTGTTAACCAGTTTAACCTTCAGAGTCCAAGTTGAACTATGCGGTTGTTCCCTGCACTTGGACTGGTACTTCTCTCTAAGGTTTTCGTCATACTTGTTCCTGGTTATGGTTATACACTTTGTTGTACGTCGCTCTGGATAAGAGCGTCTGCCAAATGCCTGTAATGTAATGTAATGTAATGCTCTGTATTACAAATAGAGAAGCAGTGCAGAAATTAATTACAGTCTGGTCTGGTGCTGAATTTTGAATTGCACAGCTGGCAGTTACCCACAGCATCGCCACCCCTGTGAGCAACAAACATTAATTAACATGGGCAGTCTGATATTATAAACATGTATAAACTCTGTAGAGTCCCAAACCTCTTTCAAATCAGCCCTCAAACAGTAACAGAAATGTTACCATGTTCAAATCACTCCCTCAGACAGCAACAGTAACGTTACCCTACTCAAAAAGAGCTCAAATCACTCAAACTGTAATAGAGCACCATGCTGATATAACCATTGGTTGACACGCACATTCAGCCATGACAGACAGAGTACAATCACTCAGTACATGACATGTAGAACATACCCTTACACATGAGCAGAGGCCAAACAGCACAGCTGAGGCCCGGCCATGGAACAGGGCCCACACTGAGGCTGATTAAGATGCATGATTTTCTGACTTACTTCGAGTTCACACCCCCGCACAAACAAACCCACAGCTCATCCGTGCCTTTCTAAAAAAGACATTTTCAACCTTCATTTTCATTCCAAAGATTATGCCCAGTATTAACAGGAGAATCAATGACTTAATAGTTCACTGTAATAAGAGATTACATGCTACCAGGTGGCCTGAGGCATAATTTAGTGAGCATATCATCATCAAACAGACTACCCATCAGACTCGTTCATGTGGACATCTGGCACAACACAACATGCGCACAACACAAAAACACGAGAAAAAAAAAGTTTTTTTGTTGTTGAAAATGGGCACGTGTGCTGCTGCCCGATGCCATCTCTCACTATGGCTCTCAACCCCAAAGTCAGCGTGAGCACGAACACAGACACATAATGAAGCACAAAGGCCTACTGTAAAACACGCCAAGACGGCGTGAAACACCGGCCCAGGGCTGTGGAGAGAGTGACAGGTTTCTGAGATTTCGATCAGACGCTCTCTGAGCAGTGAGACTGGGGGGGGGGACCCCAGGAATCCCGACACGTCTGATGACCGGAGGCGAACCCTGCAGCCGAGCGGTCCAGCAAGACAAGGAGACGCACGGCCGTAAATTCCACAGCAAGTCCACGCTTTTTAAAATTTAATAAAATAACCACAAGAAGCAACTGCCCTGCCTGGATAATAACCCACAAGGCGTGTTTTACGAGCTCATCACACTGACACGCTCAAATTACTGCTGTGAAGTCACTCTCACTCCCGAGCTTTTTACTGCCTTTCACAAGCATCGAGACCAGGCTGTCACTCAGGCTCACTCCTCGCAGATGGAGAACGTGCGCACGCTCCCCGCCACGTGATCACATCCTGACCTTTCACCCCTGGGATTCCTCCAATAGCGCGCGTCAGCCCGCCCCCTCTCTGAGGCAGCGGCCGTTTTCCCAGCAGCAGGCGGGTGTGTTAAACGCGAGCGGCCAAAACCGGGCGGCGTTTCTGAAGCTCACTTACCTGGTCTTCTTGAGAGACGCTGCTCACCAGCGCCAGTGCGGTTGGCTCCAGTACAGGTGTCTCAGCCACCCGTTTCAGTGCACGTCAATGGTAACAATACAGTCAAACCAGGAAGTCAATTATTTTTTTTCCCCACAAGAAGATGTAGTCGCAATAGGTGTTTTGTCTTTGTCACTTGTCTCCCCATGCGTGGATTTGTTAAGTTGTTGTGCTATTTGTACGAGCCGGTAATATTTTGTGGAGGAATCAGCGGCAATCGCTGCATCTCACGCGCTTAGTGGACGAGCGGACTTCACGTCCCTACTGTGTAGTCTCAGGCTCCAATTTGTACAGGGCAGCACCCACAAACTGCATTAACCAGACTTCAAAGTGCTTTTCATCAAGCCTACGAAGAGACAATGGGTGACGTCACAGTGATGACATAAATATTTTCCTACAGTCCATGGCTAAATCCAGCCCGTTGGTACGCACCCCCCAAATGACTCGCGGGCCAGAGTGTGACCTGGCGTCCCACGAGCGGGAGGCTCCGCCCCGTGCACACAGAGAGCTCCTGACAGGAGCAGAGTCACAGCGTTCAGACCCAGGTGCAGTGAGGGGAAACCAGGTGCAGTGAGGTGCAGGAAGGGGAAAACAGGAACAGTGAAGGGGAACAGGAACATGGTCTGTGCTACAGGAGCAGCTGCTCAACCGTTTAAAAACACACACGCAGCCCCGCCATATTCAAACACTCCTGAGAGAGAGGAGTGACACGGTGACAGGGATTGCACCGATCAAACGGGCTCAGTGACTCCATGACTGGCAACCCACTCTCCTTACACACACACACACACACACACAGACACTCTCCTCACAACCACACACACACACACACACACACACACACATGCACGCACACACACACATGCACGCACGCACACACACACACACTCACACATGCACGCGCACGCACACACACACACACACACACACAGACACAGACACAGACACACACACACTCGCACTCACACTCACACATGCACGCGCACACACATACACACACACACACACACACGCGCACACAGACATCTCTACATGTACCAGACCAATTTCCCAATAACAAAAACCCCCCAAAGGCTAGTATTTTTTGCATACCTGGAATAACTCTGCATTTACCTCCTGTACAAGGACACTGGTCAATGTATGGAAGCATGAGGATTTCTCTTTCACCCCTACTCTCTCACATTATTGTATCACCCTATTTTTGGTTTGCACAAGAAGACAGAAGTCATGCGCTTGTGATTTTCAGACGTAAAAACACAAATCAACCAAGACCAAATCTGGCTGTTTCAGCAATCTCCTGAGCCTACATCTGGACAGCATAAATCCATATGCAGCCAGTACCACCATCATTTCACACAAAGCACAAGCACTGCGTGAAAACAGACATGAATATTTCAGACTGAAGGGTGGGGCACCAATACTGTGCTTCAGTTATCAGCAGTACTGGTTTTACTGAAGTCGCCGGGCGATGAAGAGTCATTAAATAATGCGCTCCTGTAAACGATTTAAATGTGTGGTGCAGAGAGCTGGCACGCTGCACCCTGGGATAGCAGGTTTGCAGATGGGGGGTGTGGAATGCTCACCTGAGGGAGTAGGTGTAGCCCGTGTTCTCCAGAGCGCATGTTGGAGGTGTGGAGGTGGAGGTGGAGGTGTGGGAGTGGGAGGAGGCGAAGCCTGTGTTCCTCAGAGAGCGCAGTGGGGGTGTGTGGGTGTGGGAGTGGGAGAAATCCATGGTCACGCTTCAGTCAGACTGCAAGAGCCAAGGCGGAGGGGAAGGGAGGCTTTAGGACACAACTGTGCACCTGCCTTTTGACTCGAAGCAGTGCACGCAGACATACACACCTGCATGCGCACAATGCATACACACACGCATGCACATGCACAGGCCTACACACAGAATGCATGCACTGACACAAACGTTCAGCCTGTCTCTTTAAATTCGGCCGGGTGCCCCCTGTGTGAGGTCAGCTTCTATGATCCTACACACTCCTCTCCTTTTCCCTTCAGCTCTACTGTTACACAAATACCCTGCATCTGTCCCTGTAACATCCAAAGCCCAACGGTGACACAGTCACATCTGCGCACCTGCCGGGGTTCGCAATCTCCAGACCAACTGCAGTCAGCCTGCAGTCACAGCGGATGCCCTCAGCACAAGATCAAACCTATTATGTAGAGACTACACTGTTTATATCTAAACTATTTAACGGGTGAGTGAAGGGAATGGCTCTCCCCCTCCCTAAACACACCCTGATCTGCCATACCAGCAGTCAAAAGGCAGGACAGATGCCAATTTAGGACTTGAGCACGTCTCTGTCTTTCAAAGAAATCAGCACTTCCTGAAGGGAACTCGGGCGGGGCAGGGTGGGGAGCTTAATGATTGCCAGGTGCGTGTCTCCTTGGCGCAGACATACCTGCAGGCCAGCGCGAGACAGCCTCTCTCACTGCACACAGGAAGCCTGCACAAGCGTGGCCTCCTTACTGGACCAGCAGCAGCAGCAGGCATCGGAGAATACGGTCAATGTTTCCACACACGGTCAGGCGGAATGGCTCGAAAATGAAGACTTAATACGCTTTTGTACTTGTGTGTTAACGACGTGATACAGTTGACGAACACGCACAAAAGCTGCCACCCCGTGTTTAAAGAAAACAAGGAGTACAGCGACTCATAGATCTTGGCAGGACTTCAGCATTGTGCCATAACGGCCTCGGGGCTCTCGTCAGCTTGTTTAAACACCCGCCCTTCCCATGAATCAGCTGCCATCAACATTCCATTTTCATTTTAAAAAACTCATCTTAAATTCTCAACCTAAGCAACAACACTAGCATTCTCAGAGAACTGGACAAGAGCAAATACGGGGATTTCATGCAGCATTTTAAAAAACAACCTGTCTAAAAGATTGACAGATACTTTATGACGAGAGACCAAAGTCAGGCGCCAGTAATGCACAAAATGTTGGACAGACAAATTATACTACCAGAAATACAGGGTGATATCGTACAATCTTCAGACAAACTGAACTGCCAAACATTGCAACTAAATAAATACGTAGCCTCTCAAAAACGAGCCTCACATTAAACCATACCCATAACAAAATGCACGCTTCCGAACCCTGCACTGAAGAAAAATGCGTTTAACACAGCCCGCAGCTCATACAAAACAAAATCTCACATGAAGAGCAGTTAAATTGATGTCGAACTGTTAATTGGCAACACATTCAGCGCTAGCCCGTAGACCTGCTGCGATCGCGCGAATCCCGCAAAGGGCACTGTAATAAACTTAAAACGCTCGAGACAGGCTGAACAAAGTCTTGTTCTCAGGCTCACAGACATTTGCACGCAACCACGTCAACACACCAGCCCCCAGGTACTGGTGAAATGTGGACATACATTCATTAAGATCTCCCAAATTTTATTTTAATCAATTGCTCCTTTTTGAAGATTAGTTAAGGGTTAGGATTAGCTTCATCTTCGGGAACTATAATCAACACAGCATGCGATATCAGGCAAATCAGCAACCAGATTATGCGTGCCCATTCAAGGAACACACAAATTAAACCAGAACAGCTTACCTGCGTTCCACGGTTTATAAAATCCAAGCGCAGAAAGTGATAGGAAAACCTGCCGCGATAAATGGCAGTTTCAATCGGTAGAATAAGACACTTACAAAATAATCTGGTTCTATATACACACATGCATGTATTGTCTTCTACGCAATGGTACTTTGCGTTCTGTCTCTTCTGCAGATATAATCTCGTAAAAAATAAAAAATAAATTTAAAAAAGCCCAACCGCCCAAATTGGAGCGCATTTCACAAACACAACAAATCAGAGCGCGTCAAATTTAACTGAAGCACTTGAATCTCCTCGATATAGAAATTGTGAATTACGGAGCTTTTATAGGCTAAGTTATAAAATACGAGTCCAGGTTGAACAGAAAGATCGCATGGACATGTTGGCGATAAAAATTCAATTAGACGATTACACTTGCCCGTTCCGTAATACTACTGGTCCATCAATGTTGCTCTTGTGCAAACTACTTTTTAATGCGCACCAGCCACACAATATATCATCCGCCAAGTTAATTCAGCATCCCGACGCGTCTTTCATGGAACCGAGCAGTTGGAGTCGGTCCAGTGGGTCCTTAAACGGCGTTTCGCGGAAAGCAAGGGTAAAAGTTTGCAACTTGCCAGTGCGTAATTCTCAGGCACAATTGTCGAAATTCCAAAATGGCTTCTCAGACGCAACAAAGCCCGAGGATCGCTATACTTGATCCACCCACTGCTCCCTGTCCGTCATATTTTGAATCTTAGAAGAAAACAAAAACACTGCACGATGCAAATAGTGACTTTTTTAGGAGTAAACATTAGTCAAAAGTTAAACATGAACCTTTAACTGTATCTGAAGCTAAATGTTGACATATCGAATAGACGAACAGTTGTCGAACGGACCAAATAGAAAAGGTGAAGGGTTTACAAATAAAATACCAATAAATTCCAATTCTGTCATTATAAAACCATGGTATTCGATCTGAGGCAGAACTCCTCACTGATACAGGACATAACTCATATCATAAAAACACAAATCACACACTGGAAAAACTAAACAAGTCTCAGTGGCTGTATCAAGGCTCGTCAGAACATGTTTGCGCAAATGGCCGGTTGTTTAAGTGAAAAAATGTAACTAATATTCTACGAAACCTTTCTCATGGTCCATTTATTGGCCATCACATTCAGCCTTAAGTTATCTTAGGATTTATGCACTGAAAAAAAAAACAAAACAAAAAAAAAACATTGGATTAACTCAATTGAAATCTAAACAGTGGTTACATAATTTGCTTGCCTTAAATGCCCAATATACATTCAGTGGCCACTTTATTAGGCACACCTATCAATTATCATTTGCGCTTTTTGACTCCAGAACATCCTGAATCGTTTGACACATGGACTCAGCAAGATGCTGTAAACATTCCTTAGGGATTTGGCTACATGCTCAATAGCTCATAACTCAATAGCATAACTCAGTTGGGTCACACATTCACGCTGTGAACCTCCCGTTTCCACCTCATCCCAACAGTGCTCTATTGGGTTGAGATCTGGGGACTGTGCAGGCTATCGGAGTAAACTGAAGTCACTGTCATGTTTGTGGAACCAGCATGAGATGAGGCGTGTTTTGAAAGACGGTGCAGTGTCCTGCTGGAAGTATCCATTTGAAAAAGGGTAGACTGTGGCCATGAAGGGAGGCACATGGTCAGCAACAATATTTAGGTATGCTGTGTCATTCAAAGGATGCTCAGTTGATATTATGTGTGCCAAGAAAACATTCCCCACACCATTACACCACCAGCAGCAGCCTGCACCATTGACACGTTACAGTAGAAATCAGGATTTGATAAACCAGGCAACATTATTTCAATCTTCAATTGTCCTTTTGGCCACAGAACTTCAGCTCACTGCATGTTTTTTGTTTATGGTACCATTCTCAGTAGTGTGTGGAAAAACCCAGGAGGACAGCAGTTTCTGAGATGCCCTAAACGAGGGTTTATCGACGTTAACAATACCAGGAAGGGACATCAGTTTTGTATAATTGTGAATGAAACGCAAATACACATTTACAATAATGTAAATGTATATTTGCACACACAAAGCCTCTCAGCAATATATTAACCAATGAAATATGGCTACAAGCTAAAATAGTAGCCATATAAAATGAAATGTAAGCAACCTTACTGAAATTATTCCAAGACAGTGTGCTGACCGCGGTAGCGCGCTCTATTGGATACTCGCGGGATTGTTTTTCGATTTTGAAGGACAAACAAAACAGGAACTGAACTGCGAAATATTACATGGTCATCGTCATTATAATTTTAATAATAAACAACATTTAAACTTTATAAGTTATGATATAAGGGGATACGTGGTCGTCTTATTTTGACCATCATTTGCTTAATGGGTAATACACACAGCTATTAAATAAAGAGAGGCAACAATTCCTAAGAACTTTACCAAGACAATGACGACAGACATGAATATCAGTCTGTCAAACGCAAAACTGCAATCTGCATCCACCCAACCTTGTGTTATTTCCTGTTGGGGATTTCCAAAAAAAAAGTAAAAATATCAACGATATTGCTCACCACGGGAAACATGGCACGCAACGTGTTAACGTGAAGCCATTCAGATGAAGGTTTGTCATTCCATAAATCAAACTCATAAGTGGAAACATACGTGTATAGAATACCCATTTCAATTACGCATATAATTGATAATTATATGCGTAACTACAACGCCCTTTCTATGTAGGTCAACTTAAAAAGTATACATTAATAATTTTCAATTGGTAACAAATGCTATATAATCACTGACAAGGGTCATAACAAAGTAGCAGCAGAAGAAAGCAGCCTTCATTCTGAATCTGAACCTAAGATTATTTAAACGGGCTTAGACTGAACACATGCTTTAGATTTCAGAAAATAATGTACTCGTTAATTTTTAAAAAATTATGATTTGATAAGACGTTTCAATTTGTAAAGGCTACCGAATATCGGCTACCCCTATAGAATGCAATTACGGCAAGATCAGAATGCATGTTGACAACTATTAACTTTAATCGTTATGGCCAATCTTTCCACCATGAATATGAGATAGCCAGCAAATTACACGTGACTATCTACAATGTAAACTGCACAAAATGTTCATCATCGGTATATTATCTTTCTCACTAACTTGACCAGCCAGCTATGCATTCTGACGGGGTCAACCATGCCATGGATGGGTGTCGACAAACTCTGAACTGATTACGCTGCAAAAGGATAAACGATTTCTGTAAGCACCAATCATAACATCATTTAACGATGATTGACTAATCTTTCAACCAATAGTTTTTTCAGTTGGTTGGGCTCCCGCGAAACTTCAAGCTCAAATAACGTTATTAGCTTGTTAGCAAATTATCTAACTTGCTAACGATTATACAATGTAGCTAGGTGCGATAAAACAACCGGGATTTTGCTGGAATCGGACTGTGCTTCATAAATTGTGATTTAGCCTACGAGATCCACGTGCCCTACCCATGTAAACGAACACTAACCTCAGTTGACTAACGTTATCTCGCTATGAAGAAAAATGTACAATTGCACTCCAACGTAAGTAACAATAACTGGCTGAGCTGGGTAGCTACTAGCTAACCAAGGTTAGCACAGCAAGCTACATTACTATACTACATTCATGAAAACAATAGTCGGTTTAGCAACACCAGACGGTTGGCTGGATACGTAGCTTCGCAGGTACATGCAGGTACTTAGCATGCGTACTAGCTAGTTAAATAGAAAGCTAGTTGAATCATTTACCGTGTGTACCCTTCACAGAAGTGAATGCTGAGGCACGATGAGATGGTCAGTGTCGGCAAAGTTGCTGAAGAGAAAAAAAATCCCTTTGATTGCAGGCTAAATATGACGCACCTAAAGTCAGCGTTGTATCTTCGTTACAGCTAAATACATCCACTTCTGAACACGAATTCTTCTAAAGAATTGAGCCAATATAATGGCACGTTTGAATTTTGGGAAAATGTCCAAACTGTGGCTAATCGAGCCAACGCTAAACCGTCTTCGATGCTCTTTGGTCAGTGGTAAATTACGTCAGCAAACCGGAAACACGTGTAACTGTCATATCCACTGCCACGGTTGGTTTTCGCATAGACACATGTATATATGTCTATGGGTTTTCGACGAAGCTAATTGTTAGTGGAAAGATAGCCCGAAATCTGAAGCGTTTTACAATGAATAACCTTTTGTAACGTTTTAATATACATACAACATTTTAACTGCGTACGATTTGTTTGCAAGTCATTTATACAATATACTTAGCCAAACAGCCTACGTTTATAACAGCTATTAGTCCTTTACCTAAAAGCCAAATACATTATCAACAGAAGAAGAATTAACTGAAGTGGTAAACCTTTTGCTGTGAAGTGCATACAGCTATTAAAGATGATCAAAATTTCATATAAAACTGCAAGCATGTCAAATCAGAAGATGACAGATTCATACTACAGTTTATCTGTGAGGATTTTTTCCAAGAATCAATCTTTTTTTTTTTTTTGCTTTTTTTTTGTTAACGAAGCAGTTTATTTGGAATGGGGCTGTCGAGTTCATGGCCTGGGAGCACGTGTTTCTTGTGTTTTCAAGGTCCCCAGACTTCTTGACACCTGTCAATGTCACGTGGGAGCATCACTTCTTTGAATAGTGTTACAAGCGCGCCACCTCGTGGCCATGTTCGTGCAACACTTGTCACTAACTGTGAAAAGAATGTGCCGTCCACACATACGGCTTCTTGAGTTCACATGATTTTTTTTTTCATTTCGGAATAACTTGAAGCGTAGGGTTTTTAGAATCTAGGATGTATTATTATTGTTTCATATGTTATTCGCTGTAAGTAGCCTAATCTAATTAAGTCTACTTCATATGTATGTATTGCAAAATGATGTTGAGATCTTCATCCTAAATCCCAGTTAGCATAATTCACATGAATCCTCTGTTTGGGGAATTGGTTAGTGTTGTTGTCAGCATCGTACTCTCCCACTCTGCTACTGCTTATCTCAGAAATCTGTGGAAGAGTAGCCTACTGTGGATACTTTTGATTTAACTAAAATAAGCCTTTGCCTTGGTGCATTTCAATATTCTTCATCCAGATCGAAATTTTACCGTCCTATTTTGTTTGAGATACTCATTGGCCTTACATTGTTTTAGAGTAAAGTGAATTGACAATGCATTTTTAAGGAGAGTCATTATGTGTCCGTTCACCCAGAAGGACATACATATTTTTCTTAATTAGCTTAGTTTGCAACAAATATGCAATGTCTTTCTTTACATGAACGTGCACTCTAATTTTAGGCAAGTCTTTTATTGACCCTAAGACAAATCCCACCAGGTAAGACAGTGGTTCCCAAACTCGGTCCTGGGGCCACCTGTGTATACTGGTTTTTGTTCCAACCAAAATAGCACTCCCAGAATTTTAACAAGATGTTTTTTTTTTCCTTTATTAGGCGCTTTTTGAGTTTAGAGGTATTATTTGCCACGTTGTCAGAAATTGGTATGCATACCACGAAGAATACAAATCTTATTGCTTATCATGCTATATTGCAAGCAATTACGTGAAAAAGAGGTCACTTATTTTTCACTGATCAAATTAAAGACTGAGGTGAATCAGTAGTAGGCCCCTACCTGGTGAAAGTGTGGATACCTGGTCACTAAAACAAACCACCTGGATGATAATGGAAAATTCAAAGGTCTGCAAATGATAATGAGGCAAACCTGCATTGTGTTTATAAATTTATGGGGAAAAATATGAAAGAAATTAAACACGTGTTCATCAACTAATTAAGCGCCTATTGATTAACCTCACTCATTCATTCGATCCAAAAAAAAAACTTTTTTATGTAGTCGTTTGCAATATTGCACAATATGAACATGGGGATTTTATCCTTCATGGCATGCATGGCTATTTTTGACATAAATGTGGCTTGAAAGGGTTAATAATCCTTCTAAACATGAAAAACACAAGAAATAACAGCTTGTTAAAATGAAACTGCAATTGTGGTCGGAACGAAAACCAACATGGCCTACTAGGAGACCCCAGGACCGAATTTGGGAACCACTGTGGTACGTTCTATGCTTACGACCAGTGTTCGAATTACGCGCGGATTTGGGGGGGTCTGACCCCCATAATTAAGACTTGGACCCCCCCTAGAAACCAAGTGACAAAAATCCTTCCTCCTCAAGTGTGCATAGCACAAATCCTCACAGACCCCTCCAGGTTGCATGTCAACTTATAAAAGCATGCTCTACTCTTAGTCGAGCAGCCAGCAGCCCCCTCACTGTCAAGACCATGTCTGTTGAGCCCCGCCCCTGGATCTGGTTTCTCTGTATCTTCCAGATTGCCAGCTTAGACATACCTGACAAAAAGTTAATCAGAATTAAAAAAGGCTTTCTGCTCAGGGTGTATCGAGGCCCAAAAATAAACAAACCAAAAGAAAAAACCTCCCCCAGCCCTGGTAGGGGAAGCCCTGTCAGCTTCTCTCTTAGCCTGCATAACAAGGGTTCCACTGCCAAGCAGTACAGTTGACCTGAGATGGGACAGCCCTGTCTAATCCCTCTCCTAACAGGAATGGGACGGCTCAAAACAAATACAGCCAGCTCCTTCCTCTTATCCTGCAACAGACTAGAGCTCTCATGAAGAAGTAACCCACAATTCAATATCTCTAATCTCCTGTTCCAGAGCCTGAACTGCCCCTCTGATGCTGGCTGTGGAGTGAGAGGTGTACTGCTGACAGAACACCCTTATCTGCGCTTTCCCCACCTCCCACCATTAGCTTAAAGAGTCAAACTCCCTTTTTCTGGCTCTCCATTGCTCCCAAAGACAACCAAAAGCCTTACAAAAAAAAAAACATCTTGCAGCAGCTTGACATTAAAATGCCAATATGATTTCGGGCTCACTGCTGGCAAAAGACACAGATCCATGGTGACAAGGTGATGGTCTGTAAAACCAACAGGATAAATGAAGCTATGCAGTAGTTTTGAGCTGAAAACCTTTGACATATAAAACCTGTCTAATCTTGCTCCCCTAATCCTATTCTCTGCCATCCTGACCCAGGTGTACTGTCTAGCAGCTGGATGCTTAACCCTCCATGCATCTACTAAATATATCTGGGAGAGCATCCTAGACAGACATGTTGATGACTGTAGGTGAGGCTCCTCACCTGTCCTATCCAATGTAAAATCCATAGTACAATTCCATTCCCCTCCCATTACAATACACTAATTATTTATTAATGCCGTTTTTATTATGAATTGCTACGATCCTGTCTGTGTACTGGCATTTCCAGTGAATGGTGCCGTCAATGTGTTGTCAAACATCTGAAAACACAAGAAAAAGCATATTAGTGTTTACATCGCTATTGGGGTGGCCAACTAATGGTGCATGCATTGCTATGTGTTTGTGCGTTTCACACTACCATTGCGCGGCTCGTTTGAATCTGGTATCGCTATGTGTTTGTGCATTTAACATTAATATGGTGTGCTCATAGAGATCACGTTTATAACTATGTGTATTGGCATGTCGTGTCATCTTTATGCTGGCATTTAAATCATGTTTGAAATGTTGCTAACTTTAGAAATTAATCAGAGGAGTTCTTACCGTGTGGTGTTGCATGCTTCCTGGTTGCGTCATCACGTTGGGGCAAAAGGACGCGGCGCAACTTCCTACAAGTTTTTGTAGTTTTTAGTTGCCACCAGTTTGATTGGGACGGTCTATTATTCCCGGGCAGAGGTGGGTAACCCGGCTTCAAAGAGTAAAAAGACTGACCATGCATTTGCTCCAGCACCATGCACTAAACCAGCTGATCACAATAATTAGTTCTCCCATCATGCTGAAGAGTTATGCTAATTAGAATCAGATGGTTTAGTGCATGGTGGTGGAGCAAATACATGGTCAGTCTTTTTACTCTTGAAAGCCGGGTTACCCACCTCTGTTCTCGGGGTTGTGCAGTTTATGGTAAATAAGGGGGTTTATGATGTACCTAAAGTATTTAAATAAAATGTATTGATTACCTAAATTGGTTAATTATTGATTGTATTTGTTATGGGTAATTTTAAGCTGTTGTAGAACTTTATTGGTATTAGAGGTAATTGGTAGGGTCCAAGGGAGGAGAAGCTATTTAAGCCCAGCTACCACCATCATTATGGGTTGGTTGGTTGTTGGGTGCAGACTGGTCCAAGTCAGTGTGGTGTATTTGTAGTAGTATTATTATTATTATCGAACCTTTCAAACATAGTTACATGTTACTTTCTTTTTGTTTTGCAAGTCTTTTTGTTTGTGTATTTTTATTATTATTTTACTTTTGTCCACAAAGCCCCGGTTTCTAACGCCGGGCACCCACCGCACGCGTAGCGCAACGGTGAAGCCACACTATACGCGGCGGCGCCGCCTCCATTCATTTTCAATGAGGGGTGGCGGCCAGACCCCGCAATGCATGTTGGGATTGCCGGCGGCGCGGCGAGAGGCTGCGAGGCGGCGAGGCGGCGAGGGAGATGGAAAAAATTCAACTTTGACCCCCTCGCCGCGTCGCGGTAACCAATCTGATTTGATCTAATGATCCGTCAAGTAAATTGTCCCTATTTTTTTCTCATTTTAGTTCCACATTCTATCGTTCCACAATGGAGGACCTAACTCGTAATTGCCGTATCGGGTTTCCAAACTTAATAACATCTCCTACAGAGACATTGATAAGAGGAACGCAGCGTGGAGAAAAGTCCCTGAAATTGTCGGTGGCTCTGCAACGTAGTTATCGCCGTTAGCTACTATCACTGTCCAGTCTGAATAAAAATCATTTTGCAGTAACCTAGCTCTGAAAAAATGTTAATAAGCTGCCTAGCTAGGCTGTCTAATGTCTAGCTATAGTTAGTAACAACAAACAATAACAAACGAAAAAAATCTTCCTAATGTATTAGCTGCTAGTTGTTCGTTTCTACCAGCCACCTAGCTAGCTAACCAGATATAACTCTGAAGGCATTATCTGGCTAATTAGCCAGACAATGTTTTTGTTGTTGGTTGTTACTCACTAGCTAGATATTAAACAGCCTAGATAGGCAGCTGAACATCTTTCAGATCTAGGTTACTGCAAAAATGATTTTTATTCAGGCAGGACAATTAATATGAAACACGATATTAAACCCGGTCAACATTTAACGAACACAACTGTCTGTCAAATATAGGTGACACGCCCACAAACAGCCGACTGTGGGGACGCGGCGCGGCGACAGGCGGCCGTCGCCGCGTATAGTGTGGCTTCGTCGTAAGAGTGACCGAAATCTTTAGATTCAAAAGTAAAAAGGGAGGCAAAGGGAACCCGCCAGTCCTGCTAACGTTTGCAGACAGTGCGCTGCCAGAAAGAGTGTATATTGGAAGCATGGCGTATCGTGTAAAGGAATACGTAAGACCACCGTTGCGATGTTATAACTGCCAGAGGTTTGGGCACATTGCTAGCTCTTGTCGGGGCAAGCGTAGATGTGCGAAGTGTGGGGAAGATCATGTAATCCAAGAATGTAAGGCAGAGGCCCCCAAATGTTGTAACTGTAGAGGGGATCATGCGGCAGCGTTCCGTGGATGTGAGCACTTTGTCCAAGCCAGACGAGTCCAGAATGTGAAAGAGCAGCACAAAGTTTCGTATGCAGAGGCAGTTAAAAGAGTGGATAGAGAGCGGGGACTCCGGAACTTAACGACAAACAGTGCAGTGTTGGGGGAGCCAGCCCGCTAGTCCAACTTTACCACAATTTCCCCCTGATATGTTGATATTGAGCAGAGAATCTTTGCTAGCTTTCATTGTTGATGTGTTGGTAGGTGCAAAAATAACAAGCAAGAAATCGGACATTATTAAAATTGTGGTTGATGCAGCTGAAAGGTTTCTTGGTTCGAAACAGTTTTTACCGGAAAAATTACATGAGTACATGACGAAGAAACAACATATAGGTAACTCACAGTTGACAACTGACAATATGGAGGAGTTGTACGTGGATGACGATACTGGGGATTAATGTTTGATATTCTTCAATGGAATGCCCGGAGTCTTATAGCAAACGGCCAGGAATTAAAGAGATTTGTCGACACATTTAAACAGAAACCTGAACTGATATGTATCCAAGAGACGTGGTTAAAGCCCTGCCTGGATTTGGTAATTCCCGGATATGTATGCTTGAGAATCGATAGGTCTGATAGAACAGTCGGGGGGTGTGCAACTTTTATTAAGTTAGGAGTCCAGTATAGGAGGCTTGAAACACGCCCTAATCTTGAGTGTTTGGCGGTGGACGTTTGGAGTAGCCATAGTTCTATAACTATTATTAATTTTTATAATCCTTGTAAGCGTTTGGCATTGTCAGAGTTTGATGAGATCATGGAGCGTGTAAGATATCCTATTATATGGGTTGGGGACTTTAATGCTCATAACCCTCTATGGGACAGTGATAGCAAGGACATCAATGGAATAGTTGTAGAAGAGTTCCTGGATAAATATGATTTGGTAGCGATAAATGATGGAAGGCCAACCAGGTATCATATTTTAAGGAATACTTGCAGTCACATAGACTTAACTATTGCTTCTTCAAACTTAGCCAGAATAGGGAAGTGGGATGTTATGGATGGACATCTATTGGGCAGTGATCATTATCCAATTGTATGCAGTTTCGGTAGAAATCTGAGAATAGAAGTGGAAGAGAGAGTTCCCAGATACAATTTTTCTCAGGCTAAATGGGATGAATTTCAGGAGAGGGCTCAAAGTTTAGTAGAAGAGATAGATAGTGGGGGCTCTGTAGACAATTGGAATGCTTCTCTCAGTAAGATTATCCATAAGGCAGCCTGTGGCACTATTCCTATGAAGAAGAATCCCAGATCTCATGCATTGGCTCCTTGGTGGAACAAAGAGTGTGACAAAGCTGTAAGAAACAGAAATAGGGCATATAGGAAATTAAGGAAACATCCAATGCTGTGTTATGCAGTGGAATATAAGAGATTAAGGGCAGTAACAAGAAGAGTAATTAAAAATGCAAAAAGAAATAGTTGGAGAAGATATTGTGGAACACTAGGCCCTGAGACTCCTGTAAGGCACCTGTGGGCTGCGGTACACAGAATGTCAGGATTGTATAAAAGAAAACCAATTCCGGTTTTACAGAATGGCGAGGTGGAAGCAGTATCCGACAAAGGAAAAGCTGACATGTTTGTTGATGCCTTTCAAGCAGTGCATAGATCTGGGAATTTGGGAGTTGAGAGAGGTGTGAAGAGGAGCAATCTGATGTTAGCTAATCAGTGGAAGCTGGATAGGAGTTCAGAAAATGACAATCCAATAAATTTGTTTTTTACTATGAAAGAAGTGAGGGATGCCATTTATTCTGGTGCAAACACTACTCCTGGGAGAGACGGGCTGTCTTATGAATTATTCAAACATTTGGATGAGTTAGTTCTTGAAGAAATTCTAGCTTTGTTTAACTCGGTGTGGGCAGAGGGGTGTCTACCTAAGGAATGGAAACATGCAGTCGTAGTCCCTATCTTGAAACCAGGTAAAGATGCATCTGACCCCAGTTCATATCGGCCTATAGCATTAACATCAGTGCTTTGTCATATATGAGAGTATGAGCGGCAATTGTTAAATGTATATCCGGTGGAGGGCAGTAATACGCCTAGTTGCGTCTACACTACCGGAAACTGACAAGAAGAAGAAGAAGAAGAACTGTTTTCCGTCTCAACCGGACGCTAGTCTCCTGTTTTCGTTCTCCTCTCGCAGTCTGCAGTGGGACTGCATCCTGTATTTCACGTTTGTTCACGACTGTTGATTATGGGTACGTGAATACTTGGTGAGAGACCTTTTTCAGTCTGTTAATATGGTAATATTTTTTAACATGTAAATACGTGAGAAAGTAAACGCTTTAAATAATTACCATAAGCTTAAATCGCAACGTAGCCTACATAATAATCAATCTGAAACTGCATTCATTTATTTGCTTGGTTAACAAGCGTGCCAACTTTATGACAAGTGCAATAAAGGCTTGCTTACAACTTCATTTATAAAATAGGTGCATTTTCATCGGCAAGACCACTAAATCTGATTTTTTTAAAGCACTGTGGATTATCTGATTTTATCTGATTTATATCTTAACATTAGCAATCATTTTTTAATCTTCACTTTTCTACAATGTTTTAGCTGGCTAGTTAATGTGTGTAGCCTGCTAGGAATCGCTTACGTAGCGCTAGCAGCCCCTCGGGTTTATGATTTGCACCGTCATGTTGCTACTGCTGTGTTGTATAGGCCTATTTCACATTTCCGGGTATGAAAACCGGATGTAGGAGTCTGTCATTTCCAAGAAAAAAACTTGCTAGGTAGCATGACTGTCATAATGTTGCAAACTAAAAAACTCATTACGATAGCTAGCTAGTTAGCTACTGCTTTGTGAATAAGATTACACTCGCGCAGTATATATGTTATGCTATCAGAAAGCAATTTGAACTTAATTGAATGAAATTTGCCTATGTACTGCATGTTCAAAACCCAGCCACATTTTCTATGACGCTTATTTGATATAAGTGACACCATATCTGAAGAGTGGAGGGTCCAAGGTATTCAAGACACCCCCCTTTTCATTGAGACAACATGTCCAGGGGAGGTAGCAGAGCCTGATGTACACGATCCATTGACCTGTACTAGCAGTAGAGAGGAATACACTGTTTAGTTGAACCACAACATTTTCTATCAAATTTTCTATCATGTTTATTTGATATCTTTGTCATCATATCAATTTAGTGAAGGGCTGTATGCAGTAAATGTGCATTGTTAATTCAAGTGTTGACAGATAACTTTTGGTCTGACTCTGGAATGTGGGTCCAAATGGTATCTATTTAGAGTTGAATTAGCACTGGACATTTTATTGTGTACTAACAAACCCATGCCACATAGTTTATCCTATAACAATTAGCCAGGAAGCTATCATCTAGAGTTGTTAGAACACCTCAGTGGTAACATGACCTATTAATTATGACAAATATGCTAGAATCAGTTTTATATTCTCCTAAAAAAAAGCAAGATCATGGTATTTCATATTTAGACTTACTGCACTTCCAAGAATCAACATGGCAGAAATATAAAGAAAGCTTTATAAAAATACACTGCCTTTTTAATTGGCATTATAATTATAACGGAGTATTTTTACATGTCAAAACGTCGCTAGTTTATAAAATAAACTTTGAGATACGCGTTTCTCGCTTTCGCGCAGGCATACTTTTATTTTGAACGATTTCCGACGAACTTCCGTCGTACTGTCGCTAATTTCACGGAACTCAATTTTTCGCTGTCAGAATTTGACTTCCGTCCGCAGCAACTATAGACGCTTTCAACGGTAACAACATAAACAAACGTTACTGCGCATGTGCGTTGTTCTGGCCCTAACTTAACTTCCGGCAGACTTCCGCAAACAATCAGTAACAACAGAGTCCCTTTAGACTATTTCTGATAACAAGCAAAATAAATAACAAGTAAAGCTAGCTAGTTAAAACTATGTCAAGCCAGTATTATTTGGGGTTACCAGTCGAAGAAAAGAACCGTTACTTGGCCAAACTGAAATGCGATAACATTACACTACCAGAAAAACAAGCGACAGAAACAGATAACTGTTGACAGTATTGCACCTTGCGGAGCATCATACATTCCTTGCATAATAAATAACTATTCTGGTTACATGCACATTCTTGTGTAAAAAGTGCACTCTTTCTATTACATTGCTTAAAAACGATGATTGCATGAGACACAAAATGGGGCTAGCGCTGGGCAGCATGTGTAGCCAATGCAATTACTATAGGTATTTATTTGTATAGCATGCATTGATGGAAAAACATCGTGGCTCTAATAGTTTGGGTCATCTTGCTAGGTTACCACAACAAAAAATGATCAGGCAATGTAACATTGTCAAGTCATTGGAAACAGGTATCGTAACGTTCTTCTTAAAACGTAGCTATAGCGTATCAACTACTAGCATTGATCTAACGTTTCTGTGTATAATTATACAGTGTTAGCTACGTTTAGCTAGCTAGCTAGCTACAATCAATTCAGTTAGCTAATTGTTCATAACTATTGAAGGCTTGTTACTGGTCAGCTAGTTATTAGACATCGCTTATCATGAGTTTGTTACCTGAAACAAAGTCAGTGCTACAGTGAGAGCACCTATTCGACCACCTTCGTTCGACAGACAGGAAAACGTAAACTGATTTGCAACTATATATGAAATAGGTGAAATATCGGTAACAACCTGTACCTAGTTAAGTAGGAAAAAATGTCCTTGTTATCCTCCCGTGGTTATTTTTTCAACACTTTCACGATTTTTTTTCTGTGCCGGCAAATAAGTCAGAGGTGGTCCAGTGCTAGCTTTTGGTTGCTAAGGGGATGTGTATCCACAACCCTATATAAATGAATGGAACTTAACATAAATTTGCTAGCATACTGTATAAGTGTCCTGTCTTGCGTATTTGAGGTTAATATTAATAAGGGTAGTCCCTATCAGCACGTCCAGGAATCCGTACATATTCACTGTTCTAACTCAAGTCGCAGGACGCAAAATAGCTGTTGGGAAGACGGTTTGAAAGTATGAAGCAACATCTGCGCCATTGGCTTTAATGGGTCACGATGAGATAATTACGAGCGTGTTGCTTGTCTTAAAGTTGATATAGCCTGTATTCGTAAATGTGTATGTATGATGTTGGTTTATTTATTTATACAGTTTGTGTATTTTTACAGGACTTACATTTTAATAGGTAACGATGTGCAGCAAGCATTAGCATTAGGCTAGCTATAATAATCGCAGGGATTCAAGCAATTCGTTTCACAATTCCCTAGTGGGGTTACAAAGTGAAATAATGTATTTTTACAAATTTTCGAAATGGCATTTGTTCAAAGTTGCACCCCACAGCACAACAACCTGAGCCCAACGTCAGTCTGCTCATCAGTTTAACTTTCACTCCGTTTGTAATCAGTGCCATATTAGCCAGTAAACACAAACCCAATAGTAAACAAACACAGACCGGAAGTTAACTTGGGGCCAAGCGCATAACCTCGGCAGCGCGCGTGCATCCGATGAAAGCGTCTATAACCAGAAACAAAGTATCCCTACATTCGGTTTTGATCGCCACCTTGTGAAATAGGCCTATCCAGCAGAGGTACGCTCGGCCGTGCACTGCCACCAGGAATATTGAAGACGTCTTCACGCAGCATTTTACTGTGTGCGAAACAATGCGAAGACCAGAATCAATATAGTTGTGAGGCTGTGTTTCAAAATGTTGAGCGTTTATAGCATTTTAGTAGTGTCGAGCGTTATTTGGCGGACGGTGTCAGGTACGTATTGACGCTGTCATCTTTGCCTTTCGAAATAAGTAAAATTTCGACTTTTATTTTTTTATTGTTCTTAGTTAAAACACAGTGTGTATTGGTTTGATTGCGCTACGTGCTTTGCTGGTGCAGATACTTATTAGGCTTGTTTGAGATGACTTTCGGCTCGCCTACATCGATTAAAAGCAAAAAACTTATGTAGGCTACTTTTTTTTTACTCAAATAGCCTACATTTCTATTGACAACTGTCTTCACTAGTTACATTTCGTACGGTTGGTCGTCAGTCGAATTTCCTCTGAATTGGCTGGTAAAACATGCACGGTAATTTGCCCCCATTTTAATAATTATTTGGTGGTGGGTGATATCTGATGAAGGGTGATACCGCCTGGGCATTGTTAGATTGTTATCAGATAAATTAGCCTAGTAATACTAGTAGTATGTACACTGGTTTCTCAATCTCGAGGAAGGTGTACATTTCTGTAATTCTCGGTGGTCAGAGCTAATCAAATCGCCGATCACCAACAAGAATTGAAAGCGCGCAGGGCGCGTATGTCCACAAAGAATTGACCAAGAATTAGTCGCTTGCTCGACTGTCTCGGGCTGAGAGATGCGCGTATCTTGAATGAGGTAAATCGCTGTTATTTTCCTGCGTTTGTTGGTAAAGATAACCGCAAATTTCACTGAATGACAACGGGGGAAAGGTTGCGACAAGCGAACTTACCTTGCTAGCCAGCTGGCTAACCACGGATAAGTATCGTAACGTTACCAAATGTAAAGAAATTTTTTTCTACAATGTTTTAGCTGGCTAGTTACCTTAGTAATACCTGTCAGCTTCAAACAAATTCCGGTTTAAATTCCGGAAACGGTAATTTAATGAGAAATTGTTTTTCATTTAGGCTATATTAGCCACAACTAGGGAAATGTATTGTGGCGATCTTGCCTGTGTATAAAATGTAAATAGTGTTAATTTGTTAGCGGTTAACTTCCCGCTCCGTGTAAATTGTTATTTTAAATGTGTGTAGCCTGCTAGGAATCGCTTACGTAGCGCTAGCAGCCCCTCGGGTTTATGATTTGCATCGTCACGTTTCTGTCATTAGCCACCTAGCCACTAGGCTACTGCTGTGTTGATTCAGATAAGCGTATCTTCACTTGATTTGTTTCTGCTGTTGCTAGTTAGAGAACATAGTTGTGTGTAATTTAGATAATCGTTTTTAAACTTGTCTTTACTGTTGCTAGTCAGCGAACTTAGTTGTGCGTTAGCTGAGAATCTCTGTAGTTGACTCGGTGTTGTTAGTTAAACAGTTCCGTGAAATGAGCGACAGTGAGCGACAATAAGACGGCAGATTCGTCGGAAATCGTTCAAAATAAAAGTCTGCCTGCGCGAAAGCGAGAAACGCGTATCTCAAAGTTTATTTTCTAAACTAGCGACGTTTTGACATGTAAAAATACTCCGTTATAATTATAATGCCAATTAAAAAGGCAGTGTATTTTTGTAAAGCTTTCTTTATATTTCTGCCATGTTGATTCTTGGAAGTGCAGTAAGTCTAAATATGAAATACCATGATCTTGCTTTTTTTTAGGAGAATATAAAACTGATTCCAGCATATTTGTCATAATTAATAATTCATGTTACCACTGAGGTGTTCTAACAACTCTAGATGATAGTTTATCCTATAACAATTAGCCAGGAAGCTATGTGGCATGGGTTTGTTAGTACACAATAAAATGTCCAGTGCTAATTCAACCCTAAATAGATACCATTTGGACCCACATTCCAGAGTCAGATCAAAAGGTATCTGTCAACACTTGAATTAACAATGCACATTTACTGCATACAGCCCTTCACTAAATTTATATGATGACAAAGATATCAAATAAACATGATAGAAAATTTGATAGAAAACTAAACAGTGTATTCCTCTCTACTGCTAGTATAGGTCAATGGATCGTGTACATCAGGCTCTGCTACCTCCCCTGGACATGTTGTCTCAATGATACGGGGATGTTTTGAATACCTTGGACCCTCCACTCTTCAGATGTGGTGTCACTTATATCAAATAAGCGTCATAGAAAATGTGGCTGGGTTTTGAACATGCAGTACATAGGCAAATTTCATTCAATTAAGTTCCAATTGCTTTCTGATAGCATAACATATATACTGCGCTGCTGCCTCCCCTGGACATGTTGTCTCAATGAAATGGGGGTGTCTTGAATACCTTGGACCCTCCACTCTTCAGATATGGTGTCACTTATATCAAATAAGCGTCATAGAAAATGTGGCTGGGGTTTTTAAACATGCAGTACATAGGCAAATTTCATTCAATTAAGTTCCAATTGCTTTCTGATAGCATAACATATATACTGCGCTGCTGCCTCCCCTGGACATGTTGTCTCAATGATATGGGGGTGTTTTGAATACCTTGGACCCTCCACTCTTCAGTTATGGTGTCACTTATATCAAATAAGCGTCATAGAAAATGTGGCTGGGGTTTGAACACGCAATTTCTCGGCAAATAGTGTATTCCTATCCTCTGCTAGTACTGTTGAATGCATACAGTTTTTAACAAGTGCACATACAAGTCAAACAGTCTTGAATGAATTAAAATCTCTTTAAGAACTCAGAATATGACACACATAGTCATTAGTCATGATACATTTCATAGCAGGAAACAGCCAGTATTGGACACCTGGGCTTGTAACAGGATGTGAAGTAAAACTGGCCTTCACATCAAGCAGTAACTATAAACAGTGAACAGAATTTTTGTAGTGACATTTTTTGTGTGACTTACAAAAGCAAAACTTGTTGATTTAATTCGTAGTGCAGATATGTCCTCATATCTGTGTTGAGAAATTTATTAATATTCCGACCAAACAAAAACATTTTTGTAAAAAAACACACATACAATCCACAGCTACTTGCATCTAGTTGCTTGTGAAAATGTGGGCAGTTGTGGGAGAATTCATAATTTAGTGATAACTTCACAACTGTGCCAAATAATGCCAAATATTCTAACACCAAATACTTTTGAAGAGAGAAAAGCACAGTAATTATATCATTTTCATATGTTTTTAATGAATCAAGAATTTTCACTTTTAGGGTAATATTATTTTCTTTGTCTTTTATGTTTTGCATTTCAATGATTATCACAGCCCAATGAGTTGATTTGATATTTAAAGGAATTATAATGTTTTCAAAGCACCACCAGTTTCTTTGACTTTTGGAAATGTTTGGGAGAACCTCTATATTTTCCCAAAATAAACAATTCAAATTCTGGCTGACAAAGGTTGAAGCGACCATGAGTACATAATTTTCTTTCATAAGTTTTTTTTTCAGGAAGTCCAAGTATGAATCAATTATTTGGTCACTTAACCATCTTCCACTTTTAATTAAATCTAGATCCTCTGGTGATGAATTATTAGGCATTTCCCTACCTGGATTTTGTGGCAATTCACTAATTTTAAAAGGAAATTCATTGTGACATTGGTCAGTGCATGTGACTTATCTGGAAAATTTTGATATCATGTGATATCGGGGCGAAATAGCTCAGGAGGTAAGACCGATTGTCTGGCAGTCGGAGGGTTGCCGGTTCAAACCCCACCCTGGGCATGTCGAAGTGTCCTTGAGCAAGACACCTAACCCCTAACCTCTAACTGCTCTGGCGAATGAGAGGCATCAATTGTAAAGCGCTTTGGATAAAAGCGCTATATAAATGCAGTCCATTTACCATGTAGCTTTTCACATGATTCTACCTCATATGCTGCAAGAAAAAAATCAGATTTGGATAAGTCTGAATTTGTCTTTTTTTAATGTACTTAAATCATTGTTTAGAGTTTTATTATACCACTTTCCATTTTTCGATTTGCACCAAGTTACAAAGGGCTTTTGGCTTGCAAAATACATAATATTTCTAAGTTCATATAATTTTTGGTTATAAATTGAGGACATGGTCAATCGTTCATCAATTTCATTTTCAGACCATTTTGCAAGCACAAGCATAGTTTTTGGTAAATGCGTTTTATGCACCATTTTCAATTCAAGGTTGCCTTCATGTCTACAAATTGTACAGGCACGTTTTTTAGGAACTGAATCATGACAGTATCCATTTTTCAATAGCTTTTTTATAACTTCCACTTGGTGTAAGTACAGTCATTTTTTCATTTTGGCTACGCATTAAACTATTATTACATTTGCTGCATTCAAAAGAATACAGGATATGTAAATGCAGTAAATCATTTGCAAGAAAAAGTGATGTTAATTTTGGCTTACAAATCATTTATGATGGTAAGTACATTCCTGTATTGCATTGGGTTCTTAAAGGCACTTGATGAAGACTGACACAAATTGATTTTATTCAGTTTGGATATGGTACACTTAAACTGTTGGCAATTTGTTCGCTGATGAGCCAAAATTAATCTTCCAAGACATTCTGTTATATGGATATATTCATTTTTTATATGGCTGGACTCAATCATACCTCAACAAAACTGAGCTGCTCTTCTTCCCGTGCAAGACCTCCTTACTTCGTGAGCTCTCAATCACGGTTGATGGCACCACAGTGACTGCCTCTCACTCTGCCAAGAGCTTGGGGGTGGTCCTGGATGACCAACTGGACCTCAAGGTGCACATCAAGGCAACATCACGGTCCTGCAGATTCCTTCTGTACAACATCAGAAGGATTCGACCATACCTGACGACGCACTCCACCACCCGGCTTGCTCGTCCAGGCTACAGTGACCTCTCGCCTTGATTACTGCAACTCTCTCCTTGCAAGCCTGCCAGCTTGTGCCATACAGCCACTACAGATGATTCAGAATGCCGCAGCCCGACTCATCTACAACCTTCCCAAATTGTCCCACATCACTCCTCTGCTGCGATCACTCCACTGGCTACTGGTCGCTGCCAGGATCCGGTTCAAAGCCCTGACCCTTGCCTACACTGCTGCCAACAGGACAGCCCCATCTACTTGCAGGACATGACTCGATTCTATGTGCCTGCTTGATCACTCCGCTCTGCGGCAGCAGGGCGCCTTGTAACCCCTCCCACCTGCCCAAAGGGATCACAGAGCTTCTCCACCCTAGCTCCCCAGTGGTGGAACGAACTCCCCGTCCCTCTCCAAACCTCCCCCTCACTATCCATCTTCCGCCGTGGCCTGAAGACTCATCTCTTCAGACTATACCTAGACTAACCACAACCACGCTGTATATTTCACTCTAAATCTAAATCCCCCCCCCCCCCCCACTTGTTACATGTTGCCCCATCCCAGCACTTCTTGGTAATTTGTATTTGTCCTAATACTGTAGCTTATTCTTCTGCCTAGTTGGCTTTGCAGAGGTTAGGTCCAAATAGTGTTCACTGTGTGAACTAAACTGTGTTCTTGGCTAGAAATAGCTGTACAAATTAGGTATTACCTGAACTTGTGTTTAGCAGTTGTCTATGACCATGAAATGCACTTTTTGTACGTCACTTTGGATAAAAGCGTCTGCCAAATAAATGTAATGTAATGTAAATGTAATGACTCAAAGGGGAATGTATGATAAGGTCGTTTTGCGATCGAGGTGATATTTTGATGTCTGCCGTTATATTTTCCATTACACTTCCTTCTTTTTCCATAAAAAATATGACTGCAGTGGTGTCCTCATTACTGTTAGCAAAGTGTATGTATTTATCATTGGCACATATTTTTGCTCTGTCTGTGTTAAGAACAGACCAGTAATGGCCAATTAAAGAGGATCTTCCTGCATGGCATATTATAGACTTTAGGCTGTATCTCTGCTTACGTTCTCCTACAACAGGAATGTCAATCACCTCAGATGGAAACACGGGTGTTTCCAGCAGTGATACCCCATCTTTACAGGCACGAGAAACATGAAGCACCATAATGTCAGGAGGAGTTACCCATATACTTTCTCTGAACAGCTGTTTTTGACATCCTGTGCATTGCTTGTTTTATCAGAAAGCAATTGGAACTTAATTGAATGAAATTCGCCTATGTACTGCATGTTCAAACCCCAGCCACATTTTCTATGATGCTTATTTGATATAAGTGACACCATATCTGAAGAGTGGAGGGTCCAAGGTATTCAAAACACCCCCATATCATTGAGACAACATGTCCAGGAGAGGCAGCAGAGCATGTTATCTGTTATAGTATCAGACAGCAATTGGGATTTAATTGAATGAAATTCGCCTATGTACTGCATGTTCAAACCCCAGCCACATTTTCTATGACGCTTATTTGATATAAGTGACACCATATCTGAAGAGTGGAGGGTCCAAGTTATTCAAAACACCCTCTTATCATTGAGACAACATGTCCAGGGGAGGCAGCAGCGCATAGTTGATGTTACAAGGTAGCACAGAATGTTGAAGTAATGCATTTTAAATTACTCTAATTCTTCCCTTACCATTCAGTTAAACTCATGTATTGATGTAATGTTGTATTGGATATTGCAATAATAATTAAAAGTAATGGGTGTATTTTATCTTTAATTGTCCATTTAAATTTTTGCATTGTCATTGTTAAAATGTAGGGGAAAAAGTAGAAAAAATGAAGACAGATTTGTTTGTAATTAATATTAGTGTTGTGAGTAGTTTTACAATGTCTGTGTTTAAAATCGAAGTTGTTTTAATATTGTACAAATAGAAAACGAATAGGTCATATTTTAGGACAACTGCAGTCCGATTTTTCCTTAATTTCATTTTGCTGAACGTAACAGTGGTTTTATCGTCGGACTTTTATTTTGAAATTTTCAGACCCGCGCGAAAATCCTTATTGTCGCTAGCTTCACACTGCTTAGTTAAACGCGTTAGTGAAACTGTGTGTGGGGGTTGGTGTTTAACTACCCGGTATTGTCGAGCTAATTTCAAGTAGCTTCACCTGGTGCTATTTAAGTGGTGTTCATCTGTGGTTCATTAGTGTGCATCTGATTGTGTCGTCGCTTCTGCCGTCCCCCGCGATTCAGATAAGCGTATCTTCACTTGATTTGTTTCTGCTGTTGCTAGTTAGAGAACATAGTTGTGTGTAATTTAGATAATCGTTTTTAAACTTGTCTCTACTGTTGCTAGTCAGCGAACTTAGTTGTGCGTTAGCTGAGAATCTCTGTAGTTGACTCGCTGTTGTTAGTTAGTTAGTTAGTTAAACGCGTTAGTGAAACTGTGTGTGGGGGTTGGTGTTTAACTGCCCGGTATTGTTGAGCTAATTTCAAGTAGCTTCACCTGGTGCTTATCTGCCTTAATGAAGGTGATGCAAGCACGTAATTGTCACCCGGTATTTATAGCTCCAGCGGAGACTGCCATAGGCAGCCTCGTCGTCAGTTTGTCATGTTTATAAACCCCATCCCCTTGTGCGCGCTGCCTCGCCCCAAATGGTCTATTCACCGCAGGCGCAATTTATCTAACATGATCTACCCACCCTTATCCACACCTCAGGAATCCACCGTCACAGGTGGACTATGGAACTGCCAGTCAGCTGTCCAGAAAGCTGACTTCATTATTGCCTTTGCCAAGACGAAGTCTCTTGACTTCCTGGCTCTCACGGAAACCTGGATCACTCCCGATAACACCGCCACCCCAGCTGCACTGTCTGCGGGATACTCCTCGCACACCCCCAGGGCCTCTGGCCGAGACGGGGGTACCGGTTTGCTCATTTGCTTGTCCTGGAAGTTCTGTGTCCTCCCCAGTCCTAACCCTACTTCCTCCTCCTTTGAATTTCATGCAATTATTGTAACTCACCCCTCAAAATTTCACATTATTGTTCTATACCGTCCTCCAGGTCCACTCGGCTCTTTCCTGGACGAGCTGGACACTCTCCTGAGCTCCCTCCCTGAGGATGGCACTCCTGCTATTCTTCTGGGAGACTTCAACCTCCCACCAGAGACCTCCCAACTGTCCAGGGTTGCCTCACTCCTCCAGTCTTTCGGCCTATCCCTGTCCTCTTCCCCCCCCCCCACACACAAGGCTGGTAACCAACTAGACCTTGTATTCACCAGAAGCTGCTCCATTCCCCAACTTAGTGACTCCCCTCCATGTCTCGGACCACTTCTTTCTTTCTCCCTCTCCTATTTACACCCCCTCAATTCATCCAACAGCTCACCCACAGTAACTTTCAGGAGAATTCTCTCTACTCTGTCACAATCCTCCCTCATCTCCACTGCTCTGTCTACACTTCCCCCTCCTGCGTCTTTCTCTAACCTGCCAGTTGATCTTGCCACCTTCAACTCCTGCCTCTCCCAGTCCCTCGACTCACTTTGTCCCCTTGTCTCCAAACCAGCACGCTCCTCACCCCCCTGCCCATGGCTTACTGAGACACTGCGCTCCAGCAGAACATCACTGCGGGCTACAGAGAGGAAGTGGAGGAAATCCCGATCCTCTGATGACCTGACCGCATATCATACCCTGCTGGCGGCTTTCACATCTGCCCTCACCTCAGCGAAAGCCTCATTTTTCCAATCCAAGATCAGTACATGTGCCTCTAATCCACGCAAACTATTCTCCACCTTCTCTTCCCTCCTCACTCCTCCTCCACCCCCACCTCCTTCTTCCCTCTCCGCAGATGACTTTCTGGCCACCTTTGAAGGAAAGGTGGCTACAATCCGGAACTCCTTCGCCCATCCAGTGAGCCCCCCAACCCCCCGGGACAAACCCACAGCCACACTGACCTCCTTTGAGATGCTGGAGGACTCCGATGTATTACAACTCATCACCTCTCACCGTGCAACCACCTGTCCACTTGACCCCATCCCATCTAAAGTTCTCCAATCCATTTCCAGCGAGTTCCTTCCCTATCTGTCCTCTATTGTTAATTCCTCTCTCTCCTCTGGTCACGTTCCCTCTGATTTCAAGATGGCTCGTGTTACCCCACTTCTTAAAAAAAAAAAAAAAAAAAAAAAACCCACCTCAGACCCCTCCGATGTAACAAATTATTGACCCGTATCGCTTCTACCCTTTCTGTCCAAAACCCTTGAATGAGCAGTTCTTAAACAACTAACCTCTTTTCTCCATCAGAACAACCTGCTAGACCCTCACCAGTCTGGCTTCCGATCCGGGCACTCAACAGAGACTGCGCTCCTAGCTGTGACGGAGGCACTTGCCACTGCAAGAGCCTCACGCCTCTCCTCTGTCCTGATCCTTCTTGACCTGTCTGCAGCTTTCAACACGGTCAACCATAAAATAAACAATAAACAAACACAGAGCGGAAGTTAACTTAGGGCCAAGCGCATAACCTTGGCAACGTGCGTGCGTCAGATGAAAGCGTCTATACAACATTACATTACATTTATTTCGCAGACGCTTTTATCCAAAGCGACGTACAAAAAAAGTGCATATCATGGTCATAGGCAACTGCTGAACACAAGTTCAGAAAGGTATAATACTTATATCTCATCAAAAACACGTTTTCAACGTACAAAAATGCCAAGTTACTCAAAAGTATTGATATCAAAATGACGCCAAGTTACGGTACTACAAACAATATAGGCTATCTTGCCTCACCGAAATTAAATAAGATGTATTCCAAAGCAATGCTACCCAATATTTCCTCAGTTCTTTCAAGTCACGTGGCCCAGGGTGTATAAGCATGCACTACATGGACAGGCCAAACATATGTGTGGATGGCTCTCTCACAGTCAAGATTGATTGAATAGGCGTGTATATGTCCAATTTGTATTGGTATGTATGTATTTCGCTGCCCAGCCTTTCTGTTGCGTGAATGATAGTATGTGTCTTGGTATAAGTGTGTGTTTGTAAATATGAATGTAACATGCTGCGAGGGAAATGTCCCCATGGGGATAAAGAAGTTCTCTATGTATGTATGTACAATATGTATTTTACATGCAGTATTTATTGTACGTAGCAAATATACAATAACTTGTACATGTACTCAAATTCAGTTCAGAAGCAAGTATAAACACGTTTTCTGGAGAAATATGCTTCCTGTAGTTACTCAGCAGCAGTTTTGTTCATGAATTTTAATGTGTTCCATGAGGCAATTCGAAATATTTGACTCTTTGATCTTACACAAAGTTTGCATGACATTGTAAAATGGTAAGATTACAAAACACAGGGCCAAGTGACTTGAAAGAACTGAGGAAATATTGGGTAGCATTGCTTTGGAATACATCTTATTTAATTTCGGTGAGGCAAGATAGCCTATATTGTTTGTAGTACCGTAACTTGGCGTCATTTTGATATCAATACTTTTGAATAACTTGGCATTTTTGTACGTTGAAAATGTGTTTGAGATATCATTTCTTTTTGCAAAGCGTTTTATTATGAGAGTGAGAAATGCGAAGTGACCCGGTAAGAAACGGTTGTGGATTATGGCTGTCCTTGTGTGAATTTGTACAGTCTGATGAGTGTGTACCGTTTAGCAGTTTCGGTTTGCTATATATGTAAAACAGTGGCTGTGACAAAGGGTGCGGTGGCGTAAGCGTAAAGGCAACAGTAACGCAGGTGAAATATGGCCAGTGTACGTGCTCACGGATTTGACGGCCATCCAACAAGCCTTGATTGAGAAAAGAATCAGCAAGCCCGTAGAATTAGAGCTGCCTAGGTCGCAACTTGTGTACCCTGCTGTCCTGCTCCATTGTCTGTTATTTCGTGGAGATGCACTTTTAGTGTTTGTAAGGTTTATAAGGCATTTTGATAAGCTTATCTGCAGGTGGGAATCCTGATCGCTGTTTTGCTAAGCTAGAACCGGAAAACTTGATAGTGGAGAATAGGAGCAGACGCATATGTCCCAGTAGGCTTTGCATATGAGAAAATAACAACAGTGTGAGAGAAATTAGGATGAAATGATGAAATTGCCTAGTTGAAACAATATGTTTTTAGCAGAATGGGCATGTAGGTGAAGGTTGACATGATCACAGACTATAGTGCGGAATAAATAAAGTGACCATGAGTGAGCTTACTTTCCTTATGGAATGGTATATATGACAGTCGCTATAAAGTATTAGCTGTTAAAGTGGAGGGTTAAGTAACGTGTGAAATCTACTGCACTAATGTGCTTTTCTCATGTTCAGTACTACTAGTTATACTTATGAGTGAGTCATGATTTTAAATGTAATGTTTTAATGGGGAGTTGCAGAACGTAAATACGTAGTAATTGTTTGTATGTGGCTAGATAGAGAACAGGGCGAGGTAACATGAATGTAGAAACGTGGCGTTTGCTGATAAGGTTTTGTACGGTAGCCAAGTGAAGAAATATAATTAGTAGAAATGGCACAGTGGTGAACTGGTGTAACTTTTTAATAAAAGGTATACATTTGCCATCATGAAATGCATACAAGTGGCCGTGAGTGAGTTTTGGTAAAGCAAATATAAAAGCGTAAGAAAACATTAGTGTAAAAGAGGAAATTATCTGCCTGAAGGCGAGGCGGGATTCAATCCTTCAACCGGAGGTTTACCAGTCTGTGACTTTGTTAGTGCAGCACCATGACATAGCTATGCAATGCGTGAAATATCATTAGCAAACCTGTCCGTGGTTTTAAAGAACAACACAGGCTAGTAAGCTCAGAAGAGCTCCCATTGAATCCATATGGCTTTGCAATATTGTAGCCGGTTAATAACGGAACGTGCAGATGGTACGTCATAATGCAGCGTATGCGTTCGGTGAACGACGGGTAGATATAGTGCAAAAGGAATAATTGAGAAGTAGTAGACAATTCTTAGTGAGGGTAGAAGCAGGTTAAAGAAACATGTCCCTAGCTGGGCTTGAACCTATGACCCCATGTTCCCAAGACTGTAACCTTACCCACTAGGCCACAGGCAGATTAGTTGTTAAAACTGGAAATGTTTCAGAGTAAAAAGGTATGGGTATTTTGTGTGTGTATGCGAGTTTTTGATTGGGTCGTGAGGGTGAGGATTTGGCTGGCGTTGGTAAAATGTCCAATGGGGAGACATGTTGTTAGTGGGATAGGCGGCAGGAAAAATAAGAATGAGAAGAAGAAGGAGAAAACGCAAAATCCCCTTAGTTTGGGGCTTTATTGTATGGACATGTGAAGTTGTTTTTGAAATCTGTGTTGAAATGGGGTCAGAATGTACAGAATTTAATGTTTTTAAGGGCTGAGTGTCTGTGGCTGTTGTGGTTATTTCTGTGGGGAACCCTGAAAAGTGCAGAACTCTCGGTGCTGTAAAGGTATGGGGCATGCCCCCGCCAAGGCGTAACTTGGCGGGATGGCATACCTGCCATCCCAATTTCACATTTCCGGGTATGAAAACCGGATGTAGGAGTCTGTCATTTCCGGTTATCTTAACAGCCACCAAAACAATGGCAGCGACGAAGAGCAACCAGTTTTGTTGCGTTCCCCTGTGTACCAATTCGAAGAAGAATTTATTTGCCCTTTCACAGCTTTCCCACAGATGTGCTCCAAAATAAGAAAAAAACTTGGTGGGTAGCATGACTCATAATGTTGCAAACTAACATAAACTAACTCATTACGATAGCTAGCTAGTTAGCTACTGCTTTGTGAATAAGATTCCACTCGATATTAAACTTTTCTCCTCACATCCATTTGGGTCCAAAAGTCTGAGTCCACTACCAACTCCTTTGTTTTGTATCGTTCATCGAGAACTAACGCAGTTTCAGTCATGTGGTATTTGTTACTCAAGAATGTCATAAAATCAGTTAGCTAGCTATATTTTATGTTATGATTAGCAAATTACGTTTTAGCCAGCTAGCTTGTTAGCAAGCACATATTTGGATATTCAATGTTGAAACTGCAGATGCACGTTTATTTTAGTTGTTAATTGTAATTACAAAATGTATTGACGGACATCGCGACAAGCCTACTTAAGATATCAGCTGATTTAAAAATGTTTTGACAAAAGCAGGCTTCGCCCGGCTATGATGGTCAGTCTACGAATTGCTGTTTGGAAGAGATGTCACAAATAAAGCGAAGCTCCCCCGGGAGCGATTCAAAAGCCCGTCTCTGTCTCTGCTTCCTCGCGAAACCGCCACAGTATTTATAACCTTTAAATGTCATATAACGTCAGTCAAATAACCTAGCTAACACGGTTAGAAAATTTAATTTCCTAGAAATGACCTGCATAGCTAGCTCCGTTTTTATTATGTATGTATTCATTTGTATGCTCCTGATTAGTCATTTTCATCTGTATCGCCAGTCACTGTCAGCTATGTTTTAATGCCACTAGATGGGACCGTTTCTTGAAATGTTAGTAAGCTGCCTAGCTAGGCTGTCTAATGTCTAGCTATAGTGAGTAACAACAAACAATAACAAACAAAATACATCTTCCTAATGTAGGCTATTAGTTGCTGGTTGTTCGTGTAACGGCCGCCTGTCACCGCGCCGCAGTAACCTAGATCTGAAAGATGTTAGTCTGCTGCCTAGCTAGGCTGTTTAATGTCTAGCTAGTGAGTAGGCCTAACAACCAACAACAAAAACATTGTCTGGCTAATTAGCCAGATAATACCTTCAAAGTTATATCTGGTTAGCTAGCTAGGTGGCTGGTAGAAATGAACAACTAGCAACTCATACATTATGAAGATTTTTTTTTGTTTGTTACTGTTTGTTGTTACTCACTATGGATAGACATTAGACAGCCTAGCTAGGCAGCTTATAGCATTTTTCAGAGCTAGGTTACTGCAAAAATGATTTTTATTCAGACTGGACAGTGATAGTAGCTAACGGCGATTGCAGAGCCACCGACAATTTCAGAGGCTTTTCTCCACGCTACTTCCTCTTATCAATGTCTCTGTAGGATATTTTATTAAGTTGGGATGCCCGATACGGAAATTAGGAGTTAGGTCCTTCATTGTGGAACAATAGCATGTGGAACTAAAATTAGAAAAAAATAGGGACAATTTACTTGACGGATCATTAGATCAAATCAGATTGGTTAGATGCCAATACAGCAGTGAAAACGCTGCTCACTAAATAACGAAATGAACGAGACAAACTTTTAAAAAACGATAGGCTACCATGTCATTCTACAGTCAATATCGGGGACTAAATATTGAATAAATATACAACCTTACCGTTGGTTTTACGTGTAGAGATTTCCCTTTTGAGACTGAGTGGTCATATTGTCTTGGACAAACGGTTTGTGAAATATACGCGCATTCGTGACGCCTGGGTAGGCCTACCTTCCAAAATAGCTGTGCGTAATACCACACGTGTTGTTTACGGCGTTGTCGCCCTTTTAGTACAGTCTCTGGCTTGATTGACAATTCATGTATAGGTAGGTGAGAGTATAAGCTTTCTAACGTGTATAACATGTCTATTTTTGCTTTTGGAATAGCGTTTTATAGGGCAGCGCAACCAAAATTTTCTCATCATCGTATTCACTTACGCATACTCTGTAGCAGTAAAAGATTCTGCACCTAACGAAACATTGTCAATGATTTTTCATAATTTATTGGAAAATACTATTATTATTGAGGTAACGAAAAACTAGTAGGGTCCTAGAAATGCGGTCCTGAAACTGCAGCCTCCGCTACTGCAGGAACATACTCTAGCCTACTCTCTCAATCAGTAATGCGGGAGACACATTTCCCTGGCTTTTACATTTGACCTAAAATTACCGAACGTCGGGAAATTCTAATAACGAACCATTTTGGTTTTTTTTTTAAAGTACCGAAAAAGTACCCAAGTTTTGGTGTACCCTGCAGCACTACTTTCCAACCAGTGGTGAAAAAACTGGCGGGGAACCAGCAAGCACAAGGCTCACATGAAAATTTCAGCCGTCCTCTTACTGTTGCTCTTTCTGTTGTGAAACACGTTTGACTGGTCTGTATCATTTTTCTGTGTCATTGTGTGTAGCGGTAGGCTAATTCATTGGCATACTTATGAGGAAAATAATTGCTGGGCTATAGGCTACCGCTATGGACAAAACAATCGCTGGCTTGTTTGATCCATGAAAAACAGAGCATATGCCCCAAAATAAAAAGAGCATGCCAAATTGTTACAAGATGTAGTAGGCTACTGAGGTAAACAGAGAAACAAAAGGTAGGAACCAGGATAAACAAAGAAGAGTTATTTAATAAACTATAATAAAATAAGCACGATTACAGCGAGTAACAAGAAGCACAAGAGACCACAGCCAGCAAATGCAAGGCACTGAATACGAAAGATTAGATAAAACGTAAGTCTGGTGGCAGCCAAGGGTTACACATAGGCTAGCTAAAATGTAGTTCTTGTCTGAAAATTAAACAGCATAGGTAGGCTTGTTTGATTAAAAGAAAAAATAATATCATGAACATCAACAAATAATAACCTACATTTGGGGCTGATAATTCAATTTTTGTTGGGGGGGTATGGGACTTGAACATTCAATAGGGGGGCGTTGGTCTACAAAAGGTTGAAAACCCCTGGTGTAGGCCTACCTGTACACTGAGTTGACTTGCCGTGGAACGTAGCTACACTGCACAGCGCCATCGGCTAGCGAATCTCATTCTGTGTCAGTTTAGCAGCTAAAAGTCAAAAGTCTTTTTCTGCTTCATCTTCAAACTCAGCTTGTTCAGTTAGCTTCCAAGTAGGCTATATATAACTTTATGAATATTTGTTATGTAGGTTGTTAGCATTTTGGCAGTGTTTTAGCGAGTTTATTCTTCTTCGTCATCCGCAGTGGCGGCTGATGAGCTGAAAATTACGCAGTGCAAAACCGGTCTATAAACCGGTACCGAAATAAAGCTTCTTGGATTTGCGCTCCAAATACGCTTCCACTGCCGACTGGGCAGTACTTTTCGTGGTCGCCATCGAAGAAGCAAAGGAATAATGTAATAAAAATTGAAAAAAGTAAAAGAATGGGAAAGAAAAAGCCTTGCTCGTATGTGTCTGCATCTCACATTGCCTGGATAAGAGGCTGACTGAGAAGATGCGTTTATAGGCTGCGTATGATTAAAAAAAACACGAGAGGCACTGAAACCTCCGTTTTGTGTTGAAGGATGTGAGAAGAAATTGACCATATGAAATTAAATGGTTTTGCTAAATGCAGGCGGTGCGGGGTGTGCAAGAGTCAATGTTTTGTAAAAGAACACATTGAAAATGTGAGTAAATGGCAATCCAAAAGTGAAAATACCCCTTTAAGCAGACGTATTTGGTGTTTCATGAAATTATTTTTTATTGCACAGGGTGTTTAATGTGTTTTAATAGATACTACACCAATACATTTTTTGCCAGGAAATCATCTATTTATCATATTTGCAGTGTATGGTATTAACACTTCTCTAAGGCTACAATACTGTATTAACAGCATACTAGGGTTACCAAATTTTCACCTGGCCTAAACCTGGAAAAATTTTCCTAAGTGGTGCAACATTGTGTAATAGTATAATATAAATTATTGGGTTTTTTTCAGCGGCCAAATGGGATCAGAACATTGTGGCCTGGCTCAGGGTATGATTTGGGATGAGTGTTGTCCTGTTTGGCATTATATTTGTTATTTATGACATCTGTCTTTCCCTGTCTGTCTGTCTTTCAGTTAGTCACTCCCTTCTAGGTACCTACACTGCAGTGAATACTGATGAGTTCACTTGTGTCCTGTGGCTTGATGGGGAAGCAGTCGACTCCTACAGTAGCAATGGCATGGACAGTGTGCCCCGTAGGAATTGGATGCGTGAAGGGCACAGGCGTTATGTGTGGAAATCTGTCAAACACCTTAATATGGAGCACTGGAACAGAGGCAGAACTGACATCTTAAAAAATGACACAGGACTTTACATGTCTGGTAAGGGAGTGTCAGTAATAGTTTTTTGTAAATTATTATTTGAAAACAAATCTGCCGTACCTCTGTTTAAAGTGTTTAAAGTTCCTAGAGACCACCATGCAGTACATGGAGGCAACCACCCATAATATATTTTCCTATGTTACTGGACTATGGTGCTGTACTGTGGTACTTGTGCCATGGTACAACTATGCTACATGTACCATTGTATTTTGACAGTATCACAGCACATTGCACAATAGTTGTACCATGGTATGTACTGTGGTATTATCATAGCATGTACCACTCTGCATGGTACATCCATTGTATTATGGAACGTACCATTTTACTACCATATATGTACTACAGTGCACTATGGTACATAAACGTTCAATGGTACATCTTGTGGAACTACCAGTGTGTACCGTAGTGTATTATGATACATTCATTTTCACCAGTACATACTGTAGAGCACTATGGTACATCCATTGTACCATGGTACATATTATGGTACTACTGTAGTGTACTATGGTACATCCATTGTACCATGGTACATATTATGGTACTACTGTAGTGTACTATGGTACATCCATTGTACCATGGTACATAACTGTAGTACTACAATAGCGTGCACCATAATGAACTATGATACATTCAGTCTTGGTGTACCATGGTATATTATGGTAAAATGTCTTATGTTCACAGCATTGTGTGCATCCATGTGTTTCAGGTGCTGCTGTCCTGCAGGGGAGGTTTGGCTGTGAGATCGAGCTAAACCCTGACTCTGGTGTAAGTCTTACAAGGGCCTTTGCTCAGTACGGATGGAATGGAGAAGACTTCCTGTCCTTCAACCTCAGCAGGCTTCAGTGGGTGGCTTCAGCAGGATCTGCTGTCCCCATTACAAGGAAGTGGAACAGGGACCGGGACATCACCATGGAAACTAAGAAATACATGGAGGACAAGTGTGTGATTCATCTGTTGGACAGTTTGTCTTTTGAAGCAGAGGAGAGCCAGAAGACAGGTTAGTACTATGGTCCCTTTGGGAAATGGAACACACTGCATAACAATATATGGGGAATTATTCAAATTGAGCTCCTTAATATTGGGAAGAAAGACATGTTGAGGCTCACATAGTGTATTGTAAATATGTGACTTTTTTGTTGAGAATACAATCCTCATTTCACAGAAGTATATGTAATATACATGTGTATGTAAATATGTATGTGTATATATACACACACATTTACATAAAGGAAAATGTGGTGATGCATCTTTTTAAACACATGTTAGTGTTAAAAAGATGCATCTGGGGTTCATTCCCCGGCAGCGGTACTTCTGGCTTGGTCAGACGTTCCTACGAACACAATTGGCAGTGTTCGCGGGTGGGAAGCCGGTGAGGGTATGAATCCTGATCGTTGCATTAGCGACTCCTACTGGTTGGTCGGGGCGCCTGTTCAGCAGGGAGGGGATCTGGGGGAGATAGCGTGAACCTCCGCACGCCTTATGCTCTCCCAGTCAAACTGCTCGCTGTCAGGTGAAAAAGAAGCGGCTGGCGACTCCACATTTATCGGAGGAGGCATGTGCTAGTCTACACCCTCCCCAGACCGACAGAGGAGAATGCATCGACCAGGACTGCGATACACACAGGGAATTGGTATAACGACTAAACTGTGGAGAAAATGGCAAAAAAAGGTGCATCTGCACGTTTTTTAAAAATGTTCAAAATCAGTGAGCCAAAAGAAACCTGGGAGTACATCTGAAAATGAGTTTAAACGGATTTTAGATTTAAGCTTCCAAATATTTGTTTTTTTCTTACTTTTTTTTACCCCCCTGCTCACTGACCTCCACTGGCTGCCTGTTATGGCTCGCATCAAATTTAAGACCTTGGTGCTTGCATACCAGGCAGCTAAGGGGTCAGCACCTGGATACATCCAGAGGATCATCAGACCCTACACACCAGCCAGACCTCTCCGTTCTGCTACTTCTGGACGCTTGGCACCTCCCCCTCTTCGTGCCTGTACTTCCCGCTCCCGTCTGCTGTCTGTCCTGGCCCCGCGCTGGTGGAATGACCTCCCCGTGGCGGTCAGAACAGCAGAGAATCTAACTACCTTCAAACGCAGACTAAAGACTCATCTCTTCAGGCTGCACCTCTCCCCACCCCTCCCTAGCCTATAGTTTAGCTCATCGTACCTAGTTAGGCTAAGTCGAGCATGTTAGTTTTTATTTGGCAGGATTGTTTGTCTACTTCTGATCAGGAAATTGTGATTTCAGTGCTAGTTTGTATTTGGCAGGGTTGTTTGTTTGCTGAACAGGTTACTCTACAGGGTTGGAGTCCTGATCTATGTGGTCACTTCTGGCACTACAATCTTTATTTCGCTCTAGTATGTTTCTTTTGTACCTCTGCACCTGTAACTAATGCACTTGTTGTACGTCGCTCTGGATAAGAGCGTCTGCTAAATGCCTGTAATGTAATGTAATGTAATGTAAAGAAAGGATGGTACCCAACTTAAATTGTGACCTTTTTTTCCATTTCATTGTAAGCTACCTGAGCATTCAAATGAAACCCTGTTAACGTGTTCACATACATCAGAGTACACAGGTACTACATAGAATATAATTACTCTAAAATACACAAGAAAGAGGCTTTTCCTTGTGCACAAAAAACTTGCCTTTTCTCTTTTTTCCCCATTTCAGCTCAGCCCACAGCTGCAGTATTCGCTAAGAGATCCCTGAACCCTGGGAAGGTTATTCTGAGCTGCCTAGTTTCAGGATTTCACTGCAGTAACACGACGGTGGAGGTTTATCGGGATGATGACATCATCACTGAAGAAGACGGCCTTTTGTCCTCTGGGATCAGACCAAACGGGGATGGGACCTGCCAGCTGAGAAAGAGTTTGGACATCTCTCACAGCACTGAGGCATCATATAGCTGTGAAGTCCATTCCGGAAATATTAAACAACTGGTCAAATGGGGTAAAACTGCTTGCTGTGACCCACTTCCAGTAATGCTGACTTGCAGAATCAGATCAAATTATTTGTGCTGTGTGAACAAAATTGTGACTACTGTTCAAGACTGTGGTATGAACCGTCAGTGTGACTCTCAAACTATAATATTCCTGCTTTTTTGCCTTTGCAGATGGGAAGATATGGGAACGGGCTTTACCAAACAATACTATGATTACTACTGGTTACTTGTGGCACTTGTGTTGGCCATTGGTTTGTTACCTGTGTTTTTCGTTTTCATGCTGATACTGAGAGACTGGTGGTGCATACAGGTGAGAAACAGATGAAATTCACCATGGAATTATGTCCCTAAAGAAGCATTCCTAGCATCTTATCTTGTCTCTTACATTGAGGGGTACCTTGGAATAAATGTATACATTTATATCAGTCCTAATTACCATAAAAATGACCATAAATGATATGCCGTAAAGGAGAGAAGGCTGATGGGAATTTAATGTTGTTTATTCTTCCATTTATTTACTTCCCAAGTAAGAAAAAATAGAGTTTATCAGTGCAACATAGAAGCATTCCATTTGCAAAGATTCTGCTGGTGTTAAACCAGTGAATTTTATTTATTTATTTGTGAAGAGTCAGCATAGATGCCCATTTTCTGATTACTAAGGACTTGCCTCCACTTTCTTTCCCTTTCAAACCAGCGCACAGAGGACTTGGGATGCTTCAGCCATTTTTTGACACACAGATCGAACCCAGATGGAATGAAACCCAGCTCAGTGGATTTACCGTCTTGATGCCACAAGAGTGATCGTTGTGAAGTGCAATAAGGTACTACTGGACTCCAACAACACCATAAAGAGACCGTGCAGCTGGAAGGCCAATCAGCAACAATGAGAAGAAGGACAGACCAACTGGAGGCCCGTCTGACATCTGGGCTACAGCCTTGCATGCGACCCTTTTTAAGGAGAACAAAACAGGCCTGTCCCACCATGGTTGGGAACAGGGCACCCCTGGGCTTCACTTTCCCTCCACCTTCCCGAACTGCACTGGCTGTCTCCAATTAGCACTGAAGATCTCAGGACTGGAAAATATGGAGTTAATTCTGTGCCTTTATTATGCAATCAAACAGAATAGATTTGAAGCAAAACTTTCCACACTGCGATCAAAAAATAGATTTGAGAGCAAAACTATTGTAGGAGCCGCATTTAAAGGAGTACCATGGTGATTTTCACACTTTCTCGGTTTTATGTGCTATTTGCACAAGAGGCATTGAAGAAACACAATGAGTAAAGTATTAAATATGTCTATTCTGTATTTTTGGAGAAATATGCCTTTTAAATTTATTGTCCTATTTTCAACCGGTTGAGCTAACATTAGCTAGCTAGGTAGTTTGCTTTCATAAGGCAATGTTATCGATAACGTTAGCTAGCTAGTTTGCTTTTATGAGGACGTTATAGTTGTGCTTTTATCTTAACTTGGCTAGCTAGATAGCAAAAATTATAATTGGATATAAGTCAACGTCCTTACCGTAGCTATCTATCGATACTTGATATACTACTAAGCTAGCTAGTTTGTGAAAATTCAGTCTCCCAAAAAGAGCGGGTATCATGGGGGTAGCTATGGTAACGGGGCACGGTCTGTCAATCATAGCTAACTGACAGTTCTCATTACCACGCCCAGACGGTTCGGGTGAACTTTTATAGTGGGAAATTTAGGCTTAGAAAAATACGTTTTAAAGTACATTGAAATGACTGAATAATAAAAAAATTATGCACATTTGTTTTGTTGTTGCCTAAAGACAACTGGGAAGTGTCACTTTCAACCACCATGTTACTCCTTTAAGTTAATTTCTATTTACAAAATTTATTCTATATTTGTGTTTGTGAGTGTGCCCCCTCATTGGCCAGCAGTTAATTTAAGCAAAATAACTGCACACGCTGTTCACTTGCGAAGAAATACACAGCATCTTCCCAGGTACGTAGTTCATTCAAGCGGCCAAAACCAGACTTTAGTCGCGTTTCCACCAAAAGTACCCGGAACTTTTAGTCCCAGGAACTACTTTTCAAGGAACTAAAAGGTTCCTTCAGCCCATTGTTGTCTGCGTTTCCAGTTTTTGAAACTCATTTCCTGGTCTTGTTGTTACTGGTTGCTCACTAGCGCCACTACATGGGTCGATTTCATGATTTATTGTGTCATTTGGGCACTGTTATAATTGTTGTGAACCAATGAGGTACAGTTTGCGTCACTTCCTGATTACTGTGCGGTACTAAGCTACAGTAGGGGCTACAGTCTGTGGTCACTGGGGTGGGAGGTGGCGCCTCTTGGCCTTGACATTGCGGCTCCGACTCATCGTCCACGGTCCACCTGTGCAAAGTCAGAAAATGCAGGCATCCCATTTCATGCTATTTACAGCTGCACCAGACGACCATAAAATAATCTTCCTCTGAAGTTTTTTCGGTAGCCAAGTCATTTTTACTATTTCCTTTAGCCTACATAACCAAATAATTAGTTGGTAGAAAGCGTAATCAGCTAACGCTTATTTGCTATATTTGGTAGTCCAGTAGTTATGCTAAAACAGTTCGCAACTTCGGCTACCAAGCCATTTGACTAGCTAGCTAATCCCAGACCTGCCAACCTGTACGCATTTTGTGTACCAACCACGCAATTCTCGGTCAAAAAACGCAGGTGTGGTAGACTAAATTCATGGAGTTCATCAATTAGACAGAAATGCATAAGAAAAGAGATTTTATTCATTGAGTTTATTGGTGGACATTAAAAAGGAATTCATGAAGTGAATGTAATTTCAAACCTACAGTTTAAAAACAACTTGTGAGAGTACATGGTAAAAAGTCATTAGATTGGGAAAACCATGAGAACTCAAACAGAAAAATTTAATTAATTAATGGTTGAATGTTAGAGTGCTAAGAGGATATTTCTTTTTTGTTTGCTTGTGTCTGTAATTTACTTCATCCTGTTAATCTTGGGTCGATTGCTTATGCCTTCATGCCTACACTAGAGGGAGCTTGTGGTCGTCTCCTCATTCCAGTTAAAGTTCTGATGAGGAAACACTACAGGAGTTGCGTTTGTGATTTTTCTCCCCCTTTTGTAGGTATGCTCATTATTATTAGGGGTCCAAGCAGCGAAGCTGGTGGAACCCTATTGTATCTGTTAGGATTATTATTAGGGGTCCAAGCAGCGAAGCTGGTGGAACCCTATTGTATTTGTTAGGATTATTATTAGGGGTCCAAGCAGCGAAGCTGGTGGAACCCTGTTGTTTTTGTTAGGATTATTCTTATTATTTTTCTCCGCTAAAAGTGTCTGAGGCTCAGCAACCATAAGTCCTAGAGCAACCAAATTTGGCAGGTGGGTTCCTATGCCCCCCCCCCCCCCCCCCCCCCCCCCCCCCCCCCCCCCTCACTACTCAGGCACTAAAAATCACCGATGTCGGCCCGATGGTGGCGGTATAACAAAGGGTCATGCGTAAAAGGCTATAACTCCCACACCATAAGTTGGATCAACACAAAACTTCATCGACCTATGCAGCTGAACGTGCTCTACAACTTTTTCCATTGGGACCACCTATGTCCGCCATATTGTTTGCCCGCCATTTGGACTTTTGTATTAGTTGGCGTGCGGAAGAGCTGGAGCTCCAAATCTAAGTGTTACGACATCCATGGCGACACCGTAGGGTCTAGTTTGTTAGTAAAAGCTTTTTCAGAGGATGAATAATTACTTTTCTTTGGCATGGATCCATTTGAAGACAGTATCGGGTGAGTTCGTTTAGTCTTTGAATCTGTCATTATGCTGAGAAATAGCTAGACCATTTTATTGTTAGTATTTGAGTTTCTGTGCAAACGTGCAAAAACACACTAGTATAATAAAACAATGATGGTAATACATCTATAGTCCGCTTCGTTCCGTTGCTACCATAACATAACAGACTTGTCTTGTGTCTACAGCTGCAGTTTCTCGCTGCAATTACTAATATTGAATATATACAAAAGACGCAATTTATGCTGTACCTTGCCAATTTCTAAAAAAAAATAATACGGTACTCTGAGCATAGGAAGCAGTTAGCATGGATGGTGAGTTGATATTTTGTTTTTTGTTACTAAAAGTTTGTTAGTAAAAGCTTTGAGAGGATGAATCATTACTTTTCTTTGGCATGGATCCATTTGAAGACAATATCGGGTGAGTTTGTTTAGTCTTTGAATCCGTCATTATGCTGAGAGAAATCGTATTCTCAATTTAATCTCTAAATTGACTGTAAGCTTAGGGTTGTAACTAGGTAGTTGTTTCGTAGGTGACTTAGTCTTAACTCGTCTTAACTATTGCTTGTATTTTAGCATAAACTGCGTTGTTGCTGTTCTTGTTTGTGTTAGTGTTAATCAGTTTAACCTACAGGGTCCAAGTTGAACTATGCAGTTGTTCCCTGCACTTAGAGCGGTACTTCTCTCTAGGGTTTTCGACACACTTGTTCCTGGTTATGATTATACACTTTGTTGTACGTCGCTCTGGATAAGAGCGTCTGCCAAATGCCTGTAATGTAACGTAATGTAATATTCCGTAGCAACAAGATAAACCCGACATTAGCCCTAACATATGCCAATACAGCAGTGAAAACCCTGCTCACTGAATAACGAAATAAACTAGACAAAGTTTTTAAAAATTATACCATGTCATTCTACAGTCAATATTTGGGACTAAACATTGAATAAATATACAATCTTACCATTGGTTTTACGGGTAGAGATGTCCCTTTTGCGACTGAGTGCGCATATATTGTCTTGGACAATCCGTTTGTGAAATAGACGCGCATTTGAGATTCCTGGGTCGGCTAACTTCAAAAATAGCTGTGCGTAATACCACACCTGTTGCTTACGGCGTTGTCGCCCTTTTTAGTGCAATTTGGCTTGATTGACAATTCATTTATTCAGTAGGTGAGAGTATAAGCTTTCTAACGATGTATAACATGTCTGATTTTGCATTTGGAATAGCGTTTTATAGGTCAGCATAACCGAAAATTTTCTCATCTGCCAATGTCTAAATAAATAAAACGGTAGGCTGCTCTGTGCACAGCACGCAGGTCGCGAGTTGATATTTCGTCTTTTGTTCCGTTTTTTCTCAATGTTGTATTTATTATTTGAAATGTGTATATATGTGTTATTATTCTATCTGTCTCTGAGGCGCTCTGAAATGTGCATTCTCTGCTAAGCTGAGCAATGGATTGGAATAGGTATGTGTCTGACGTAATGTTGCACGGTATACCGAAACTTCAGCACTTTTTCCATACTTAAAAAAAAAAAGTAATGGTTCGGTATTAGAATTTTCCGACGTTCGGTAGTTTTGCGTCAAATGTAAAAGCCAGGGAAATGTGTCTCCCACATTACCGATTGAGAGGATGAAAAGTGTAATTTGTCAGAATCTTCGCTAGATGGCAGTAGCAACTAAGGTTGGCAAGTGAGGTGTCGTGCGCTTGTGCATTCCCCGTAGTTGATACAGCGCAAGCTTAGACTCAGTTCACTTCAGTAGCAATAGCTGTTCTAATTTGTAAATATTTTATTATAGGAAGATGCTGTTTTGTTATTGAAATATGCTGTTCTTAGGTCTATTTTAAAGTGAAAGATCTGTTTAAAGATAATTTACTTTATAATTGTTTCATTTTTGAAATATATTTAATATTGTTTTCTGTGGTTTAGTGTTGTAACACTATAGGCCTATGCTTATTGATATGTTGAACAGGCTTCAGCTTAAAGGTTGTTAATAAACCAGGTTTTTAATAAACCGTGAATTCGAAAATGAGGTCAACCCTTGTGGACATTACGGTTCTGATCTATTAAGGTAATTTCAGTATTGTTAGGAACCAAGTATTGAATCAGTATCGTTTCAGTATCGAGTATCGTGATACTAAACCTGGTATCGGTATCAAAGTCAAAATTTTGGTATCGTGACAACACTAGTGTGATACCTTTAGTTGCGCCATGGAAACGCTGCAGTTGTAAATACACGCCGGGCCATCTAAGTGTTACGACATGCCATCTAAGTGTTACAACATCCCATCTAAGTGTTACGACATAGTAAAGGCCTTCACGGGAAGCGGCCAGGACACATCCATGGCGACGCAACTAAGTCATCCGACAGCGTCTCTTAGCACAAAATTGGCCATAAGTCATCAATATTTTAAACAATCATCATGATATTCAGTAGATATGTTGGGTGAAGGCATATGATCATGAGGAAAAAGCCATTTTAAAATCGCTCCATAGGGGGCGCGACGGTGCCAATGCTTGGACCCCTCCCAACGCCGCTTGCGGCTTTAATTACTGTTAAAATAGCCAAAGCACAACGGTAGACATTCCTGGTCATATGAAAACGCAAAGAGTGGATATGTGATGTTTTAGCGGAGTTTTTAGCGAGTGTATACATGGAGAATGCATGCTAGCTAACGGCGTTGCTGCAGCCATTTTAGGGGAATGTACAATGCCTCCTGGTTCGTACAACTCTTGTACGACGGCGGCAAATTTTGGTTTTAATGTTCCCTTACTGTAATAACTTACGGTTTACAATTTAATTCATTGCACTTGTTAATAACGAGTTTTTAGCGAGTGTATACATGGGGAATGCATGCTAGCTAACGGCTTTGCTGTAGCCATTCGAGGAATGTACAATGCCTCGTGGTTCATGCAACTCTTGTAAGGCGAATTTTGGTGTTAATGACAATGTTCTTTTACGGTAATAACTTGCAGTTTACAAATTCATTCATTGCACTTGTTAATAATTTTATTGTCAATACATTTGACTTAGTTTAATTGAAGTATGTTTTTGTATGGGATTTGTTTTGTTTCGGTATAAATGGTAAAGTAAATGCATATATTATAACTGAGATGAGAGAAAATGTAAAAGAGTAAAAGTGTGAAAGAATAAAACTAAAGTGTAAATGGGTGAATTGGTCTAATTGAGCCAGGTCTCAAACTGAAAGTTACCATAGAAAAGTATTTGAAACACACTGATGTGATTTATCTGTTATGGTGCACTTTTTAATAGCATAGTTGCTATGTTGCTACTTACCTGTACTTGTAAGGATAACAGAAAAGGACTGCAAAAGGAAAATAGCTTGTTGAAGCAGGATGTATATGTTTCATGGACATGTTTTATGGAAATGTTTATTGAAGAATGTTAATGCTTATCTGATGGAAAGATTCCAGATAAAGTTCTGATGAGGAAACACTACAGGAGTTGCGTTCGTGATTTTTCTCCCCCTTTTGCAGGGGTACAACACAGGTACGAAATGCCAGTTGAAACTACGCAAAAAAAATATTGTAATGTAATTGCGGAAAACAATCACTCAATACAAAACAATGCCGTACATTTATTCGGTATTTAAACTGCATTCCTCGGATTGAACCAGATGCTACGACCTTGTGCTTGTGGTTCTGTAACCCCTCCCCGACTCTTACTCACTCAACATCCACTGATACGCAGCGGTACTTTATTATCCACCGAGACGCAACGCTGCATAGCTGAGGTAAAATGGGAAGTGGGGAGTAACAATCAAGCACAAAAATGTGACCGTAATGTTAACATATAAAACGTTAAAACCTGTTCGGTAACTTTACGAGATGATTCATTTCAAGGGGTATATCCTAATGAGATAAATTTGTATATATAGTTAGCCGTAGTAGCTCGCATACGATGTGATTAGCCTTGTTACGAGACGGCTACGGTGTGAATAACTGATGGGGTAGCCTAATTTAGCTTCTGTAATAAACGCTACAGAGACTTCCTCTTCTAACTTTGAATCGCGCACGCTCTGTTGGAGCAAAGTGACCATTGCAAAGGCGTTTGACTACATTGACTACTGCTAACGTAGCAAATAATTCCTATTATTGCAGCCAGTCACCCAACCAGCCTTGCAGTTAGAAAGTAATAATGACGTCAGAAGACTAGGATAATGACAAGGAGAGAGAGCAGCAGACCTACTAAAAAGAAGCGAGTCCAGACCCCCCAGAAGTTCCTTGCAAAATATCAGGAGCAATGGCCGTGCCTCCGCCCCTCAAAACTTCCGCACCATGCATTTTGCACATTGTGCAATTATGATTTTTCATTAACCACCAAGGAGCTTCAGGTAATAATTTAGTTAAACCTCTAGTTACAGAGGCCTACATTCCTAGATAATTTTTCAATTGAGTACATTTTTTTTCATTAGGCCTATATGATGTGTGCCTATATAAGCTGATTCAATTATTTAATTGAATAAAAATGGAAATCATGAACAGAAACTTGGTTTTATTCATAATTGACAGTGTTTTACATTACAACATAAGTTTCTGTAAATACTTGAAAATGAAAACATGTTACAATATACAAAATAAATTATTTCCGTTTTTATTAAATAATTGAATGCAATTCACTTATGTGCGCTTCTACAGACTGATAACCATATCATATAATGAAATATTAATCATAAAAAAATGATGATGAAAAAAAGGTAGGCTATATGCCCAGTGCAGTGCAAGTGAAATTTTAGAATCAGGTCAAATTATACAATTTTGCCTGATCACAGTCAAAACTAGAATTATGAAGAAAGGCTCGTGTGTGTGTGTGTCTCTTGCAGACTTCGACGCCCCGTGGAGGGGAAAAAACATTTTTAAATTATGGCTGTTACAGATTCAGTCCCTAGAATTAACTCATTCTTCCTACGAGCACGCAATTTGAGACCAATTCGGGCTGAAACCCTTTTCAATGCATTCATTTTAGAACACAACTTGCCGTTAGCTGCTGCAGACCATGCCGGACCACAAGGAAGATGTTTCCCGATAGTACGATAACCAAACTGTATGGCTGTTCCAGAACTAAGCGTTACACTGACTTGTGGTACTCAAAATATTTCCCCAAGGTTGGCAGGTCTGTAACCCTAACCGGCAAACGTGTTTGACGGCTTGTCAGTCGTGTAAATGTCTACCTGGGCCATGCTTCACAGATGTGACAAAGCTACTATAATCCCGATTTTGGGATAAACACTGCAAAATTTTCAGTTTCACGAAGCGAATTAAGAGTCTTAAAGGAGTACCATGGTGATTTTCACACTTTCTCGGTTTTATGTGCTATTTGCACAAGAGGCATTGAAGAAACACAATGAGCAAAGTATTAAATATGTCCGTTCTGTATTTTTGGAGAAATATGCGTTTTAAATTCATCGTCCTATTTCCAACCGGTTGAGAAAGTGTGATCAGTGATCAGTGTCACGCATTTTGTTTTCTCCTCAAAATCTAATAGTCTCACCATTGCATCAGATGTGTATGAGAGAATAGGAAATAATGCACATCTGAAATGTTGTGGACGAAAAATCACTGCACCATATTCAAATCAAACTGTCTATATAAACAAACGTATGAATAAAATCCTATTGAAAAAATGACATAAAAGATGGCCATTTCTCATCAAAATTTAAGTCTGAAAATTTGACATTTCTGTGAAATTTTACTGTAGCAATATTTAATAATCCCACCTCAAACTTTCCGTGCAATCCAATAGACGCCTATTTTATACTGGGGCACATTTGTCTATCATTTAATACAAACAAGTCAACAGGTTCCATCATTTATTTTGCAGAAAATGCATATGCGATACTGGAATTTGCTGTTTTTGTGCTGTCCGATTTGCTAAATGTCAAGTTTTACTCTTCAAATTAACACTAGAATACCTGTTTTTGTTTTGTATTATTTTCATCATTATTTGTTCAAAATAATCATTAAAACAGGAGAAAGGTGTTTTAAAAACTATTTGACTCATTAATATACATTACATTATTCACTTTGTGTGTGTCCGAGAAATCTCTATCAACTGTGTTACCCATTGACAAAACCCCACATGTCACATGTCCAACATCACGTGATGTCACTTCTTTCAGTGGCAGGCATTTTGAATGCAGTGTGGTAAGTTTCTACTCCTCCTCTTCAATATTTCATCAACATTATTGTCTGCACATAAAGTAGATTAATTGCTCATCAACCGCGTTATCAACATGCTCTTGTGTACTTGCTTTAGATATTATATTTACAAAAATCTAGAGAAAGTGTATAAAAACGTGAGTTGATCAAGGTCATGTGGTGACATGTTCAAGGTCTGCAGTTAGCACAAGGGCCTAAAATGGAAGAAATGTCAGCTGTGTTACCTGTCAACTGTGTTACCCATCAAGTGTAACACAGTTGACAGGGATTAACACAGTTGTCAATGTTGGCAGGGTTTATTGTCATAGTTCATGCTTATATTGAGTGTTGTTGATAAAAACATTCATTAACTATTGTTATTACACAGAAATTACATAGCAAAATATGAACAAGTGTAATTACATAGTAATTCCATAAAAACATGTGATTCGCATGATACTTTTAGAAAGGACTAACTTAACCCTCCTGTTATATTGCGGGTCAAACTGACCCTTTTTAAAGTTTGAAAATCTAGGAAAAATATAAAAGTTTTTTTTCCAGTATGAAACTTCTACTGGCCTTAATTAGTGTAATTAACATTTAAAATGAAAATGGTTAATTTCATGTATTTGCAACCGCCCCACCCCCCCCCCCCCCCCCCCCCCCCCCCCCCCACATGTTTACATCACAGAGATACTGTTCGGGTCCATTTGACCCAGCAGTGAAAGTGGAGGCTAAAAGGGGTCAGAAGTGTCAAATTTAGACCATTTCTTTGTAAATGTGAGACATAAGGTATTTCCTACTCCCACCCACCATATTTCACCCCAATCACACACACACACACAAACCCGCATGCACGCAGGTACGCACACACACAGACACACACCATATTTCACCCCAATCTAACACACACACATACACACAAACACTCTTTCTCCCTATTCTCCCTACCTCACCTGCCACCAAAAGGGGGGTGGACAACTTAGACAAAGTAACGGGGTCCTACATCACCAAGGGAATGACTGCGCGCTGGCCTTTAGTCATCTTTTATAACATAATTGATGTATCGGCCTACAATGCGTTCGTCATCTGGGCAGAGATTTTTCCTGAGTGGAACGTGTCAAAGCTGTGCAAGAGGCGCATCTTCCTTGAGGAGCTGGGGAAGGCATTTGTGGTACCGCATATACAACGGAGGCAGCACATGCCAAGGACCCCAGCCGCTGTATTTTATATCTAGGTTTTTCCAATGTACAGAAAAAAGAGTTTGAACATGTGAGTCATTCTATAATTAGGGGTACATTTCATATCAACCAAAAAGTAAAGAAATCAGTGTGCTTTTTTGCTAAATAATCTAGTTGTTCCATAATAATCCCCAGTAATGTGCTAAATTCATTAATTGCCAAGCTTAAGCTCTAATGACTTTTAAAATATTTAAATGAAAATAAACATTTGATTCATTATTTTGTCAACGGTGTTACAACTGTGTAAAGTCAATTTGCTGACGACACAGCTGTTTTTAAAAGATGATACTATGATAGAAAAAGCCATTGAAAAAATCTATGTTTTTTCTAAAGCCTCTGGTTTATCCTTGTATCTGAAAAAGTATGAGCTACTGCCTGTTCATGACTCTGAAAAAAATAGTATATCAAACATCCCAGTCAAGTGTGAGAGAAAATACCTTGGTATTGTTATAACAAAAAATATGATCAGAAGAGAACATTTGAACATATCCACCAGACTTGATGCAATGAAGAAATCTCTGAATCATTGGCTTGTGAGCGATCTATCCATTTTTGGACAAATTATTGTACTGTCAAAATTAAAAGGTCTGTCTAGAATGATATACCCATGCCATTCTCTATTTGCATCACCAAAGGTTGATACGTCTGTAAATTCTGATGTCTTGAAGTTCATTTGGAGAAATAAAACACTATATTCATAAATCTCAAGTAGTAAGGGATTAGATAATGGAGGTTTAGGCAATAGAATTTGAAGCATTAATAGGGTCCTTTAGAATCAAATGGTTGAAAGAATGTTGGTCAAATTCAGTCTTTATGGTATCATATTCCAAACAAGATTTTTTGTAAATTACGTGGAATTGAGTTTTTGATGAAATGTGATTTTGATCTAAACTTCCTATAAAATTGTCAAACTTCCATAAAAAAATCTTACACTTTTGGAAGATGATATTTACCCACAATTTTTCCCCCCATAACAACACACTGTGGAATAACAGGGTCATTACATCAAATGGAAAATCACTGTTTATTCCTGAATGGTTTGATAAAAATATTGTCTTCATCCATGGATGTTAATGGACAATTTTTATCCCATCATAATTTCATGATGAAATATAGCTTAAATGTCTCTTACAGAGAGTACAACAAAATTTGTAAGGCTGTCCCTTCTGCATTATTTAATCTAATCCAAAACAGTATAATTTTTTCAGCTGTGAAGACTTCACTACCTTCCCTCAAAATTGATGTTCTAATTTCTGATAAGAAATTCAATAATAAATTGATTTGTAATTCGATCAAGTGTAGGATATTTGGAGACTTTAATGTAAGGGTTGGTCTTCCTTTTAATCCTTTGAATAGGGACCCACTGTTAGTGAAAAAGTCATTTTCTTTTTATTTATCCTGTACTGTTCTTCCTAAGGTAAAATAGACTCATTATAAGATCATTACAGGAATTTAACCTGTTGCAGTCTATTTACACAAAAGATTCCTATTTGAAATGGAACCCTGCACGTTTTGTGCTTCTCAGTTACTATTGAAACTATTAAACACCTGTTTTTCTCTTGTCATTTGGCTAAACAATTCTGGATAGATATACCTGCATGGCTATCTTTTAAAATCTGTAATGTCCCTGTTTTGAATGTACTCATATTCTCTTTTACGTGGATAACCTTCAGGAAGACGCATCTAATTTAATTAATTTAATAATTATTCTGGGTAAATACCATATTCACATCTGCAAATGGAAGAACATTAATCCATGTTTTACTCACTTCATAAATGATTTTTCTAACTATTTTAAATCCCTTAAATATATAAAGAATATGTCCCAAGAATTTCCAAGAACCTAAAAGGTGGTAGGGCTTTCTCCTACAGGGCCCCACTATTGTGGAACCAGCTTCCAAAATTTATAAAGGAGTCAGGCACAGTCTCAATATTTAAATCTAGATTAAAAAACGCACCTCTATACTCACGGTGAAGCCACACTATACGCGGCCCCGCCGCGCGGCGGCGCCGCCTCCATTCATTTTCAATGAGGGGGTGGCGGCCAGACCCCGCAATGCATGTTGGGATTGCGCGGGGCGGCGAGAGGCTGCGAGGCGGCGAGGGAGATGGAAAAAATTCAACTTTGACCCCCTCGCCGCGTCGCGGTAACCAATCTGATTTGATCTAATGATCCGTCAAGTAAATTGTCCCTATTTTTTTCTCATTTTAGTTCCACATTCTATCGTTCCACAATGGAGGACCTAACTCGTAATTGCCGTATCGGGTTTCCAAACTTAATAAAATCTCCTACAGAGACATTGATAAGAGGAAGGCAGCGTGGAGAAAAGTCTCTGAAATTGTCGGTGGCTCTGAAATGTAGTTATCGCCGTTAGCTACTATCACTGTCCAGTCTGAATAAAAATAATTTTTGCAGTAACTTAGCTCTGAAAAAATGTTAATAAGCTGCCTAGCTAGGCTGTCTAATGTCTAGCTATAGTGAGTAACAACAAACAATAACAAACAAAACAAATCTTCCTAATGTATTAGTTGCTAGTTGTTCGTTTCTACCAGCCACCTAGCTAGCTAACCAGATATAACTTTGAACGCATTATCTGGCTAATTAGCCAGACAATGTTTTTGTTGTTGGTTGTTACTCACCAGCTAGACATTAAACAGCCTAGCTAGGCAGCAGACTAACATCTTTTGGATGTAGATTACTGCAAAAATGATTTTTATTCAGACAGGACAATGAATATGAAACACGACATTAAACCCGGTCAACATTTAACGAACACAACTGTCTGTCAAAAATAGGTGACACGCCCACAAACAGCCGATTGTGGGAACGCGGCGCGGCTACAGGCGGCCGTCGCCGCGTATAGTGTGGCTTCACCGTCAGGCTTACAATCAGTTATAGTCTGGAGACAGGGTGCGAGAAGCCTGTAGTCATAGAGCTTTGTAGGTGGCAATCCTTTCCTTACTGTCACCTGTCAATCAGCTGTGACCCGACTTTACATGGGCTGGCTCTTGATAGTCGGGTATGGTTGTCTCCCCTCATGACTGCATGGGCTCTCCACCCCTGTCCTAGTAGATATGCAGCCATATTCTACTCCTGGCGGGGTCCCCCCAATATACACCACTGCCTTTTTACTCACTGTCTGCTATATTGCAAATTCCCTAACTGCCGTTTCCACCCTCTTCCCCACGCTGCCGGCGGGGCTCTTGCCCCAACCCTCGAGACTGCTTCGAGAGTCGTCTGGTCTCCCCCACCTCTGCGGTGCAGCCCCTCCTTCGTCATTGCCTCCACCCTGCCCACATCTGCCGCCATCTGCTGTTCCCCATCACCGTCACCCGGCCCCACCCATCATCTGAGCCACATCACCTATCATATCTTGTGCATAAACTGGCTGACATGCTGGTCACCAGTCGGCACCCTGAGCCGACCAGAGGAGGATGGGTTTCCCCCTTGAGCCTGGTTCCTTCCGAGGTTTCTCCCCATCTGCACAGGGAGTTTTTCCTTGCCACTGTCGCCTTAGGCTTGCTCCTGTGGGGGTTTAGGCTAGGGTTGTCTGTAAAGCGTATTGTGACAACTGTTGTAAAATACGCTATACAAATAAAATTTGATTTGATGAACAAGAAATTATATGGACTGCATTTATATAGCGCTTTTATCCAAAGCGCTTTACAATTGATGCTTCTCATTCGCCAGAGCAGTTAGAGGTTAGGGGTTAGGTGTCTTGCTCAAGGACACTTCGACATGCCCAGGGCGGGGTTTGAACCGGCAACCCTCCGACTGCCAGACAATCGGTCTTACCTCCTGAGCTATATCGCCCTATATATAAATCGATGTCTCAATTATTGTTAATTTAAGGTATAGTCTGTGCTCCTTAAAATCCAATGTGTATGCCTTTTCTGTAGTTGGATGTATATGTATATAAGTATCTGTCATGATGGCTTTAACACCCTGTCTTTTGTCTGGCATGGATCTGAAGGGGCTTTTGATGGTACCGGCTCTCTTGCAGTGTTGGAGCTGAGCCAGTAGAGGGCGCTAGTTTCTACAACCGGGGAAGCCACTACAACCAGCGAGTCAAAGAGCCGCCTATCCTGCATTTGGCAGTGTGTGCAGATCGCGCAGATCCTGCCTTTTTTATTATTGTTTTTTTAATTAACATTTCTGATTTTACAATAAGCAAAGAAAGAAGAAAAAAAACAAGCAGGATCAGCTAGCTAGCTAACGCAACGTTACCTGATATGAGAGATGGATGCTGTGCGCAACGTTGTCTAAACTAATGTTGCCTTTTTGGACATGGTCCGGTAGCTAGCGTTAGCTGTGCAAATAGCGATGTAATTTAGTAACGTTACATTGTCATCAGATGTAATACGAAATCTACATCAACAAATAACATGACCTCTGACCCCCCCCAAATCCGAACACTGCTTACGACCGGAGTTCAGTGGGTAAAACCTCTGGGTAAAACGCGCGCCCTAGTAATGTGGGCGGAGTTGGTTGCTATGAGGCGCTATTGCCGCCGGAAAATGGTGAAGAGTGGTGCGAGAGGCGGGAGACATAATTGAGCGGATTAAATACAGTTGATAAAATGCTGAGCTCCCGTCATAATTCGTATTTCTAGCCACAGCTCCCCGCGAAGGAGTGCAGGATTTATAGGTATCAGTGTGTACGTGGATACCGCAACGCTGAGGTAAGTCCAGTTCTGTTCATCAGCGCTTTCATTGCAGGAAAGCAAAGTTAGTCATCCAGTAACGTAGTCGGTGAATGACTACAGCTCATCTTCTAACGAAGGTAGCTTACTAGCTATCATAGACTGTGATCTGTCATTGTAGCTGTCAAAACGATAGTCTAAGTTATTATCGCGCTTTCAATTTAGACCTTGTTTTCTGGGTAGCTACCCTTGCGGTTTTGAAATAAAGTGTTTATCAAGCTGGCTAGTTAGTCAGAAGTTCAGATCAAAATGTTTTATAAAGACAATTTCACTGAACTTAAGGTGGGTAAATAGATGTAACCTACCTAGCTAATATGTTCGATATAAAGTTCAAGTTATTTTTGTGTAATCGCCAATAACGTTGGCTAGATTTGTCTGAAAGCTGGTTGGTTACCTATAGATAGATAGCAACGATTGGTCACGATAACTCACGTTACCATTAATGTACGTTAAGATGGATGATGGTTATCGGTTGAACGATTGTTTGCCAGCCAAACGTGATTACACTGTGCTAGTTCAACTAACCGATTCGCTGAATAAATATTGATACCATGGCAACGGTAAATAACAGTTCAGCTGTGCAGTGCTGACTTGACAGCTGGCTGACTGTGCGAGAAATGTCGTTGCGCCAGATGATATCGCCCAGTCTAGCTAGCTAATTGTCTGTAATATTAGCTAGATGGCTCTGTTCTGACTACACAATTCTAAAAATCTTTAGCTAGAAAGCTACTATAACGTTACCGAAAATATTTCATTTTCTATATTTCTAAGCCTAACTACACTTTGTTAACGTTATGTTCTTTTGTTGACAAGTGACAGTTATTTTTTTTACTGTTAAAAACTACGATCAAGTTCTGCTGAGAGTTCAATATCTCTAGCCAGAACTGAAAATAAATGGCATTTGAAAAAACAGGTCGTACTGTAGTACGTGACCGCTTAAGTCAAATTAACGTAAAAGCGTGGCACAGTTGAGGGTATTTTCCCCGGTAGATGGTGCGCTGGAGTCACCCAACCGATCAGCCCTGCATGTCCTACTATTCTCCCACACCTCTGCTGTCAGGTGTGTTGTGTGTGTGTGTTTTGTGGTTGTTTTCAATGCTTCCCCATTGGGAGGATGATGATCAGTGACTGCATCTCTTGAGGGAGGTGGATTGGTGTTGGAGGGGATGACTAACCTTCCCAGTGGGGTGTTATCTCCCTGAAATATGACTCAATGCTTTGTTTCCCACCGGAGGAAAACTTGCTGCCAGTAAACGTATTCCATGTCCTCCTACTGAAGCAAAGCAGTGTTGTGTGTGTTAAAGTAATAGAGAGAGGATCCTACTCTCTTATTGACTCATACACAGGACTCACTGACAGTCCTGCTGTTCAGCGCTGTGCGATGAGCACTGCACATAAACACGCCCCCCATGTGTCTCTCTGGCCGTGAGAAAATCGTCGATGAGCAAGCCATGGTGCGCTGAGAGACGTGAGTCCGGATGGGTCTCTGGCTGGTCCCATGTGTTGTGTTTCTGTGTCTTTGTGTTGAATAGCGTGCCGGGGCCAGGATGCACATGGAGAGCTATGACGAGTTCTGCTCCCGCAGTCTGGTCCGGCTCCAGACCAAGAGCGAGGCGGCGGCGTGCGGCAGGTCCTCCGTCCAGCAGGAGGCGCTGTCCATCATCAGGTTCCACGGAAGGGCTGTGCTCGCACCTCTGGTGAGTAGCGCTGAGGTGGAGGCTGCTCACTTTCCATGTCTATGGTTTTGTGTTGGATTGTGATTTATTTTACTTCAGTGTCATTACACACATACATCCCTTCTTTTGATGCTGAGCCTCAGTCACATTGAGGCTGTTAGTGATAGTAACAGGTAAATAAGAGTTAATGATCTCACAGTACTTCAGTGAGTAAGACTGTAGTACAGGGTGTACCACCATTCAGTGGTCGTTATTGAATCTGCCATAATCCTATCTTTGTAAGAGTGTGTGTGCGTGTACATGCGTGCGCATTCGCGTACGTGTCTGGATCTCTTCAGTGGTTTTGTTTTGTAAATGCGCTGTTGCATGGTAACTGCCTGCAGCGCACAGTGGGGTAGTTATTGTTTACACGGCAGCAGTAGTAAGTTGTGAAAGCACGCTGTAGTCCACAGATGAGCACACACACACACACAACAGCGTGTCTCGCTGAACGCATAACCGACTGACTTGAGCGTTGCAACACTGAAACCGTGTTCAGCTGTGGAGAACCAGCGAAAACATGGAAAAGGTAATTTATGTGTTGATAAATTTCACCTCTTGTTCTATTGTTCTGTTCTCATTGGTAAGAATAAGCATTGATATCAAACTGTTAATTCATTTGGCTTATTTCCCTCATTGTGTACATGACGTAGGTTTTTGCAACTATATGTTTCAGAGAAGTGGTCTTTTTTTAGAGAACGTGGAGACTTCTGACTTACAATTTTGTTGTTGTTTTTTTTGAATGTAGGGATTTTTAACCTACATGGCAACTAAAATTAGTACAAAAATATTTGTTGTAAGTATAAAGTTCAGCAGTCAGAAGTGCAGAGTGGTTTGCGTGATTTAAGTGTTTCATTATTGGATTTTCATTATTGGATGAACGTTGAATATTCGGTTTGTGTTTGTCTCCTTTTCCCTAAGCAGTCAGATTTCAAAATAATCATTGACCATGCATAAATGCTAAAAGTATTGAGCCAAAATGTAGCATGATTCAATGCGTACGGTGTGTTCAGTAAAACATGCTTATAAAAGCTCTGATTTTAAAACTTGGGTTTGATCAACACCTATCCTGATGAGACGAGCTGTTTTATGTCCTTGCCGAGGGCTTGGAATCTGAGAATGAGGCTAATCAACCCTGAATAATGTGCTTTTGTAAAGTCCGAGCTCATTTTAAAAGTCTGGTATCATAGTGATATTATGTTCTGTTCCCGTCACACTTTAGGGGAAAATAAAGAGATTAAAATAGTGAAGTAGCGTGTGCTAACTGCCATGCTGCTTATGTAGTGGCAATGCTATTACATTGACAAAACATTCCACTAACATTGTGAGGACATTTTTGAGAGGGAGGGAGGGAGGGAGAGGGAGAGAGAGAGAGAGAGAGAGACTGTTTATTAGTTTATTTTCATCCTGCGCTCCCTCTCGGGAGGGCTTCTGTTGAGAAGTGCAAGTCACAGGGCACTCCTCCAGTCCCGCAGGCCACTGTGGAAACTTCCAGTGAGGTGGGGGATGGGGACGGGGACGGGGGGTGTTTGGGGGCGTGGGGTGGATGGAGAGGGGGGGGTTTGCACACACACACATGGCGGGGGGGTGTGTGCTGTGTGGAGATGTTCGCTCGCGCTAATGTTTCAGAGTCCCTCGGGCGAGACTGTGCATTTGGCTTGTGCTTTCTGATAATTACTGGGTTTCAGGTGACTGCTGGGGGAATATCCACCGTAAACAGACATGTAAAAACAGCACGCGGCAACGGCAAAACAAAAAAATTGATCAGTCATCATCGGACAGTGACACGTGATTAAACCAGGGCTGTTCACAGTCAGGCCGGGGGCCAAATTCAGCCCAGTGCCTGTATACTCCTGTCACTTTGATCTGATGGAAACAAAGCTATTATTCAGATGCATTGAAAACTTGACTAGGACTGGCTCCGTGTCTCTGGAGTGTCAGCTTACTAGTGATAGTATAATTTACAGTAATTTTACGGTGGGCATTGTAGATGTGGCAGCAATGTAGTATAATGGGTAAGGAGCTGGTCTTGCAACCTAAAACGTTGCAGGTTGGATTGCCAGGTTGTACTCTGCCATTGTACCCTTGCGTAATCCAGCTGTATAAATGGATGCAATGTAAAATGCTATGTAAAAAGTTGTGTAAGTCGCTCTGGATAAGTATGTGTGTTTGAATGTGCGTGTGTGCATATGTGTGTGCGCAGCTGAGCGTGGATCAGCGCAGGGAGATGACGCAGTACAGACAGAGGGCTGCGCAGCTGGAAGCAGACAGACTGCGCAGGGCTAATCTGCTGGCCCGGGTTCAGGACATCATAGACAGCGTGCAGGTGAGTCCCCCCATCTGCCCCGCCTGCATCAGGGCCCTACTTACCCCTGTCTTACCTGCCCTCCCCGCCCCCTCCAGCCTGCCCTGGGCGCTGTGGCTGGGGCAGCACCCAGGCAGAGCACCTGCCTGCTCGTAAGGGCTCGGTCACACCCTCATGACCAGTCAACAGCCCTGGGCCTCAGTCCGTGGCTCGGGACTGCAGGGGTAATATCCCTCACCCATGGAGAGGCTGGGTCTCAGTCAGGAATATATGATGTTGAGGGATTCTGCCTCTGGCACCAGAATAGCACAGCACAGTACCCTGTCTGCTGGGGAGAGCACACTTTGGGCCGGAGAGGAGAGAATTTCAGCCTGTTAGATGCTGATGTGTTGGGCTGAATCTGTGGGCAGTTTCAGTAGGGGAAGATTTCAGCCTGTTGAGATGCTGGAGTGTTGGGCTGAATCAGGGAGGTAAGGGTCTATCGCTTGCTTTCATATTAACACACCAGCAGGAGTTAATGTCATACTGCAGCCATGGTAACGCTTGGTGTCAGATTATAAGCTTCACCAGACATGCTACACACACACACACACACACTCACATATACACACATACTCACACACACTTGCGCGCACACACACACACACACACACACAGACTCACATATACACACACACATACTCACACACACTTGCGCACACACACACACACACACACACACATATACACACACATACTCACACACACTTGCGCGCACACACACACACTCACATATACACACACACTTGCGCACACACACACACACACACACACACTCACATATACACACACATACTCACACACACTTGCGCACACACACACACACACACTCACATATACACACACATACTCACACACACTTGCGTGCACACACACACACACACACACACGCACTCACATATACACACACATACTTACACACACACACACACACACACACACAGCTCCACTGTACTCCCTCTCCTCATGCTCCTGTAGAGCTGGGGGCAGCCGTTAGCTCAAGCCATTTCTGGAACATGGATGTCATTCCCAGTGCGCCTGACTGCTCATGTGATGCCATCTGCCCCCCCTCCCCGTGCCCATTTCTGCCAGCTGGGAGGTGGGGGGTGCCCTTTGCGTAGTCCCCTCTGCGTGCTCAGAGACAGAGTTGTTGTACCTCACACGCTAACACCACTGTTTCCACACTAGCCACACGGCTGGGAAACAGCCATTCCACAACACCACACTAGAGCATGTAAGACCTTGATTGTTTTGCTAGTTTGGTGATTAGTCAGTGACGGAGTAGAATGGAGGTATAGTGATAAGCAGCTTGATGCCGGTCTTGATAATGGAGTGAAGGGTTTAGTGTGAGTAAATAGTAAAGAAGGATGCGCAGTATGATGGTTGACTAAATCAGTATGCTAGTTTAGGCTGCATATGTATTTGTTACAAAACCCTTGGAGAAATGGAATATGCTGCAGCATGTTGTGATGCGTGTGCTTTTTGGATTACACCACAAGCTATATTTAAAAATGTTTATAGTAATATCTGAAAGCCACAATCATTTATATATGTACCCATATATTGTGTATTGTTTCCCTATCTATGTTCTGATGTATTTTTGTGGGATGTTGTGTGGTCTTGTGGGATATTTTGGCTGAAAGGCGTCTGGCCCCCTGTCCCGCAGGTGCGGAAGGGAACAGGGGAGTTTGAGGGCCCCGCCTCTCCCGCCCGCAGCCCCCCAAAATCCGAGGTCATGAACGGCTTCGCCCTGCTGCCCAACATGTCCAGCCCGCCCTGGGGTGCGAGGGACAGGGAGGCCCGAAACGCGGACCCCCCTGCGGCGAGGCGGAGCCTGACGCTGCCCAACGGGATGGGAGAGGGAGTGGAGGGGTGCGAGGAGGGGGAGGGGGCGGAGTGCGGGGGGCACAGTCTCAGCCTGCAGGCCCTGCTGAGGAAGTCGCGCGCGTGCCTGGAGCGGGAGCACGGCCGCCGGGGAGCCTGGGCCGGCGGGAGGGGGCGGGGCGCACCCCAGCAGGCCGAGAGCCTCTCCGACAAGGAGAACGAGAGCAGCGGGGGCGAGCAGGGCACGGAGAGGCGGAGCCAGAGCCCCCTGACCCCGCCCACACGCCCGCCCCCCTCAGAGCCGGACCTTTCGCCCGACTCGCTGCTGGAGCGCGTCCCGCGCAGCCTGACCGGGTCCTACGCCCGGCTGCCCAGCCCCGAGCCCAGCCTCAGTCCCCGCCCACACCGCCGCAGGCCCCGCCCCTTCTCCGCCGGCAACATCCTCATCTCCTGCCCCATGAGTGCCGCCGAGCTCAGTCCAGGGAAGGGCCAGGAGGGGGGCGAGCCGGGGGCCTGGGGGGCAGCGGCCCGGGACGCCGCCCCAGAGAGGAGGTCTCCGAACTGCCGCTCTCCTGCTGCCTCGCCGCCGCCCTCTGCTGTTGCCCTCCGGAACAGCGGCCAGTCTGGCGCCCGGCAGCTCCGTGGCCTGCCCGCTCCGGTCAGCACCTCCGCCCCGGGTCCCGCCGGGCCGGGCGCCATCCCGCCGGGGATCCGCCGGCGGTCCAACACGCTGGACAGCTCTGCGCACCCCGCCCAGTCCGGACCCCCGCTGGACCGGAGCCAGGAGGGGACCCCGCGGCTCCTGGGGGGCCCGGCCCAACGAGCCGCCCGCCGCCGCTCTCCGCCCGCGGCCCTCAACCAGTCCTACGACATCGAGAGCCCTTCGCCCATGCTGCAGCGGCCCCATGTGACCTCAGAACCCGCCCCCGGCTTCATCAAGCACCAATCAGAGCTGGAGGGCTCGCACGAGGGCGGAGCCGTGCTCAGCCCCTTGCCTGTGTGGGAGCAGAACAGAACCAGTGGTCAGTGAGTCATTGAGCTTCTGAACAGTCACGGTGTCAGCTCAGTCACAGTCTCAGCTCAGTCACGGTTTCAACTCAGTCACAGTCTCAGCTCAGTCTCAGTGTCAGCTCAGTCACAGTGTCAGCTCAGTCACAGTGTCAGCTCAGTCAGTGTCAGCTCAGTCATAGTCTCAGCTCAGTCACAGTGTCAGCTCAGTCACAGTGTCAGCTCAGTCACAGTGTCAGCTCAGTTACAGTCTCAGCTCAGTCACAGTCTCAGCTCAGTTTCAGTGGCAGCTCAGTCACAGCGTCAGCCCAGTCACAGTGTCAGCCCAGTCACAGTGTCAGCTCAGTTTCAGTCTCAGCTCAGTCACAGTGTCAGCTCAGTCACAGTCTCAGCTCAGTCACAGTCTCAGCTCAGTTTCAGTGTCAGCTCAGTCACAGCGTCAGCCCAGTCACAGTGTCAGCTCAGTCACAGTGTCAGCTCAGTCACAGTGTCAGCTCAGTCACAGTCTCAGCTCAGTCACAGTCTCAGCTCAGTCAGTGTCAGCTCAGTCACAGTGTCAGCTCAGTTACAGTCTC
>CM045884.1:63671746-63759246 GCA_025169545.1 Anguilla japonica | reverse complement strand
CGCTGTCATTTCAGGCACATGGGCGAGTAGCTCCAGAGAAGAAAGACAATCTTTCCCACGTCTTTTTCATTCTCCCATCCTTTTCGTCTCTTCTGTCTTTTTACGCACCTGAGTAGTTCCCCAAGTCATCACACACACACACACACACACACATGACTTGAAACTCACCACCGCTGTGACGTTTTATTCTTTTCTTCTCTCCAGAGTTAGGAAAATCAAATGCCATACGTCTCTCAATTTGTGCCAGTAGTAGAATTAGAAACAGGTTCTTTTTGTGAAAGTTTGTGTCTGTTGTGTTTTTTTCCTCAAAGTTTCAAAGTTTTAAGGCCTTACCTTGCAGCTTTCTTTGGTGTCAGCCTTTAGCATGTTGGTTGAGATTCAAGTATTCTTACCGACAAGGCAAAGTAGCGGAAAGGAACACTTCAGTGCTACATGGTAATTACTTGAATGTTTTCGTGGCCTTTTGTTTAGGATTTCTTAAAAAGAAATACCTCGATTTGTGAATATGAGCAGGTTATTTCATGAATTTGTGCAAATGTACAACATACAAATTCACGAGGTAGCAGATTTTTAAATGATTCAGGATTAAAATGATATATTCAGGACAGCTTAACAGTCTAAAGGCAGTTCCAGTCCTGGTTATTGTCTTTTTGCCAGTGCTGCAGTCGTATGTTATTAAAGCACACTATCGCCACCTGCTGATGGCCTCAGTTTATGCAGCTTCCCTCTCTAGTGTCTCAGACTGACTTGTCACCGCAGTTTCCAGTGGAAGCCAATGTCTCGCCAATCTTGCCATAGCACTCTGTGCAGCAGTGTCACAAAGGGAATTACAACATTTTGTTTTTCCCTTGCATTTTTTTTAAATATGCGTTTTGACTGCATTCAGATTTTCTGGCTCAGTGTATTTATTTATTCCTGTTTGTAAGAATGTTATGTTGACAATTCAAAGGTAATAAAATGACTTTTTGCTGAATATTGTCATTTCTCTTATGATTTCTGTTATGTTCCAGAAAGTGTTAAATTGCCTTGATTTATGTTTTAATTTTATGTGGGGGAGGATCAGGGAAATGGCTCATTAACTTGGCGTCTCTAAACTACCTGTTCCAATCATGTGTGTAAAATATATTCATCCTTGAAAATCTTGGAGTTATCATCTCAAACTAAATTAAAATATTGAGTTTATTTTTACTTTTGCAACAAGTTAAAAGTATCCATTAATTTTCTATCAAGCCAGATAGTTTTGGTATTGCAGTAGCAAACAGGTTAGCTTGCTGACTTGTCCAAATGCAAATGGTAACATTCACAGTTTCCTCAGTAGTTAGCATAAGCATTTGTCCACGTTTTTACACACATAATAACAGGACACTGATAAGAATGTCCTGGTCTTATGTCAACAAGATCAGAGCAAAACAGTCATTCATTCAGTCAGATGAATAAATCAAATGTGCCCTCTGTAGTTGACGCACACAGTCTTCTGTTTTCTTCCTTATTTCAGTGTTTCTTTATTATTGGACTTTTGTGCACAGCCCTCAATATTCACGGACAGGACAGACGGCGGACTCCTTGATCTGACTGCAGCAGCTCAGTGTGCATGTGATGTGGAGTGCCCGGCACAGTTATCTTCACTGAATGGCTACCCTGCTTCTGCATGCAGTTCAAACCGTTTGCTCAGCTGTTCGTGATTTCCTATTTCAAATGGGCCGGTTAGATTAGATTTTTTTGCATCTGAATGACACACTAAACATAAATTCAAAACCCGCTATGCGCTTAGCTGTGGCTACATACGCAAAGGCAATTTGTCCTGTTCTGCCATCGTAACAAGTTTTACACTGCCAGTTCTAAGCTCATTGAATATGAGATGCTTTGCATTTTAACTAGGTCTACCTGAGAAACCAAAAGGCAGTCATTTTCTTACCATAATTTGGCTCTCTCAGTTCAGCATCCTAAACGTCTTTTCTACCACCATTTGTTTTTACCATGATGACACCGCCTGGCTACTTTCTGATGGGCCCAAATACACACGTGTGTCTTTATTTCAGCTGCTCAGCCATCAGCGTAACATTTTAATCCTTCTGTGTTCAGTATCTGTGCCCAAACAGCAGGGGGCAGCACTTAGCTACAAACGCTCCGTTGCGGATCAAGACCGTCTGCAGTTGGATGGCTGGGGTTCATACATTACACACAGAACACACAAAGCTTGTGTGGCACTGAGGTTGTGATGCTGCTGAGGCCAAGTTTGGGACGAGAACTGGATCACGTACTGAGGTAGCAAGCTTTACAAGCCCATGACTCCATTTTAAATACAAAATCAGAACTGCTCTGAATGCATTGGCACAACTGCACGCACACTGCACAAAGAGAAGGGTACATTTAGGCTGTCATGAAGGTCAATAACACGTGTATTTCTGTATATTTACTGGTTTACAATAGCAAAATTCTGACTGAGTAGTCATGGGATAAAAAGTGTTTCTTTTGTTTGTTTGTTTTTCACGTCTTTGCACAACCCGGCTCAACCTCTCCCACGATGCTCCCGGGGGTCCTGACTCCTGACCCGCAGTTTGGGAAGCGCTGCTATAGAAAACATTCCCTTCTCCCGGGCTGGTACCGCCTCGACATCCGCGAGAGAGTTGCGGCTGGCTCGCTGAGCATCATGGGAAGTCCGCCGCCCCCTCGTCCCACCCCCCCACCCCCCGCTCCGCAGATGGAAAAAAACGGTAGTCTTTACGCAGCGAGCGGAGCGTTGAACGCTGGCCCTTGGGTGATCTTCCCTGCTGGTATTCCGGCAAAAGCGCCCAGCTGGGATTGCAGTCTCACGCTCCCGTACCAAAACGAAGCTCGGCTGCGGTCAGCTTGAATTCCCTGCCTCGCACTCGGAGCGTGTGCTAATGCCCGTGAATGTTCTGGATGAGGTTTCTCCACAGATTTAAGCAGAGGCAATGCTAAACTGGCTGAAATGACTGCAATTCCCAGTAATAGCAGCTCTTAACGTTTTGGATTTAGCCGGTGGAAACCTTGTTAATGCTGGGGTGTGACTGGAAAAATGTGTAATTTATTTTCCTATTGAAAGCCAGGGATAATGGTATAATGCCACATATTATTTATTATACTGCACTGCGAAAATTCCTCTGAAAAAAAGAAAGAAAAATATGTTCCTGGAGAGCTGCAGTGCAGACCTTTATTGTTTTAAAGTGGCCTAGTACACAGGACTCAAGGAATTGATCCCCTACATTCATGTAATTTAAACAACAATGCTGCCAGCTTTCTCTATCATACTGCACTAACAAGGGATATTTAAAAGCCAACTGATATTTTCAGGTCAATTTATCAGAAAACTTTAATTTTACAACCTGAGCTACTTCTGGCATATGAATGCCAAATTAACACAGTTAATATTTTTCCTTAAGACAAGTTTGTAGTGTTGTGAACATTTCATTACATCACATTACAATAATTTGGCAGACACTCTAATCCATAGCGACACAAAGAGAAACGCTTCAGATTAAAGTCTGCATTAATGAGTAATGTGTATCTTCTAAGCAATATTTTCTTTTGTGCGATAAACTTTGGCTCCAAGAAGTTTTGCGGTCAGCCGTTTATGAACTGTCAACAGTGCATTAAGATCAGACTGAAACTATGAAGTGAAAATGAGATCATAAAAATACCAGTGGTCCCCAACAAGCATCCACAGCTTCTCTCCATGACAGTGCCACTTTGTTAAACCCAGTGTACCCCTGAGAAAGAGCACTGTGTTTGGGAGGCTAGCATTAGCTCACAGCTCCGTGCCCCAGTGGCTGTAGCCACTGCAGCAGATTAAAGTGTGTAAGGCCTTCGGTGCATGACTCTGATAAAAACACTGTCTACAGTAAAGTGAGCTGTAAAAAATTTGTCCAGTCACTTTGGCGGGAAGCTCAGCCAGCCTGGAAAACAGAAAGCTCCTTTCTCCTTTCTGTGGGATGAGTCTGTGCAGTGAACAGGTCAAACTGGTGGCATTTTGCTCTGAGCAGAATTAATGCCTCCTTCTGATTGGACTCTGCGCCCCATGTGACATGTCTGGGGCCAACCAAGGACAAATGCACTTTGCGCACAAAGGGAAAAGAAGCGCATGAACTCTAAGGGTGAGGTGTTGTGAGGACCAAGGCGGTGTCATGCTCTATGCACAGGTACCACCAGGGATAGATTCCGCACTGAATTTCCCCATCGTGTCATGTGACTGAAGCCAATGCGCATCCAACACAATTACAGGTGCAAGGAACAAAGTAAACGGTCAGCAGAAATTGGACCTGCAGCCTGCATTGCTGCTGTTGCTTTCAAGAGTGAAGATTTTACCGTGTAATCATGTATCCAATCACCACGTGCACAGTAGGGTGTCGCTACCATTTCCCCTCCGGTACCAACATCTCTGTCCTGGACAAGGGTCCGATTTATTTACGTGTTGAAATTCAGAAACAACTAATCGAATCATTATCTCATATTTAATACTGTGCTTTATTTTTTGGTTGATAACACTGTATGGTATGTTACAGTACCCATTTATAGCAATAATGGTGTATTTGCACACACATTTAAAGAACTGCATAGAAAATTTTTAAAACTGTAAGTGCTTTCTGTAGATGTGCAATATCAAGTAATACTGTTTATACAACTAAACAATAGCACAAACAAAACACAAGTAGCAAAAAAAACAACAACAAAAAAAAAACAACACAAACACATGAGGTCAACACATGGGCTCCACCACTTCTTATAAGAACTGTTTTTTGTTTTGTTTTTTTAACCCAGAGAGCACAGAAGTGCTCCCAGATATATGGCCATCGTGTTCCTTCTGTGGTGCAACAAAATCACAGTTGGCTAAATATTTGTACCGTGCACAGAAATAATACCAGTAATGCTGACAACAGTAACAAAAACAAATAATAATAATAATAATAATAATAATAACAATAATAAAAAATAAGCAGTGAATACAAAACAACAAAAACAAAAATTGACAAGGTGATACTGAAGTGCAATAAAATTATTGGTCTTTGGTCAGCTTGTGAAGTTAATCTGAGAGAGAGTGATCCGTAAACGTACACCGCGTGTATGCGTGCGCGCGCGCGTGTGTGAGTGTGTTCTGAGAGTGTCCATGTCATCTGGCAGCTTTTGTGTGTGTGTGTGTGTATGTATGTGTACACATTGGGCTAATACTGTAATGTATGTTTGTGTTATGACTTTCTACAATATTAAGTTAAATTTATTTACTCCTCCTTAAAAAAGTCATTAAAATTTAAGCTACAAAGAAAGGAAATGTTCCTTTTGACTGACATTCCTTCCAACAGGACAGGATTGAATGCTGTCCTGCCATTTTTCACATTCTCTTGCAGTGTCATGTGAGCCAAACACAATTCTACAAACGAGCAAACAGACTTTAACCTTGAAAAATTAAACAAACCCTTTGCTTGAAAAATGTAAACGAGCTCTTTGTGCCTCAAAAGCAGAAGAATATGGCGGACCAAGTCAATGCATCTGCTCTGCATCTGCTATGCATACGTCACGGTGGTGAGCGGTCACCGCACCAGTTTTTTTAAAGAGCTAGTTCGAAAATTCTGAAATGTGCCCAGATTTAAGGAATGCCCTTGTCATCATGAAATAAATGATACTGAAAGAATACTTCTGGAATTAGGCATTCAGGGTCTAGCCTCATGATGTTTGCAAGTGTGTGTGTGTGTGTGTGTATGTGTGTGTGAGTGTGAGCGTGTTTGAGTATGTGAGTATGTGTGTGATTGCGAGTGTGTGTGTGTGTGTGTGTGTGTGTGTGGAATACATAAGTAATAAAATAAAGGCAAATATCATTGCCCCTCGTCTGTTCTTTAGTCACTTCTTCAACAAGTAATTGGCATTTCAGAGAAAGCCTTTGGATTTTTGGATTACAATCTGTCTGGCTTTTTCCTCTGTCATGGGGGATGGGGGTGGTTATAACCACTGTCTCTTACCCCCTCCCCTGTCCTCCACTGCCTCAGAGGCAGATGTTGATCTGCTTGGAGAGCTCGCGCTCCAGGTCAGAAATGAGCGTGTCGAAGTCCTTCAGACTGAGCCGACAGGTGAAGGGGGCGTCCAGGTCCAGTTCCAGGGCCTCGGGGCCCAGCGGGAACTCGTTCACGTACAGGGGTCCCGGGGGGGCCCACTCGCTCTTCTTCAGGGGTTCCCGGGCCTCCTCTTCCTCGCTGTCGCTCCCCGCCACCTCGTCGTAGTCCGCCTCGGCGCTGGACAGGAAGTCCCGCCCGCAAACGCTCCAGTCGCCCGCGTACCGGTTGCAGGGGGGGCTCTCCAGACGGCCCCGCCCTCGCCGGGACACCACCACGTCCTGGGACAGGTCCAGGCGCAGGGGCAGGCGCTGCCCCCGGTGCTGCAGGGCATTATGGGACACGTGCAGGGCAGGGGAGGGAGGCTGTTCGGAGACGGAGTCTCGGTTCAGACCCTCTTCTGTGGCATGACCTGTGGGAACTGAGACAGGAGGAGATTAAACATTGAGCTGACATTCTTATCAGAAACAAACACACTCACACTCTCACACTCTCACACACACTCATTCACTCACACTCTCACACACACACACTCACACACTCATTCACTCACACTCTCACACACACACTCACTCACTCACACTCTCACACACACACACACACACACACTCATTCACTCACACTCTCACACACACTCATTCACTCACACTCACACTCTCACACACACTCACTCATTCACTCACACACACTCACACACACACACACACTCTCACACTCTCACACACACACGCACACGCACACACTCACTGGGCCAGAGCTGCAGCAGGTAGTGCAGAGCCTCGATGTGCCTCTTGAAGTCCACCGCGCTGGCGATCTCCTCGCTGTCGGTGAAGCTGCGGCCCCCCCGCTGGGCCCCGCCCGTGGCGTGGGCCCCGGGGGGCCTCGGCCGCCAGGACTCCTGGGTGGGGGTGAGCAGCACGGGCCCGAAGCACACCGCCAGGTTCTGACACGTCATGCGGTTGCTGTCGCTGAAGGACGCCACCAGCTGAGGTGGTCCAGGAGAAGAGCGAGAGTGGCCTGGAGAGAGAGCGGGAAACAGGAAGCCCAGGTGATGATGATGATGATGATGATGATGATGACGATGACGATGATGACATGCATGAATCCCCATAATGACACTCTCACATCCCCAGGAGGAGACAGGGATAGTGATGATGATGATGACTAGTACAGCATCGGTCACAATTCTGACTCTTCATAATCCCAATATGAATTGATAGCGGCCGGCACGATAATATCCACCCAAACTGAGAAGCAGCAGCAATGTAGCCTGTTAATATGACTGGGCGTTCTAAACTGGAAGGAAAAAAAGAGGAAAAGAAAAGAAAGTATCTTCTCTGTGATAGTGGACTAGCCAGCTGTCTTCAGGACGGCTTCAGGGAGTAACTCTGTAGACAGTAAATATGCAGAGATAAGATAAAGTCTAAAGCTCTTTAAATGAGATACAGCCACAGGAAGCAGTCATGCTGAGACGTCCGTGTGTAAATCTTAAACTAGCAGACCCCAAAAAATGTTCCTATTCCATAAATACTTATTGTGTAAATGAATTTCCTGTTTCCCAATTTCCTGCTCAACTGCAACTGTAGACTCATCTTAACAGTGTCCTCTCTGGAGGCAGAACGGTAAAAACCAACCCCGCGTGTTCTCAGATCCTGACTGACTACATTTCCCACTCTGCAATCCACCAGGTAACCTGCATGGGCTAATGTGCCCACAGGCATAGGTTTCATTTCGACTCTGGGGGGGGGGGGGGGGGGGACACACTGCTCGACCACCTAGTCTTGTGTAGCCAAAACGCTAAGTCTCACAAGAATACCAGCTAGAAATGAATTCAAATGAACATATTGAGGGGGTGATGCGTCTCCCTGTCTCCATCCCAAACCTACACATATACCAGAGGACTGTGCAGCAATCAACCATCAACCATTAGGAGATACGCTGCCAGCTAAATCCCTCCCTCCCTCCCTCCCTGGATGGCGCTACAGGCAGCCATGCATTACATTGCATTACAGGCATTTAGCTGACTTACACAACATTGTATATACTGAAGCAATGCAAGTTAAGTACCTTGCTCAAGGGTACAATGGCAGTGTCCTAGGAATTGAACCTATGACCTCAGGTCACAAGCCCAGTTCCATACCCATTACATTATGCACTTATGCATCGGTACTGGTGCAGTCTGGTTTTGAGCCAAGCTCATCACTACACGGCTTAACCGCATTTGCCGCTCGGAAGCTCGGGCTAAACAAATTCACCAGAGAGGGACTTGATTTTATTTCTGCGCGAATGCGAGCTTTTCAAAAGTCAGAGGACCGGAGACTGTGTCAGGATATGGGAGTCCCGCCCCTCCTTTAACCCGACCAATCAGAATCAGAGTCGACTGTGACAGGCGACACAGGAGCCAGATGTCACGGCTCAAGCCAGACGCTCCACTGCATCTGTACTGCCTGGCAAACAGCATCTGTCCCAAGCCAAGAAAACAGAACCTTCGGCATCCATCACTGTAGTCTTTGTGATTTAACTGCATTTGCAGTCACCGCCCTTTGCATTTCATTACAACGTAACATGTCACCAGGAAAACATGCAATACTGTCACAAAATATATGCTATAAATATAATGCTATACTCTTAAAAACCATTTCATTTTTCAGAACCTACTTCAGGAGAACTGATGTACTTCGCTGCATTACGTTATATTAGATTAAAGGCATTTTAGCAGACGCTCTTATTCAGATATAACTTTTCATTTTTCTTTTGGCATAGTATCTATTTAAACAGCGGGATGTATACTGAAGCAATGCAGGTTAAGTACCATGGTTACAATCAATAAAAAGTACTTGTGTGTGAAAGTTATTTTCTGTGTAAAACTTTCCAGAGAGTGGCTTGGGCCAAAACAATTATATTTGTCACTTAATAGCAATGGGAGCCAACTGTGAGAAAGAGAGAAGTATGAATGTGTGGAGGGAGAAAAGAGGGGGATGGGAAAGGATGAACGGCAGTTTCATTGAAATACCGGTTACAGTTTACCAAGTAGGAAATTTACTGATGCAACTATACCGCTGCTACTGCGCAAGTAACGAGTAATTAGCTCGAATCTAAATCTTGTGACAAGATAACTCACTCAGAAGCCAAGATAGGTCTGTCATGTCTGCAGTTACACAAGCATGTTCTTACCCAACAAAAACCCAACCTCAAGTTCTCTAAGGACTGTGTTTACAGAGCGTTTGAGGCCACGCAATGTAAACTGTGACCAAAATATTTTGTATCGGGGAAACAAAAGGCTGGGGTGGGTTAGGAGGCGGGAGCAAACAGCAAATACACAGAGAAGAAAAGAGTTCTCACAGGGTTAAAGTTTCTCTATTTTCTGAAAGACAAACAAATATCAGATTAAACCAACAAGAAAATGTCCTGGACAGGAAGTGGTTTGAGAAGCAATTCTGAAACATTCCGTTCCGTGGCCCCTAGCCAGAACTTGAGTCTGAGAGAGACTAGTCTGGGCAACCCCCATCCCCCCTCCCCTTAATCCCACCCACCCCACCCCACCCCCCCCTGCATCACAGCCAGAAAAATATTATTTCAAACCCATAAAAAACTACAATGTTAAAACCAAAATTAAATCCAGAAGGACCCAGCAGAAATGCTGGATGCAATAAAAACGACTTGTTATCGATCAGTGAGCAGCCATGTTACTGATGTCAGCTTCCATAAACACCTCTCTATTCAGCAAAACATTTATGTGACCTTTATTGAACTGGTTAAGTTCTTGAGAACACATACTTGAAGATGACCTATGGAAGAGAGAAATCACTGTGGAAGGGTGGGTGAGAGGGTGCATGGATGACAGGAGAGAGAGACAGAGAGGGAGAGAGAGAGAGAGAGAGAGAGAGAGAGAGAGACCCTGCACACCTTCTCTGGTTCTGGGAGACACTCCAGCAGGGACACAGTACTGTGGGATCGCTGCACTTCCCCATTGCTTCCACAGGGGGCACCACGGGGCGGTCGCAGGGTCATGGCCTCCAGCACCACCTCGTACAGGGTCCTCGTGATGAGCGGGGACGGCAGCTCACGCAGGTAGTCTTTCAAGATGCCTGACCAAAAAAAAAAAAATTATAACATCAACAGCCAAAACTTGAACCCAACTGGAAAGATTACAATATGAACAAACACTACATTCCACAATATTTAGAAGAAGAAATGTCCCTTTTGTCTTTGTGGAATGTATGCACGCAACACAGAATCTGTCCCTAAATCCACTCTGGAAACACAGCTATGAGAATACACACGCTTACATGACCGGGTTGTGAGAACACAACTGTGGCAAACAAGCCTGCCACAGGCCACCGAAGTGGCTTTCCAAGGGGCCCTCCAGCACAGAGACACAGGGAGTGATGTTCAAACAGTCCATGTTTATTTTCAAGTGTGGCAAGATGGTACAGCCAAAGAGCAGATGTTAACTCTGTCATGACCGAGAGGCTCTCCTTTGTGTGGGTGGGGATGGCAGATTTAACCTGTGCACACTGATTGCCTCACTACGCACAGGTGCAGCCACCCCTGTTCCCAGGTCCAATTAGCCTGGCCAATTATCTAATTCCTAACCAATTATCTAATTAGCCAGGTCTAATTAGCTTGACCCAGGGCAGGTGTGGCTGCTTAAACCAGCCATCCCCACACCACAACAACTCTCTCTTCATCCACCCTCTTTTTCTTCCTCCTTCTCTGCACCTCCTTTAGCTCCTCATCGTCCCCTCATCCCCCCCTCCCCTCCCCTCTCCTCCCCTCTGTAATCTCTCCCACATCCCCACTGGCTGATGCACAGAATAGTGGTGGCACTGATGTGATGCCATCCTCCATGAATTCTGTGAAACCCCTCCCTTTCCAGCCCTGTCCCACCTCCGCCCCGCCCCGCCCCGCCCCGCCCCCCGGGACACTGACCGGTGATGACGTTGATGTCGGGGTACAGCTCTTCGGTCAGGGCGACCGCGGCGCTGTCGCGCTCGAACGCGTCCCTCAGCTCCTTCTTCACCGCCGCCGAGCCGCACAGGCGATACAGGCCCACCACCTGCAGGGGGCGCCAAACTGTCAGCCGCCGCTCGGGCCAAACACCGACCGCCAACCGCCAACCGCAACCGTGACATGAACGGGCGGTATTCCCGCGGTCACGACTGTGGGCTAGCTGAAGCCCGGGGGGATATCAGTGTAAATATGGGGGTAGAAGACATGGTGGACACACAGAGTCATGCACAACAGCACACTCATGCAGCAAATTTACATTTAACATGCAGGGGACCAAGCTTATCTCTCACAAACAAGTAAGTGCATCTACCTCAGATTAACAGGGGAAATCTCTCACTTTATTACACTTTTCCCAACCAGACTTGGGTGAGACAGTGGCAATCACAGACGACACTTCCACAACGGACACAGAAACGTCACAACAATCCCACAACGTTTCCAGATCAGCACCATGCAGTCACTTTTGAGGATAAAATAATGTGGGGTGTGGGAAGGAGGCCACACACAAAAACAACCCCCCACCCCCCCCCCCCCCCCCACCTCCCCAGCCGGGGCTCTCTCCACCCCCCCACCTGCCCTCACCTTCAGCCCTCTCTTCTCGATCTCAGCCACACACTTCTGTATGATGAGGGGCACCTTGAGCGCAGAGCCCTCCTTGTCCACCAGGCGGCGCAGTCCCACGCCGAAGACGCTGGCGGGCTGCAGGGCGCTCTGGCTGGGGGAGGGGGGGTCCCACTGCTCCAGCAGCGTGAGCTTCACGTACAGCAACCCGCGCGGCTCCAGCTTTACACAGAGCTGCTGGGAGCGAGAGCCTGGGGGGGAGGGGGGAAGAGAGAGAGAGAGACGGGAGAGGGGGGGAGAGAGGGAGAGAGAGAGAGACAGAGGGGGGAGAGGGGAGAGAGAGAGAGAGAGGGGGGGAGAGACAGAGAGAGACAGAGAGGGGGGAGAGACAGAGAGGGGGGGAGAGGGGAGAGAGAGAGAGAGAGAGGAGAGGGAGAGAGAGGGGGGGAGAGAGAGAGAGAGAGAGAGAGAGGGAAGAGAGACACAGAGAGAGAAAGTGAGAGTGAGAGGGAAGGGGGAACAGAAAGTGGTAAGTATAGATGTGTGTATAATAAAAAGGGAAGAGTAAATATTGAGCTCCACTGTGGCTCAGAATGTGAATAAAGGTTGTGACCCCTGAGGTGAGGCCCAGCCACCCCTGCAGTGCTGCTGACTGTGGGAACGCGGTTCAGAAAAGCCCTGTTTAAAAACCCACAGGTCCCACGTCACATACCCACAACGTGAGGCTGTGCCCCGCTCCAGGGTCAAATAATCATTCAGAACACCTTACCCTTACCGTGCCTTAAAGACAGTAAAACTTCCTGCAAGAATTCTGACGAATTATAAAGGAAACTAAACAAGAAAAACACGAACACAGTGCCCTTTTCTTTCAAATGGTATGATGGGTTAGTAACGCGCTGCTAAGCTATGAATTCCCAGGGAACTGCGTGACTGTTCAAATTTTACCGGCATCTGAAGAGTTAAAGTATTTAAACTGTGCATTCGACCCAGATGTGCTGTCGGTGCATCTCTTCACATTTAAAAGGTTCCCCTTGAAAGGCCGACCTTCTCCTGACAGTGGGGACGTGCCCCCCTTCGGTTATCTACGGCTTATACGGAAGCAAAGGTGGGGAGAAGAAAGAAAAAAGAAGCGTGACCATGTCAGATAACTACCGGATAATTAACAGGGTTATTCTGGAGATAAGCTGAGCAGTGTGTGTGTGTGTGTGTGTGTATATTTCAGATCCGTTCATCCTAAATGGGTGCAGTGACATTCATCTAACGGTATTTATGGAAAGGGTGAGAGTTGTACACACGCCTACCTGCACTTAAGAAATACTTTTAAAAAGACAGCCGCAGACTCAAAACAGTTTATGAAAAGGAAGTACCAAAATGAAGCCTGAAATTCTTTCTTGGTGTCCACCTACTGAAGCTTTATAAGGCCCCATCTGCGACATATTTTAGTTTTATCTACTGCAGAGCGCAAGAGCTCCACAACTTTATTTGCAAATGATTTTTAGATTACAGTTACAAACCCACTAGAAAGTCCAACAAACGGTAACGTTTGAACTGTATGCCGTGAAGCTGACATCACACGGTCATAATCGTGACATAACGCCCAGTCATGACACGAGTATTACAGCTTGTGCAGATCTTGTTACGCAGACATAATGTATATCCTCCAGCACAGTTAGATTGAACAGTTATTTTGAAATCTGAAACGATGCTCGTCATGGGGCTATAATGTGCTTGTGACTGGCAATAGCAGGTCCTATGTCACGACTATGGCAGTGATATGTCAGTTTTAGGCAGTGATATGTCAGTTCAAGTAAAGTGCTACCCAATATATAAGTAGAATTTTTTTTGATACAAAATTCCTCCCCACCAGCCCCCCACCACCACCCCCCCCCCCTCGGTCTCACCTCTGAAGAGCTGCGGGATGGCGACCTCCCCCAGGCCGCAGACGCGGTTTCGGGCGGGCGCGGCGGCGGCGGACGGGGACACGGTGGAGTTGGGGTGGGGGGTGAGCAGCACCAGTTTGAGCAGCCGGGCGCGCTCCAGCTCCAGGTTGAAGGTGTGGTTGAGCGGGAGGGAGGGGCCGCGGCAGGTGAGCAGGGCGGTGCGCGCGCGGGTCAGCCCGTCCACCTGGATGGCGCAGAACACCTCCTTGCCGCCGTCGGCCCGGGGGGCCTTCAGGATCTCCTCGGCCCCCATGAGGTGCACCATCAGCAGGCCCGAAACGCGCTGGGCGCAGCGCGGCTGCTCCGACAGGCAGTACGGCCGGAACGCGGCCGGGTCCGGCACCGCCTCCCCGCCGGAGTGGGGGGGCGGGGCGGGCGTGGCCGCCGTCTCGGCCGAGGGCGCCGCCCCCTGTTTGGGGAGGAGCTCGGGGGAGTCCCCGTCGCTCAGGTAGCCCCCCTTGCTGGCGGAGCGGCCGCGGGACGAGCGGCGCAGGGGCCGGGCGGGGGCGCTGGTGTCCAGGTGGTACCGGCTGATCACGTTGTTGGAGGACTCCTTGCGCGAGTTGGAGGGGGACGTCCCGTGGGAGCCGTCGCCGGCGGGGGTCTGGCCCGCCCCGGGGCGCTGGGTTCGGGAGGACCGCAGGCTCAGCTTCCGCCGCAGTTCCGGAAGCTTCCGCATCTTCAGCGAGAGCCGCCGCACCGTGCCGGGGGACTTTATCCTGTCAATCACGCTGCTGCCGGCCCCGCCCCCTTTCTTCTGCGACCCGGGGCTGTCCGAGGGACCTGCCCCGGCACCGTTACCCCCGGCTACAGCCCCGCCTGCTGGGACTCCACCTGGACAGCCTGCTGGGGTAAATCTGGAGGGCAGAAGGGGTGGGAAGAGAGGACCAGTCAGGAGACGAAGGGGAAAGAAGTAGAGAGAGGAGGAGGGAGAGAAAGGAGGAAGGAGGAAAGAAAAAAGAGTGAATGAATATGTTGACACAATTATGAGCCATGTGGTTTTGGAGATATTTTGAGATACCTCAGATCTGTTTCACCGAAATGGGAGTTGTGACCTTCGCCTCTCAGTATTTATGGAAAGGGTGAAGTTATTCATAAATCCACCTACACCTAGGCCTGACAGGAAATGCTTTTCTAAAAAGTAGGGTGAGAACTGAAATTGGCTAAATATACAGTAAACAGTATATATAAATTCCGGTAGTGTTTGAATTCCCTTAAAATTTGTCATCTAAAATGGAATTGGACAAAACTAAGGTTGCAAAATGAACACTGCACCCGAGGGTTAATTAAGTAATTCTGAGAAACTTCACAGCAGTTCCGTTGGAAACCAGTACGCCAACTTTGCCGCTGAGCAATGATTGACCAATTGGCCACAGAAAGATTACCCAAGGTCTGTCTCTTTTTTGGTAGCATGGAAAATTCCAAACTGTTTATTTCATAAATAATTAATAATGCAATCCCAACCATCCACACGGCCCACATGGAGACTTCCTCCATGCGGCGATGAGTGTGCTAAGACCTGAGGTGAAAGTCGCATCCGGCTTCTTAAAACACCACGTCGGTTCTGTTCTGTTGTGTTCTGTCAGGCCCGGGGTGTTTCAATACCTGGGCTCTCCTTGCAGGCTGTGGCGCTGGACTCCACCGCAAACTCTTTGGCGTCACTTCCTGTACCGGGTGCTCCCAGCATGCACTGGGCAGCGTTGCTGCCGTGTCGCTCCAGCCGAGACCCAGAGCTCCCCAGTAACCCCGCCCATCTCTGCGTCCTGCTCTGGGGGTCCCGCCTGTTCTCGGGCGACCCGTCCGCCTCCCTCTTCCTCCAGGGGTTCCCGTAGTCCCCCCTGCCCCCTCCGCCCCGTGGCGGGTCCTCCTCTTCTGGGATGGGGTTATACCAAATGTTGCTCTCCCTGTCTGCACCTCCCGGCCTCCACTCCGCGAGGCAGTTGGGAAGCGATCGAGAGGCCTCTTCGGCAGCCTGGGACTTTCCTGTGGAGAGCACCCAGGCCCGGCTGCTCCTGTCCAGGGTCTGCAGGTAGGCCCCTTGCCCGGAAAGCTTTTCTCCGCTTGAGGAGGCACAGATTTCGCCGTAGCCCGCGGCTGGGTGAGTCAGCTCTGGCAAGGCCGTACCGGGGACCTCGTACGGGATGGCAGTGACGCCGGGGTCCCTCTCGAAATCCTTCCGCCTGCTTTCCGGGCCCTCCTCACCCGCAGTCTTCTGGCTCCAGGCCTGTTTTGAAACCTGGGCTTTTCCTGAGCAGCTGTCCCAGGTGTGAGCCCGGGAGCCAAGGCTGTAGGGACCCTCTGTGCTGGGCGGGTCCCGGGAGGAGGAGGAGGAGGATGAGGAAGAAAGCTTGGCCCAGTTCTGTTTTTTGGCCACGGTGATCTGAGTGCCTCGCCTGCTGGTGTCCTCCACGGGAACGGCCTGTGGAGGCTCCGTCTGTACTGCCTGATGATGACGACGACAGCGATGATGAAGAGCTTTGTAAGAAGTCCACTTTCCCATGGATTTCTAGGGGGAATAAAAGGAAAACCTCTGTTACATATGCCTCTTCATCCATCATCCATGACCTTTAACCTTCTAACTGCAGAATTCTGGGATTTGCAGCTGAAAAGCAGTAATGAGGAGAAGCTAAATGCTTGGGACTGTCGCACAAACAGGGACAGACTAACTGACTGAACTGGATAATTATGACTGGTGATTGCAAACCCATGCTGTGGCACTTCGCTGGTTATGATTGATGTTCCCAGCCCCAAAATACTCTCTTTCACAAATTGAGGAGAGGTTTATTCCTCTCCTGTGAGTCACACTGTGGGAGTTATTCCAGAAAGAAATAGGAACATAGAAAGAGACAGAGAGAGAGAGAGGGAAAGAGAGGAGAGGGACAGAGAGGGCGAGAGAGCAAGAGATAGTTGGGGGGAGAGAGACAGGGAGCAAGGGAAGGACAGGTAAACAGAGAGAGGGAGAGAAATGGAGAGATTTGGGGAGAGAGAGAGAGGAAGGGAAGGATAGGGAGAAAGAGAGAGAGGGAGAGAGAGCTGTGGGGGTACAGGGAGAGCGTGAGAGGGACAGACGGAAATAGAGAGCAAGAGAAAGAGAGAGACCAGGAAACGAGGGAGAAGGGTTGAGAGGGAGCAAAGTATAAGGAAAGCAGCTGAAAAGTAGGGAGAGAAAGAAGGGAAATGAGAGAGAGAGAGAGAGAGAGAGGGGAGAGGAAGGGGGCTGTAACATTCAGTGGTCTGTTTAATAAGCCTCCTGCTCTTACATCCTGCACATCTGGCCCCGCTCTCCTCTCTTCCTCCTCTCCTCTCCTCCTCTCCTCCCCCTCTCCTCTCCCCTCTTCCCCCTCTCCTCCTCTCCTCTCCTCTCCTCTCCTCCCCCTCTCGTGTTCCTGCATGTGACTCCCAGCGAGCGGCAGCTCTACCCCGAGGAACGCTGGCCATGAATGGCTGCTCTGTCCGTGCGTCCGTCCGGCGGACGGCCTCCCGGTAATCCACTTACACACGTCTGTGCGCCCCGCATACCTCCCCACCCATCTCCACAGCTGTCTGCCAAGCCCGTCCGTCTGTCTCGTGTGTTTGTGCGGAGGCGGTCAGTTTTAGCTTCGCGGTTTATACAACAGTTCCTTGACCTCCCCCACCCCCCCCAACCCCCCAATCACAAACAGCAGCGGAGAAAATTGAGCTTGACTGAGCTTGTGCACCAGTGATGCAAGCAGACCCCCAGGCCCCCAAGCTGATTGTAGGAGAAGTAAGTGAGGTCAGAGGCAGGGAACATCCTGCTTACCCAACCCTCCCTCCGTGTCTAATGGCCGATTATGCTTTGGGCAGTGGAGGCTGGCTACAGAAGGCACTGGCACGGTCAGAACTTGGTCAGGACACATTCAGGAAGTGGTCAAGATACACAATAGCAGCAGTGAGCCCAGTCTGTGTGTCTCAGCTGTTCACACCCTCAGGAGCACTAACAATCTAGCTATATAGACTGATGTTGGATGTAAAATGTATGCCCCTCAGCATAACTCCTGTTCTGGGGAGCTGGATCTGCTGAATTCTTGTTTTCATCTTAAAACCAGCAGCCAGTTTAAACCCAAGAAACCAGGTGAGATGGCTCAGGGCTCAGGGCTCCCCAACCCTGTTCCTGGAGAACTACCATCCTGTAGGTTTTCACTCCAACCATAGCAAAGCACAGCTCGTTCAACAGCTAGAGATCTTTATGAGCAGCTATACTAGTAGAGTCAGGTGTGCCAAATTGGTATTGAAATGAAAAGCCTACAGAACGGTAGATCTCCAGGAACAGGGTTGGTTACCACTGTGTACTGCTGTGAAAATGCCAAGGGAGGTTTGGCTTGAGCCGAAAAGTTTTTTTTTGCAGAATAAAATGTGACACAGTGAAACAACCGGGTGCTTTCAAGCGTTCTTCACACTTCAAACTGTAAGCGGATGGGCCGTGATGCCCCAGAGCACCGTGACATGCCCCTGACACTGGCAGAGCAGAACAAACAGCAGCGCGAAGCTACGGTCGCCACGGTTGCCACGGTCGCTACTCCCGGTCAATGACACCGCGGTGTGGCCTTCACAGCGCGCTACATCGCAGCTGCTCTCCAGAACAGGAAGTCGAGCGTCACAGTCCGTTCGCCGCGCAAAGCTTCCTCTCCAGGGAAGGCAGCCAGGCCTGAGAGCGGTGGAGGAGCGGGCCGGGTTCGAGGACCTCCGGCCCTCATTTTAAACAGGCCTTCCGCCCCTGCGAGGCCGTCTGTAAGATGGAGGGGTTAAAAAAATTTTAAAAAAAGGGAACAGAAGGTCGAGCTGCTTTGGGAGGAAGGCTGCCCAGGCTCTGTCAGGCAGATGCGCATTTTCTACATGCTTCTGGAACGGAGCGGAAGAAGGGAGGGCGAAAGCAAAGCAAAGAAAGACAGATGGATGGAAAGACAGAGGGAGAAGAAGAGCGTGATTCTGCGCGGGCTCTCGGGTCGATGTGAATGACTGGTCTGTGCTCCCGTCCCCTCCACAGCTGGAGCCGGGGGGGCACGGGAAATGGGCACACACACACACACCCCCCATTTACTATTCATTACAGCATACACACAATAACACTCGCTCACACACACACACACACACACACTCTCCAACAAATATACAGCCTACACTCTCATACAAACTCACAAATAAACGCTCACGCATACACACACACATATACACATACATAAACACTCGCCCTAACCCTAACCCACACACTACGTACATATGTGTAAACATTAGTCTGTCGTATACGGAAAACTGAAACTGTAGCCTCAAAGCACCTGACCATCTCACTGCACTCTCTCACAAGCTCTTGTTGCTCTGGTACTTCAAATGAACTTGAGTCAAGTAGACGAAAATAGCCTTTGACTTTCGTTTCTCAAAATATGACATTAAAGAAAACATGATCCTATATCATAAAGTAATACGTACTACATTGTAAATTAGCCATTTGAAATGGATTTCTTCGCGTTTTTGTGATGCCATTTGCATAACCTGCAATGGGAAAAAATACATATTCTGATGACACCGACGCCGAGTCAGTCCGTAGGCATGTCTCCCCTTTAGATATGTGTGATGTCATACACTTTTTGAACTTTGGTTTCTTCACCAGTCACATGACATCATCCAAGCTGCCCCTCTAGTCTACCCCTGTCTATATATATCAGCTGTGTTCTACACTCAAGTGTCCCTGCAGTTTCTCCCCACTGCCTGAAAACACATGGAATAAAATCCCCGGTTTTTCCTTTTAATTTGCACAGCCATCAGACCAAAGTCATCCCCGAAACACATTAAAATAATTCAATAGTTATAAATCTCCACCAGGAAATAAACTGTCTCTTTTTACTGGAAAGACTGTTAAAGCTACATTTTTCCACTCAGACCGAAAGTCCTTAAAAAACCAAAAAAAAACCCTCTCATCTAATGAAACAACAATAAAACATAAAAAAATAAAAATACATTTTAAAAAACAAAACCTAAATGCTTCGGGCATTCATTTGTGGTCAAAGTCAGCTTTAGAAAAACAAACAAACAAAACAAAAAAAAAAAAAAACGCAACTTAAATAGCCTTCCTCTGACACACACAGTTTTCCCAGACTGCATTTTGCCAAGCACACTACAAGGCTTGTGAAAATATTTCGGCTTCCTTATAAGTCACCGTTTGAAATTCCCTCCCCCTCCTTCTGCGGCCGTTCTCTGCGCGTCAGACGCCCACGGCTCTCGCTGGTGGCCCAGCTCCGATCGCTGGACTGAGGTCAGAAACCAAAACATGTCTGGGACTATCTCGCGGGCCATCTCGCTCCTCCGAAGGGATTTCTCCCAAAATTACAGGAACCCTGTGCTTAGCTGATCTGCTGATAGAGAGGACAGGGACTCGGGGAAACGGCTGAAGAAAGAAAGCTCTCTTTTATGAAGGAAACTCCCAATCTTTACATTAGAGCTTGACCCAGTTTTTTCTGTTTGTTTTTTAAGGGAAAGAGCAGCACATCAATCCTCAAAATGGCCACCGGTCATGGGGGGGAAAATGCCAGACCCTGTACTCAGTGTGTGTGTGTGCGCACACACACACACACACACACGCATGCACCTACACACATGCACACACACACACAATTCTTATGACCGTTTTCCCAAATGTGATATGGTTCTACACACACACTCAGACATACACACACCAACATATGATTACAGGCGCAGAATATAATCTCAATGCTAAAATATGAAAATAGGTCCGGTAGCGCTAGCGCTAACAAACGAACCCCAAAGAAACATAGGGAATTGAACAAAATGTCAGGAACGCAGCAGAAAGCTGGCCAAATAAAGATTTAAGATGGTTTGGCTTGTTGTACAGGACTTTTATTTATGAAGAAAGCTTCAATCCATTCTTAACACTCCCTTATAGACAAGTACTGTTTGCCTGATATCGAATTCAATGAGATCCTGTTGTTGTGCTCCTGACTCCGCCTACTTCCCTGATTTTACACAAAAATAATTTTGAAATAATGACTTCCGCAGGGAGCTTGCAGGAAGACCAGGAAAGGGAAGTTGTAAAAACAAAACATAAAAATAAAAATATTTCTAAACGGAAAGACAGGAAGGAAAAGAACGGAAGGACAATCGCATCACACCAATGGCCACACAGTATGTGTCGATATTTCGACCTTTACGAAGAGTCAAAGGCCCATCAAATGTCTTAAAGTGAAGTTTAAACCCTGCGATGTTTGCTCATTTCACTTTGTGAAAGTTTTCTTAAATTTATTTTAAGCCTCATTACAGCTGATTAGCTGGTGAGGAACAGAGCCTTTAAGAGCAACAATCAACTTCCTGTTCTTGTTCCTCTAGGGGGTGTAGGGAGGGAGGGGTGAGGGGTGCAAAGCAAGTAAAGTTACGGGATGTTTAAGCACATGCAGATTAGATGTGCAGATAAAATCCTGATTGCAGGGCCTAAATCGCAAAAAGACACTGCACTGTGTAGAACTGTACTGGCATTTTTCACCAAGATATACTGCCATCTGTTTTATAGCACAGACGCAAGTGTCTGTCTTGCAGCACATTTAGGCTGTTCAATGACTATTCGGGAGACATGCCTTTCTGCCATGCGAGTGAAGTCAGCACGTATTTGCGGGTGAGGAAGAAAGAGGCTGACCAGCACTGAGAAACAGGGAGGGCAAGAGGGAGTGAGGGAGCGAGGGAGAGAGAGAGAGAGAGAGAGAGAGAGAGAGAGAAAGGGGGCTCTGTTGTCCTTTCCTCATGTGGTTCACAGATGGAGAGAGATAAAGAACTCTATTGACAGTTAGTGCTGAGCTGCAGATCACACGCACAGCCACACACATGCGCATGCGCGCGCGCACACACGAACACACACCACAAGCACACACACACACAAAAAGCACACACACCACACACACATGCGCGCGCCACACACACACACACACATACACACACACCACAAGCACACATGCGCGCACACACACACACACACACACCACAAGCACACACGCACACACACACACACACACCACAAGTACGCGCGCACACACACACACACATAAACGTACAGGCCTGCCCCCCCAAACACAAACACACACACACACACACACAGAATTTCATCACAAGGTCAAACACACAGACCCTGGAACACAGGGAGTTGCTACTCAGCAGTTCTGACCCGGCCACTGAACACTGTGCAGAGTGCTACTGAGACACACACACTGATAAATGGACACACACACACGCCTACACACACACACACACACACACACACACACACACGCAAATACACACACACACACAAATACACACACACACACTGATAAATGCACACACATACACACAAATAAACTTGTGCTCACACTCACTCACTCACTCACACACACATATATGCACACACACAGATAAACTTGTGCTCACACACACACTCTCTCTCTCTCTCACACACACACACGCACACACACACACACACACACAAACACAGGCACACAAACTCATGCTCACACACACACACACACACAAGCGCAGGCATACTTAACTGGGAAGGCTCAGCTATGTTTAAGTGAGATGTCCATTTTTAACTGTGTGGACAGGCATTTAAAGAGGCACCTGCAAGCTCCAGACGGGTGAAGCTGCCGGAACTAAAGGCTCTGGTAGATGGCATTTACACAGCTGCCTGGAGCCGATTTCTCATAACCGATTATCATTCTCACACTCTTTCCCATCACCTCACAGCTCACAAACACGTTTCAAGTACACACTCACAAGCACGCACGCAACCACACACACACACACAGCCTGCCAGAAACTTTCCCTATTTTAGACATAACTGTAAGGGGGGGGGGGGGGGTTGGAAGGTACGGGAGAAGAGAAGGAAGGGGAGAGTGAAGTTGAATGCTTCACTCTCCCCCCTCCCTATCTTTTTAGGGAGGGGGGAGAGTGAAGCATTCAAGGCAAGTGGAGAAGGGCACGGAGAAGGATGAATGGGAAAACAAAAAAAAATGAGAGAAATAGAAATCAAAACTGAAAAGGTCAGTGCCACTGAGAGAGGGCCGCCAGTGTAGGTGAGGTGACAGTCCTGCTGCACTACCGAGCGGGAGCTCTCTCACGCTGTAAATGTGGGGGGAGGAGGAGGAAGAGTAAGAAGAACGAGGAAGAGGAGAAGGAAGAAGAATTGGAATAAGTGGAAGAAGAGGAAGCAGCAGTAGTAGTAGTACTGGAAGTTGTAGGAGTAGTAGCAGTAGTAGTAGTAGTAGTAGTTGTAGTAACAGTAGTATTAGCAGCAGAAGTAGTAATTCTAGTAATTCTAGTAGTAGTAGTAGTAGTAGCAGTGGTGTTAACTGTAGTGATAGCAGTAGTAGTAACAGCTGTAGTAGTAACAGTAATAGTATTATGGAAACAGTCCCATTATAGATCATTAAGTAGCCTGTTTGGTGTGCAGCCTTACGGGAAGGTTCTCTGTGCTGGGCCTAGCCAAAATGCCCAACAGAGAGAGAACAGTCATTCCAGCCAGTGCGGTTATCAGTGCCCGTAACAGGCTGGCCCTTCAGGAGCGCGTACACACACGCGCGCGCACACACCACACACACACACACACACACACACACACACACACACACACGCACGTCCCTTTACCGTCCCATCAGCACGCACCCCCGGTACCTGACCCTGCAGGACTAAGGCCTGCCCCGCCGGTCTCTGCAATGCAGGCCAATGAGCACAGAGCCGGGGCTAAATAACTCCAGCCCTCCGCCAAAACCGCTCCTCATTCCGGCGTCCGTCACAGGTGTGGACAGGCCGCACATTCTCACGTAGAACGCGCTGATCCTGGATCAGTCTCGGCTTCCGCTTTTGGCTGGGGTCAGGCCTGCGGTCGGATCAGCCAGCTGATCCAGACTCACTGCTTGGGGGGGGGGGGGCTTCTGTAAACTGCTGCTAATCTCTGCCTGGCTTTAGACTGTCATTTGTTAGGGAGGGTGGTCGCAAAAAGGTACTGCAGCTGAACTTGTAAGATGAGTATTAACACTCTGTATTAATATTAACTCATTCACAAGGGGGAAACAGATTGATACCTTCAGAAAGCATTAGAAAAGTTTAAAAAAAAGAGTATACTTGCATCTAAATAAGCAGCCAAGGAACTGAGCAAATGCTTAAACAAACGCAAATGCAGTTTGCAATAAATGTGCATTGTAGACACAGAAAAGTTTGAAGTAAATTTAATTTAATTTGAGTTTGAAGTCCTGAGAGAGCACAACAGAGTATAAAAATAGATGGAGTAACACAAAGAAACCTTTCTTCTTGGATGTTCCAAAGTTCCAAATATGAAAATACAGTGAGAGTGAGGGAGAGAGAGAGAGAGCACAGTGGCCTTTCTTCGGTTAACATAGCGCAGTATGAGCCTTCACGTCCACAGAAGCCCCCTATTCCAAACGACCGCACGCGGGCACTCTCCAGGTCTAATGCGCCGTCATCCAACCCAAACCTGTCTAGGGAGGGGTAATTTACAAAGCAAACCAAGCTCTAGAGATGCTGGGGCACACAAAGTGTTTCATTCATTTTTCAATACGCGATTTTTAAAATGTTAGTGGGGAAACATAGGACCAGCCCAACGTCCTTGATGCCTCCCCGCCTCTGCCCTGCCAACCCAAATTAAATGGACGCCACTACAGTCCAATGTTGACATAAACGCTAGCGCCGATGGAGACCCAGAGCCCAAGCAACTTGTGGCAGTCCCTGCTAATTCAAGCCGTGGCGCTGGCTCTTGAATGGCTGAATTACGTAACAGGCGCATTTTTGCAGACAAACGCGTTTCTCGCTGCCTTTGCCAACATAACGGTACCCTGTCTACTCTACCGACCCTTCATCCCGCGCTGTTGCTTTAACTTCGATTACCCACCACCCGCTTCACGTGAAATCAGACGGTGTCTACGAACGCAATAACGAAGTTAGCTGGGGCCGCTGCGTGTCCACGCTGTGCACAGAAACGCTTTCTTCTCTGTTGCGAAACAAGCTTAAATGCATCCAAATGTTTTAGATCGCCAACCTTGACGTAACCCGAGTCCAATGATTAACAAACAAGACACCAACGACGCAACGTTAAACAAGAACTGTAGGCTACATAATGAGAAGAATATACAAATTTAGATTAGCACAGAAGGGTAAAATATAAACGCTGCGTTTTCAACAGTAAACATATGCTGAGGGGAAAATGTCAAGGTATAAGTTAGTCAAGTCACGAGACACAAGAAAATGTTTTCCGACCACTGAACATTAAAAATATATCTAGCTGGCAACATTAATCGTTCGTTTACATATTGATATTAACATTCACCAATATTCACATTTGTTAACAGATACATCGTCATGTCTACTGATTTCAACTGCATGCGAATGATGCGATTTAAAAAAACTATTAGCAAGTTAAATAATATACAGTATAAGTAAAATATAATTTTCCCTTACCCCCTAGTTTTGGGTCTGTTTTCCTACGATATTTCTCCTTTCCTCGGAGCCGAGAGAAGGTCCTTCTAAGTAAAGGTTCAGCCATGGCTGCAAACCCCGTATCCTATTCTTGCGCGCTGGAGGGGACGAAAAACGGATTTATCCCCCTAAAACTACGCGGACTCAAACATCCTCTGTTCCCGCAATCGCTGGATCCAGCTCCGTCAGGAAAAGAGTATCTCTGTGCAACTCCATCGCTATGGACCTTGCTGCGACTTCCCAGCTTGTCCTGCTCCTTTGGCCAAATTTCACAGGAAACAAATTCTTGGGATTCTTTCCCAAACTTTTTTTTAACCTCCTCCAGCTCCAGACGGAGAAGAGGGGTCGAGAAACAATGAGCGCTCATGGGATTTGTAGTTCTGAATTCAACTCAGCATTAGCTTTCAGGTCTATATATAGTCATAACATTAGATTGACGCACATACGTTTCTTAAAGCGAAATTGGAATTATGTGTCTATCCGCAACATTCTCATGTAAGTTCTATGAAACACCATCTAAACTGTGCATCTAAAGTGGTTGACTCGCATTCCCAAACATACATTAAACATATATTGTGTATCACTTGTGAGTTTCATGATATATATACCACCAGGGATTTTTGGGCCCCATGAAGATCTCACATAGGGCGCCACCATCCCTAATTTTTTTGAGGTACCCACCTCCCCCCCACCCCAGGCCCACCCCAGGCCCACCCCAGGCCCACCCCACCCCACCCCAGACACAGCGGCTGTGAGATTTAGCATAGTATTATTTAATTGTATACGTTTCTGAGAGTGTGAGGTCATGTGACAGTAAAGAGTCAGGTATAAAATATAGAACAGAACACATCTATCAAAGACTGCTGCAATCACATCGCTCAGCATCTGTGAAGACTATAAATACAGACCACTGTTTCCTCTCCCTCTGACTGACTGACTGACTGACTGACTGACATCCTTCCCCGTTTTTTTTCACTCTCCTTTACTTGGCCCAAAATAGTGCTGGGGTGTGGGGGTGGGGGTGGCAAGACTGCCAAAAAATAACAGCCATAGTGTAGGATTGGAGAAAAACACGTCAAGGGATAAGAATGGGAAAAGAAGACAGCTATTTGCAGTGTGTGTGTGTGATTAGATTTTTTAACTTATTTTGATGATCACTTCATGCCATAATTCTTGACCAATTGTAGTCACTTATATCTACACATACAGTCCTACGTATTTTAATGCCAACATTACTCTTATGTACAAAGAAAATGACAAAGCATAAATGAGCCATTTCTTTATTTTGCTTAACAGCCTGGAAATAATTGCAATATACAATTAGTGCATGGCACTTTCAGTTTTGCAGTCAAAATAGTTCATTTATATCTTTACTTTTATTGTTTTTACACCTGGGGACCCCAACATTCAAAGTCAAAGTGTTTTATTTATCAAGTGCACAGTATAACACAAGGTCATTCTGAACAATAAAATTCTTAGGACATGGCAAGCAACAACTATGTAATAAGCAAAAATATAACAAGAATAGCAATATCAAAAATATACATAGCAGAACATAGCAGAAAAGCAAAACATTCTTTGCTTTTCTAACTTTTTTGTCTTGGTTTTTATATGCTACTTTTTTCAGTTCAGTTCAGTTCATCTTGGCTTCTTCATTCACAAAGATACAGTTGTATGTTCTAAAATCAGTAATGCCTTTAAGATTATAAAAGTTTGTTCAACTATTGTCAGTCACCTGTCCTACAGGTCAGACCAGGGTGTGGTGTCCACAGGAAGTGCAAAGGCAGGCATTCACAACCCAGACAGACACGTGGAGACTGGTGGAGACTCACGCGCCACAGGGTATCTACCGTAGCATACCTGCGCACACTGCAGGCTGCTACTGGTCAGTGCCGGAAACAACGTACCTGCCAGCGATTGAATATCGAAGTTGTGGAATGGCCTGTCAGTGACGGACAAATTACTCGGCCATAGCGCCCTCAACTGGTGCAACGACGATACAGGACAGAGAGAGAGTCCCGCAACAAACATTATGCACAATCAGTTGGCTTTTATGAAACAATTATTTTAGATATTAGAAAAAACACACAAATAGTTTTACAATCTGAAGGACGCTTATCCCCGCTAGCCGCTGTATAACATAGACGAAATTCGCAGGGGTACGAAAAAATAAAGCTCTAATTCGTCAACTGGCCCGGCATTCATAGACATCCACAGCTCTTGGAAAGGGTTTGAAACCCCGACTTTGCAGGTAGTGTTCCCAGGCGGGTACCTTATGTGTTGTTTCAGTAAATATCCAGCTGGCTAAACGGACTGCGTATAAAAATAATGCAAGCTCAGTAAGTCGCTCTGGATAGAGCGTTTGCTAGATGTCTAAAATGCTAATGAGTTTCAACTCTGCAGAGACGATTGGATAGAACATCATATTTCACAAGGCGGTTTATCACCAACACCTTCCGGTTAAAAAAACAACAACAAAAACAAAAAAAAAAAACAAAAAAAACAAAAAAAAAAAAAACACAGAGACGATACAAAAGCACGGAAATAGAACACATAACGTGTGCTGCCTTTAAGACGCCCTTGTTCGCGCGCACAACTAACTAACCCTTAGCCTATTAATAGATCTAAATTGGGAAGAAGATGCTGAAAGCAGAAGTAGTAAATCCGGTTTCATAAAAGGATGTCAAACATTTAGGCAAGTTCTGAAAGAACAGAAGGGTAAGCAACGAAGAAATTGTTCATGAAATAAATCCTCCTAACACTGAACGTTCGTCCACGGTGCCTTAAGAGCCTTTTATCGTCTGAACAGATCCCCGTCGCACTGTCAAGCAGAGCTTATCCAGGTGAGTTAGTATTTTAAGCAGTAAGATCAACGGCTACTCTGTACACCCGTAAGGAATTGGGATGTCGGGTAGGAATATTTACGTATTAATTAATTTGCTAAAGATCAGGGGCTCTCATACTGAGTGGGATGTACCGGGCACCCGCGGAATATTCAGATTTTTTTATTCCACTCATATTTAACACATTTATATCAAATTCATTGAGCAGGTGCTATTCTCTGGTAGAAAGTCCAGCGTATTTCGATCCAGGTTTTAAACTAATCCAGCTGGTTTGGTGCTGGCAACAAGATCTGTCTCTGTCATTTGAAAGGCTAAGCAAATGACAGAGCCAAACCTGCATTGTCTTAAAAAAAGTCCTTAATGCTTTAAAGTCAGGCAGCAGTGTAGTAATCTAAAGGTCACAGGTTTAATTCCTGGGTAGGGCACTGCCGTTGTACCCTTGAGCAAAGTACTTCATTACTGCTAAATGCCTGTAATGTAATGTAACACCTGTAGTTGATCAAAAAAATTGGATGCTACAAAAAACAGCATAAACAGGAATGAGCACGAAACTTGCTGCTCTAGACTCTATGATGTTGTATATATTCCTTCTCTTTCACAAGATGGGTGAGTTTACATCGGGTGCACAACAAGGGCCGACCCGTTTCAGGATTTTGTTCCAACTTTAATCATTTAATTTAATCAATCATATGTATTCTTGATCTGACTTTTGTATAGGAACCAGCTACAGCTACAGACCCTAGTGTATGCTAAAGATTTTACTGTGTTCATGTGCATGAGTGAACCAGCGTAGTTTGTAGAGCTGTCAGAAAAGTAAAACAAATGGATTTGGTTGGAACAAAATCTAGCGCACAAACCAAACCCTCCAGGACCAGAGTTGTGCACCTCGGTTTACCAATACATGTGTATACCAGGGATACTCAAATATGGTACTCGAGACCAGTAATACTGCTGGTTCTCATTTTTTCCTTCTAATCAGGGATTTAAACCTGACACACCTGGTGAGTGTAATCACTGGCCAATCACAGACATTATTGGACTATGGACTACCAGGCAGAAGAGAAAACATGCAGTACTAGTGACATTAAAGCCCAGCTTTGAGTATCCCTGGTTTATATAGTCCATACATACACATACACATACACATGCACACCTGCCCTCTGAGGCCATTACAGAGCCCCCCCCAGACATGTTGTCTTCCTGTCTGACCTTTGACCCTTGTATGCAAACATCACAGAATGTCTTTCAAGCTGGATGGAGTTTTTGGGCGTCTGCTGGCCCGCCTGCCCCGCGTCCCCTCCCTCCTTGGGCTGCTGCAGCTCTCCGCGCTGGTCCTGGTGCTCGCCGTCCTGTACCGCGTCACCCGCCTGCTCTGGAGACACGCCCGCAACGCTCACCGCCTGCGCTGTTTCGCCCACCCGCCCAAACGCAACTGGCTGCTGGGCCACCTGGGGATGGTGAGCAGTGGGGGGGTGGGGTTCGGGGTACCTGGGGATGGTAAGCAGTGGGGGGGGGGGGGTTCGGGGTACCTGGGGATGGTGAGCGGTGGATGGGGTTCGGGGGGTACCTTGGGATGGTGAGCAGTGGGGGGGGGGGTTCAGGGTACCTGGGGATGGTGAGCAGTGGGGGGGGGGTTCGGGGTACCTGGGGATGGTAAGCAGTGGGGGGGGGGGGTTCGGGGTACCTGGGGATGGTGAGCAGTGGGGGGGGGGGGTTTGGGGTACCTGGGGATGGTAAGCAGTGGGGGGGGGGGGGGTTCGGGGTACCTGGGGATGGTAAGCAGGGGGGGCGGGGGGTTCGGGGTACCTGGGGATGGTGAGCGGTGGGTGGGGTTCGGGGTACCTGGGGATGGTGAGCGGTGGGTGGGGTTCGGGGTACCTGGGGATGGTGAGCAGTGGGGGGGGGTTCGGCGTACCTGGGGATGGTGAGCAGTGGGGGGGGTTCGGCGTACCTGGGATGGTGAGCAGTGGGGGGGTTCGGGGTACCTGGGGATGGTGAGCAGTGGGGGGTTCGGGGTACCTGGGGATGGTGAGCAGTGGGGGGGGTTCGGGGTACCTGGGGATGGTGAGCAGTGGGTGGGGGGGGTTCGGGGTACCTGGGGATGGTGAGCAGTGGGGGGGGGTTCGGGGTACCTGGGGATGGTGAGCAGTGGGGTGGGCGGGGTTCGGGGTACCTGGGGATGGTGAGCAGTGGGGGGGGTTCGGGGTACCTGGGGATGGTGAGCAGTGGGCGGGTTTGGGGTACCTGGGGATGGTGAGCAGTGGGGGGGGGGGTTCGGGGTACCTGGGGATGGTGAGCAGTGGGGGGGTTCGGGGTACCTGGGGATGGTGAGCAGTGGGGGGGGTTCGGGGTACCTGGGGATGGTGAGCAGTGGGGGGGGGGGTACCTGGGGATGGTGAGCAGTGGGGGGGGTTTGGGGTACCTGGGGATGGTGAGCAGTGGGGGGGGGGGGGGGGTTCGGGGGTACCTGGGGATGGTGAGCAGTGGGCGGGGGGTTCGGGGGTACCTGGGGATGGTGAGCAGTGGGGGGGGTTCGGGGTACCTGGGGATGGTGAGCAGTGGGGGGGGGGGGGTTCGGGGTACCTGGGGATGGTGAGCAGTGGGGGGGGGGTTCTGGGGTACCTGGGGTGGACTGCCTGGACGCATGGAGTACAGCGTCACACTGTGCAGTTCTTAGCTTGGAGCCATGAGTTGAGAGGTTAGAGATGTGGGTTAGCAGGTGAACACCTGCTGCAGGAAGTGACATCACCCCTCGGAGCTGCAACAAGTTGGTGCCGTTAGTCCTCATGGCTGGGGACCTTGGCCTAATAAAGCTGAGCAGGCTAATCGCATCACTTCTTGTGTAACGATGGGCAAAGAGTTGCGATTCCAAAAACCACAGCAGACCTCCCTCTACCTCTATTACACGGTTACATTAGGATTGTTGCTGTTGATTGAGGCACTTCTTAATACTGTACATGGTTATTGACTTTCTGGATGTCACTTGTCCTTTTCTCTTGTGCCACTGCACATTTTGTCCTATATGAAAGCACTTATGTGCTCAGTTTGGTTAAGTCACTGCTGGTTGAGAATGGCCGCTAAATGACTGTACTTTAATGTAATAGAATGGACGGGATGCAAAGCATGGCGGGAGTGTAGTATAATGGGTGGTGAACTGGTCTTGTAACCTACAGGTAGCAGGTTTTAATAAAAGTGTCCCAGAATAGCATTGCCTTCTAAATGGCAGTAATGTAATGTGATACGACCTTGTAAGGGTTCAAGACAGTGTCAGTTGGTCTCTCTTTCTTCAGAGCGAGACATGAAGGTGCTTGTGTAATTTCCTCATTCAATGTTTGTTGCCTGAAGCATACAGAGAGCGGATGATTAAGTCTGTTCTCGACTCAGCCTTGCAGGAAGGGTTGATTCTGGATATGTGTTTCATGGCACGTCCACTGGTTTGCCAAAATCAAAGCATAAATCAATTGTTCATAAATCAATCAATCAATTTTATTTGTATCACACAGAGAACTCGCAAAGGTGCTGTACAGGGTAACAGAAGGGATTTTTTTTGCAAAAAACCAGGCCTGTACCCCCAAAAAGCAAGCAAGTGAGGTTTAAAAAAACTCCTCAGTGAGAAGAAAAGCACTCAAACAGTGGCAAGAAAAAACTCCACGATTCTATCCATCCATCCATCCATCCATTATCTATTCCCACTTATCCTGGTCAGGGTTGCAGGGGTTGCTGGAGCCCATCCCAGTGTGCATTGGGCAAGAGGCAGGAATACACCCTGGACAAGCCACCAATCTATTGCAGTCTCTGATTCTAAGCAAACCCATTAAAAAAAGTTTTAAACAGTGGCACACAATACAAAGTTAATTGTTTAAATTTCCACATGAGAGTGCTTGCCGTGGTACAGGGTCTGTACCATAGAGCGTATAAAGGATCATAGAGTTCAGTGGTCTGTGCACACCCACTGTGTTCACTTCCTGGTCTGCCACGCAAAGCGCCATGCCCTTTTATGGGCACTGTAGAAACGGCAGCTGCGGGTTCTCGTGGGCGATGTGCAGATTAGTGACTCTCAGTGTGTTGCAGAGGGTGGGGGTGACAATGAGGCAGTCACTGGGCCTGTGCTGGTTGTTTGACCATTCAAACCCGAAGTTGCATCACGTGCAGCAAAACTTGCAAAACTAGTTTAATGTGACTGGGGCTGTTGTTTGTCTAATACTTCATCCAAATCATGCAAGTCATTAATTTGCATTGGTTTTCAGCGGAGCATTCTTTGCAGCTCCACTGCAGTAGCCTACTTTGCAACTACTGGTGCATGGAAACGTATGCTGCAAAACTGTTCGCATTAATCTGCAGGATTTTTTGTATCGTGCAATGGAGGAAATCGGTATTATGAACATTGGTACAGATATTGCTGTGTTCAGCACGATTTTCAAAGCGACATACTGGCTGCAAGCTGTTGGGTTTGGTACTGCGTGTCTTATCTGTGATGTGCCATCATGATTCGACCCGTGCTAGGTTGACAAAATTGCTGTACACTTTTGTGGTTTCTAGCAAGTAAATGAACCCTTGTTGTTTTGCTCGCTCTACACTGCACCAGAAAACAACTGCTGATTAGTCGGCGTTCACTCCGGCCATAACAGCGCAAACATTGCGTTTTTCTGCTTTGATAAGCTGAGGGTTTAAGCACAGGCTGTAAATGCCAGGTGGTGGGATTCTCTAAACAACGTCATGGCCGCAGAACTCTTCCTGCAACAAACTGTATTTTTTACAGTTCTGCAAGCCGCACAAACACACATCTTAGCTTGCTAATCTCAGGACAGAGCGAAAATAAATGCTTCACACTGTTGGCAATTTCATATTCATAAATTTCTCACTGAATAACTGCTTTGATTAATGGCTGGTTTCTTTATGCAAGCCTCTCTCTCTCTTCCTCCTGTCTGAATAAAGAGAAGGAAATGGATAATGTGGGTGAGCTGTCCCCTCTCCTTTTAAAAATAAGTAGAATACCTAAAATCGGTAAGGAACTGGGCGTGTAACCTCAAGGTTGCGGGTTCGATTCCCCGGTAGGACACTGCCATTGTACCCTTGATCACTAAGCCTTAAATTCCTTCAGTATATGTCCAGCTGTGTGAATGGATGCTATGTAAAAATGTAAAAAGTTGTGTAAGTCGCTCTGGATAAGAGGGTCTGCTAAATGCCAGTAATGCAGTGTAATAGAAGCAGGTGGATCTGCTGATAAACGTCCAGCCTGCTGCTCACCACATCGCCTCGCTTCTCCTTACTTCAGTGGCTCAACCAGTGAACTGTGTCGGCGCGCTCAACGCACAGCGATTTCTCTGCACATGCAGTGCTTAGGCAAACGTCGTCGCGTCCGCCATATCGAGAGAGAGAGAGAGTGAGAGTGAGAGAGAGAGAGAGAGAGAGAGAGAGGGGGGGGAGAGAGACGAGGGGGGAGAGAGAGGGAGAGAGAGGGGGAGGGGGGGCAGAGAGAGAGCGGGGAGAGAGGGGGGGGGGGGGGGGGGTAGAGAGAGAGTGAGAGACAGAGAGAGAGAGAGGGGGAGGGGGGGGTAGAGAGAGAGGGGAGAGGGAGAGAGAGAGAGAGGGGGGGAGGGGGGTAGAGAGAGTGAGAGACAGAGAGAGAGAGAGTGGAGACAGAGAGAGAGAGAGAGCGGAGAGAGAGGGGAGAGAGGGGGAGAGAGAGAGAGGGGGGGAGGGGGGGTAGAGAGAGAGAGAGAGAGAGAGAGAGGGGGGGAGAGAGAGGGGGGGGGGGGAGAGAGAGAGGGGGGAGAGGGTAGAGAGAGAGAGAGAGAGTCGCTGAGGTATTCTCGTTCCACCGCAGCATTAGCATCATCAGATGGCACTTCACATGTCACGCAGCCCACGGGGAACTGCCTCAAGCCACTTTGGTGTTTCAGGGTCATCTGTGGACGACCGCAGGAAAGTTCTGAGAGCGGAACTCAAAGGCTCCAGCAGAAGTGGAAACAGAGCTGTTGGGAAGCTTATGAATTCTTTCCCTTTGAAATGGGCTGGTAGCCTGTTATCCAGTCAGCAAAATATGCATATTGAAAATCTATTACTTGCTTTTCGTGAAGCCGTTTCATTTTTATTTTATTTATTTTTCCTACAAGAACACTCAGACTCAGTCTGCATCTCATTTTCCTCTGGGGTTGCCAACAGTCCCATATTAGACGGGACGTCCCATCGTTCAGCTAAAGATGGCGTGTGCCGTCGGCGACACCCTCTGTCTTGTATCTCCCCCGTCCTGCAAATTTAACATACAGCACATATATTATAAATGCAGTGGGGACCAACGGTCTGAGGACACTACCACATCCTGGTTGTTTTCATTACTCCTCGAGGAATAATGTAATTATGAAACTCAAATTACACTCATTCTTTAAGAATGCTTTATTGAGAACACGGTGAGCTTATTAGGATGCCTTTCCCACCACAGTCACCGGACCTGAACCCAACTGAACACCTGTGGGAGCAGTTGAAAACCGAAAAGGCCAAACATGAAGTAATAGCAATCCATGACTTAGGGGAAGTGTTGAGAAAGTTCTGGGACAAAATGGAAGATGTTGCATAAGCTGGTGGAACCATTTTACCCCCACATTTCCCTCCACATTGTCCTCAGGATCAGGAGCCAGCTTGTTATTATCTCTCATTATAGTGTCTTTATCTCCTGTGTAAATAGACGAGTGGCAAGTTCAGCCCTACCCACTTTCATGACAACTCTTTCTGCATGGTATAACAAACAGGTTTCCCAGAATCCTCAGGAGTGGCTGAGTTGCCTTGCGAAACCCATCCTAGTTCCTGCTTGGCAGGAGTTCTTTCCTATAGCCGACACTGAGTTCCACAGAAGTAAGACACAAACCATTAATATGTAAACATATTAATATGTAATATGTAGACATGAAATATCAAGTTTGTTATTTGTCCTGCAATACCCCAGCACAGTACTGCCCTGCCCATTATTATCTTATATGTAGTAGGCAGTGCTTGCCTGATATGGCACAAGCTCAATGTCTCCTGTGTGTTAGCTTGATATCTCCTGTGTGTTAGCCCAATGTCTCCTGTGTTTTAACTCAGTGTCTCCTGTGTGTTATCTTGATGTCTCCTGTGTGTTAGCTTGATGTCTCCTGTGTGTTAGCCCAATGTCTCCTGTGTTTTAACTTGGTGTCTCCTGTGTGTTATCTTGATGTCTCCTGTGTGTTAGCTTGATGTCTCCTGTGTGTTAGCTTGATGTTTCCTGTGTGTTAGCCCAATGTCGCCTGTGTGTTAGCTTGATGTCTCCTGTGTTTTAGCTCGATGTTTCCTGTATGTTAGCTTGGTGGCTCTTGGCAACAAGATAGATAGACAGATTCCTTTATTGTCATTGCACAGTGTACAACGAAATTGAGTAGCAATCCTGACGGTCCATTCACACATAACAAACAGCAATTAAAAATAAAGAAGAGTTCAAGCTAAACTAATTTAGGGTGCTACATATATAAATACAATATAAAATGTATATATTTGCAGTAACCTAATAAAGATGCCAGCTTGATTTTAATAGTTCTAAAATGGCAGTTCAGTGGCTGTTTGACTTACCACAGCATTTGTGGCTATGCTAATAAGATATCTCACACCTACTTTTAAATTGCCCTTTGACACCTGCAGAAGGCATTGCTGAAATAAATGTGAATACTCATCCTTTTATAAATGTCCATGCCTCTAGAAGAAGTAAGTTAAATAACCAGAGAGCCCCATTAGTAATTTGACCAGAAACCCCTCTTTTCTCTTTTAAAGTGGCACGGGCTCCCGAACGGTCATAATAAGCCAGGACTGAAGTTTATCCTATATGGTCTGTGAGTTTCATCATACCGTTTTGATGACAACATCTACGGTAGAGTGTTTTCCCTCACCGCACTGGCTTTCCTGTCTGTCCAGAGGGAGAAGTACCCCCTGCTGGCCCATCAACACTACTTTTGGCAAAAGCCATGGTGTTAACCAGTGGGTTGTCCCAATCGACACCAGCCCTGCTCAGTTTCTTCCCAGACAGAAGGAAGTTACAAGAATGTGCAGAATGTCTGTGTTGCAACTGCTCTTTCCTGTTCTGCCATTTTTACCAGTGTGAGTAAAAGGAGAAATATAGGCAGATGTTGTACAATAACATTGTACGCTTTCCACACTGATGGTTTTGTGAAAAAATAATAATAATTTTAGTACAGTGGCGTGCTGTTATGCTCAGTGACATCCTGAACATGTCCCTTGCTGTTGTTGCGCAGGTTCTGTCCCTCTACGCAGTTTCGGATGCACAGCTTTCGCCATCACTCCCGATGGCACACAATCCCCCCCCCCCCCCCCCCCCCCCACCCACACACACCATCCCCACCTCATTCGCGATTAACCGTCCAACAGTTGCATGTTGTCCAAATTTGTAAATCTGGCAACCCTGGTCATTCTGCTTGCTAATGTCTGATATCAGGGTTGGGACGCATCCAATAGTAGCTGGACCTGCCCACGAGCACCCCCCAGAATCACATCAGCAGAGACACTGTGGCGCGAAAGTGCGTCATAATAGAATGACTCTTGGTGAACTTCGATTTGGGAGTGGTGAGATTTCACAAGGAAGGAGTCTTGGGACCTAAAGCCTGGCTTTACGACACAAACAACAAAAGAAGATTAAAATGAAGCATAAACAAAGGGTCTTTCATTAATCCTTGTTCCACAACTGACAATAATGCAAACTTAATTTTATTTAATTTTTTTAGCATTGTTGCTATCATTGTAATATTATCATAAACATCATAATGTTAAAATAAATATGTGCAATGCAATGTTTGTTTTTGCCAATATTTGTTTGGCCAACTTCCTTGCAGGGGAAAAAGTTTAACCCTCGTACCGAGTGTATAATACTCAGGAAATATTGAAGGAATAATCAGTGGCTCTAAAGATAGGGGACCACTATAAAGAGGCTCACCAACATCAGGATCAGGTTTCTGAAATCGAGGAACAACCTATTTCTATTCTTACAGTCAGAAAAGGCCATAGAAATATTAAATAACTCAATTAGCAAATCCGTGCGGGGATTCTGGTGTGCAGCCTTGTGCTCCTGCGCAGGTTGTGTGACCCTCCTCCTGTTCCCTCAGATCCGGAACTCGGAGGAGGGGCTTCAGTCCGTGGACGAGCTGGTGAGGACGTACCGTCACTCCTGCGCCTGGTTTCTGGGGCCCTTCTACACCCTGGTGCGACTTTTCCACCCCGATTTCACCAAGCCCATCCTGACGGCCTCCGGTACCTAACCCCCCCCAAACCGACTCTCACATCAGCTGTGTTTGTTTACAGCACTGCTTCATTAGGCAGCTTCCCTGCATGCAGTTCTGAATTCTCTCTCTCTCTCTCTCTCTCTCTCTCTCTCTCTCTCTCTCTCTCTCTCTCTCACTCTTTGGGTCTGCAGCCTCCATCACCTTCAAGGACGAGCTGTTTTATGGGTTTCTGCGTCCGTGGCTGGGTAAATCCAATCACACACCCCCCCCCCCCCACTTCAGTTATGGAACTGAAGTGTTTGTGTTTGTGTTTGTGTTATGGAACTGAGTGTGTGTGTTGTGGAACTGAGTGTGTGTGTTTGTGTTACAGAACTGAGGTTTGTGTGTTTGTGTTACAGAACTGAGGTTTGTGTGTCTGTGTTATGGAACTGAGGTTTGTGTTTATGTTATGGAACCAAGGTGTGTTTGTGTTATGGAACTGAGGTGCTTGTGTTTGCGTTATGGAACGGAGGTGTTTGTGTTTGTGTTATGGAACTGAGGTGTTTGTGTTTGTGTTATGGAACTGAGGTGTTTGTGTTATGGAACTGAGGTGTTTGTGTTTGTGTTATGGAACTGAGGTGTAAGTGTGTGTGTTATGGAACTGAGGTGTTTGTGTTTGTGTTATGGAACGGAGGTGTAAGTGTGTGTGTTATGGAACTGAGGTGTTTGTGTTTGTGTTATGGAACTGAGGTGTTTGTGTTTGTGTTATGGAACGGAGGTGTAAGTGTGTGTGTTGTGGAACTGAGGCGTAAGTGTGTGTGTTATGGAACTGAGGTGTAAGTGTGTGTGTTGCAGGGCCGGGTCTCCTCTTGAGCAACGGGGAGCACTGGTCCCGTCACAGACGCCTCCTCACCCCCGCCTTCCACTTTGACATTCTCAAGAGCTACGTGGAGATTTTCAACAAGTCCACCGACATCATGCACGTGAGTCCCGCTGCGGGAGGGGGGCCGGGATGCCTGAGTGATGTCACACCGGCGTGAGAGAGAGGCCGCGTTACGCGCGCGTCTGGAATCCGTTTGGGGAAGGAATGCGCGGCCCGACGGCCTCCGCTTCCCGAAAACGAGCGCGGGGTCTGCGACGATACCCGTCGTGTCGCGTCAGGGACACTCAGTTCAGATCCGAACAGGGCAGCAGCCATAATAAAAAACAACAGCCCTAAACGTTTTTTTAATTTATTATTTTTTTTGCACTCGTTGTGTCATTCCCAACATTCCTATGTCTGGTTATGGAGAGAAAAACTTTCTTCCGTTTTTTTTTACCTTCTTCCCATAGTGCCTAAGCAATGACCGCTCTTCTCTGTACCCTGACCTGCTCCTGCTGTTCTACGGTCCTCTGGCTGTTTTATGTCTTCTTTTCCACCATGTTTTTAAGACACTTAAAAACAGTGATATCGTCTTTCTGTTATGAACTTTCCCAGTTTCCCAAGGAGCAGTGCTCTCTTTTTATTCCAACAGCATTGAGAGTAATTCAGTGAGAGGTCTCAGAGTTTTAAGTGTCTATAAAACCGTTTCAGACCGTTATATGTCACAGACATGTACATGAATAGTTGGGTTCAAAGGTGGTTAAAATACCGTGTTTATTAATCAGCTCTTATTGTTCTTTAGATAGTTACAGTAAAAGCTGATAACCTGTAAAACTAACAGATTGATTTTGTGTTGCTTGAAGTCCCTCATATAGCCGGTCAGTGTTAAACAGCGCTGTTATTTAGAGTTAATGTAAAGGTGTCACATAAGTGATTACGGGGATATGGGGATATGCCACGTTAAGTGTAATTTGTGCCCCGTGTTTAACTATAACCATTTAAAGTCTAATTTCTGCCCCATGTTCTATGTAAACATTGGAGGACCAAAGTAATACTCCTAGTCTGGTGGCTGTTGTTGATATGACAAATGAAGTGTGATTCTGCTAACGTGTGATCATTTGTCACCACTTTACTGGCAGTGGAAACAGACTCTTAAAATAAAGGGAGACCAAACAGAGGCGCTCAGGTACTGCCATTCTGTGCTGTAGTATCTCAGGGCAGCCACTGCTTCTTGTTCTCCTGTCAGTTGCTCCTAATCGACAGAAACACCGCGCTCCCTCTCCTCATTCTGAAGTCCTCTGAGTGTGAACTCTGAACTAACGCAGATCTCTCCTTTATAATGCTCCACCCCCTTTTTTTTCCTCCAAGTTTGGGATGCCCCATCCTTTTGTTATCAGCCCCCCTTGCCGCTATCGGACCTAGCGCTAACCGTGCGTTGCCCTGCGGGGCTGTCGGCCACAGTCATCGTTGCGCACGGCCTGTTGACCCCCCGAAACAGTGCCTTAACCGGATGAGCCCCCCAGCAGCCCCAGATCTCACCTTTCACACGGATACTGTAATAATTAAATCCCCGAGATTATATAAATATATGCATATATATTACTGCATTCATTCATGTGATTATTTATTTAAAAAAGGCATATTTCCTCATTTAATTTAGTCCAAATGGGGTTCCATAGGCATGCCGAATGCAGTGTAACGGTTACAGCGGTGAGTCAGTCCGTCACAGTCTGTCGCTCTGTGGACTTGATGCTCTTAGGGTCTTGGTTCCAGTTGAGATGCAGAAAAATATTCTCAGATTTCTGCAGCTGAGGAAACAGCTGGAGTAGAATGCTATGAATGTGACTGATCTGAGCCCAGTGGCTCCTGCAGTGGATTCTGTGTGCTGTGAATGTGAGAGCAGGAACAGGGCCAGTATTTGGCAAGTCACTATTCTGTCACGTGAAGCTTTTCTCAAGCAGTACTTATAATAAAATGAAGGGAAAAAAACTAGTATTAAATCCGGTTGTAGTATTGTAGGCGGAATCAGTGCCATAAACTCCCAAGAGCTGTTGCAGAGGAAGCAGGGAAAGATCTGCTGACAAAAAACTGTTTACTTCCTGTGCAGAATATAGATCATCTGTTCTCTGTCCTGTAATAACCCCTCTGTCAATCTCTCGCTCACTCTCTCACTCTCCGTCTTTCTCTCTGTCTCTCGTACACATTCACGCACAGACATACACACACATCATATATATGCACCAAAAATATTTTGAAACTAAAGCCAAAGATACGTTCGCATTAGCGCTTCCCAAAATGGGAAGATAGTTGTGATTTTTGGAGGGTGGCGAGCACGCGTCTCCACAGCAGCTCCCAGTGGGAGGCCCTAACGAGGTTTAATTCGTTACATAATCACCAGAGACCAATCAGTGATCAGGAGCAAGATTCAATAGAGTGTACGTAAAGGAAATTTTGGAATAAAAAATCTTGCACTCTCTTTCGTTCTGCTTAGCAGAAGGAACAGTGAGGCAGAAAAACTGAGAAATTTGTTTGGCGTCATGGACAACTACAATAATATTTTTAGAAAATATTTTCACTGCAGGTCTCAAGACAGTATAGACCAGACCTGGGTGAAATACATATTTGGTTTGGATTCAAATACTTTTCAACGCCTTACTGATCTTGTCTGGCGTATTGGAACCGATGAAATACTCTCAAAAAGTATTTACTCCTGCCTTTTGGTCATATTGGCAGGCTCAGTTACACCAGGCAAGATCAATAAAGCACAGAAAAGTATTTGAATCCAAAAAAATGTATTTTGCCCAGGGCTGGTCTGTACTGTCTTGAGACCTGCAGTGAAAATATTTTCTAAAAATATTATTGATTTCATGTTTAGTGAATGTCCCTGGCAGTGTAGGTTTCAGCACAGTACAATATACGGCTCCTGAGATTGATACCTGAGACTCGTCAGGACGGTGCGTGTAAATGCTCGTGCGTAACAGCACACCTGTGCCTTTGCCCCCGCCGCAGGAGAAATGGCGCCGCCTGGTGGCCGATGGGCAGCCCTGCCTGGACATGTTCGAGCAGGTCAGTCTGATGACCCTGGACAGCCTGCTGAAGTGCACCTTCAGCTACGACAGCAAATGCCAGGAGTGAGCTTCCTTCTGCCCGCACCCGTTGCCCCCCCGTACACTGAGACTCAGGGAACAACGCACAAGACCCACGCCACACGTTTGTTTTCTGCAGTTGAAATAAGTTTCATGCCCACTGATAACTTCCTTTGTTGATTTTGTTTGTATGTTATTTCTGACTGTGCTTATCAAATCAAAAATCGAATCATATTTATGTAGTGCATTTTAGTAATAGTTTGTCATAGTATGCTTTACCCTACAACCGTAGCCCAAAAAACGGGGAAACTCCCTTGGTGACATGCAAGATGTAAGAATGTTGGGGGGAGCCAGACTCACTAGTGGGTTCACAGAATGAGGGCAGGCAAATGCTGAGCTTATTCTGTGATCACTGTGTTGTTTGTAGGGCTACCAAATTTTGCCCCTTACTAGCTGAGAGCACAGTAATAGTTTTTTTTCCATTCAATTTCAATTCAGTTTTATTTGGTTTTTACAGAGAACTGTCACAAAGACGCTTTACAGAGCAGCAAGACAAGAGACAGTGCAAACACGAGTCCTGAACCCCCAAATTTGCTCCAGCCTCTTCTTTTGATTACTGAAATCACACTGTCAATTGTTTTTGGTGTTTCTGGCTCTGACTGTGCAGCCATAGAGAATAGATCTTCACTGTCTGACTGCCTGAGCAGCTCCCACTGAGAACAGTCAACAGCAGTACCTTATTTGACCACCAGGCGACAGTGTAGCTGCAGAGGCTGAATGGTCTCCACTCTGACATTTTTAACATTGTTTCACATGATAAATCCCAGCTGCAGACTGAAGTTAAGCTCTTCTGTCACACACACACACACAATACCAGACTGCCTAGTAACTGCATTCTTACTCCACCGTACAACTACTACTATTCATTTTTGCATATACGCAATTTGTGTTCATCACATATACACAATTTTCACAGTTTTTGTACATAACGATTCTATTTTTAGAAATACTTTAAAATTGTATATTTCTGTATTGGCTGGACTGTTTATATTGTATTTATTGTATCCATCAATTCCTTTTTATTTTAAAACTGTTTTAAAATGAAACTTGCTTTGACTTGGACACGCTCTCAAACAGGCGCCCCAGCGAGTACATCGCGGCCATCTACGAGCTGAGCGCCCTGGTGGTGAAGAGGGAGTACCGCATGGCGCACCACTGGGACTGGCTGTACTGGCGCTCTCCGGAGGGCCAGCGTTTCCGCCACTCCTGCGCCGTGGTGCACAAGTTCACCGCCGACATCGTCCAGAGGCGCCGCGCACAGCTGGTCCACCAGGGGGAGCCAGAGAAGCACGCCGCAGACACCGGGACTCGCAGGAGGAAACTGACAGACTTCATCGACGTGCTGCTTCTGTCGAAGGTGTGTATGTGCGTGCGTGCACATGTGTGCGCATCTGTGTGTGTGTGTGTGCGCATGTGTGCGTGTGTCTGTGCCTGTGCATGCATGTGTGTGTATAGTGTGTGGAAAGAGAAATAGATATAGATGGAATGAGAAAGACATGGAAAGAAATGGAAAAACTTTCTAACTACAGGGGTGAATAAAGTAAGGATCCTGTACCAGAGAGCAGGATGTATGGCAGAGAACGACAGGAAAAAACGAGGGATAGAAGAGAATGGAGTGTGACTATGAATATGAAGAAGGGAAAAGGTTGAGTAAGGGTACACTGGAGAAAGAGGTGGAGAGATGGCGGAACGTTATGGGTTATGAGGGCTGGCCTTTATAAAGCAAAATCAGCAGTATTTAAATTGGTTGCAGTCTTGTTATTCCATAGCTGAAACCAAAACACCTGTAGCATTCACTGTGAATGTGGATTGAATGAAATGAGCGTGTGAACCAGCGCTGTTTTTCAGGACGAGGAGGGAAACGGCCTGACGGATGAAGAAATCAAAGCGGAGGCCGACACATTCATGTTTGAAGGTGATGCTTGTGTGTGTGTGTGTGTGTGTGTTTGTTTTAGTGTGTGTCTGTGTGTGTGTATGTGTGTGTCACAACTTATTCCTTTATTTTTCTTACCCTTTCTGCCTTCTGTTCTTCTCTTCTTATTCTGTTTTTCGTCTACCTTCTCTCCCTGCCTCTTGTCCGTTCATATCCCCTAATCTTGTCTCTCTCTCTCTATCTCCCCCCCAGGTCATGACACCACTGCGAGTGGTATCTCCTGGGTGCTGTATAACCTGGCCGCGCACCCGCAGTACCAGGACCAGTGTCGCGCCGAGATCAACAGCCTGCTGGACGGCCGGGACGCGGAGGAGATCGAGTGGTCAGGGAACAGTCTTCCTCTCCTCTTCCTCATAACCTGCATGACTCATTCCCTACCTTAGTCTTGGCGATTGACAGTAATGACTTAGGCAACTGTGGTGCTCATTGACACTAATGGCTGAGGCACTGTGGGAGTGGCTATGGTGGTGATTGACAGTAATGACTGAGGCATGGTCTGTGGGAGTGGCCTTGTTGGTGGTGATCGACAGTAATGACTCAGGAAAGATTTGTGGGTGTGGCCTTGTTGGTGGTGATTGACAGTAATGGCTGAGGCAAGGTGAATGGGTGTGGCCTTGGTGGTGATTGACAGCACTAACTGAGGAATGATGTGTGTGTGGGTGTGGCTGCAGGGATGATCTGACCAACTTGCCCTTCACCACCATGTGCATCAAGGAGAGCCTGAGGCTCCACCCCCCGGTCACCACTGTCACCCGACGCTTTAACCAGGACATGACCGTGCCCGAGGGGCGGGTCATACCAAAAGGTGGGTGGGTTTAGGTTCCATTCACAGGTGAGGCACACTGTTGTACCTTTGAACAAAGCACCAAAACTGAATTGCTTTGAGTAAATGTACACCTATCCCAATTAGTAATATATAAAAATTCCAACTGCTAGTCACTTCAGAGAGTACCTGCTAAGGTCATAATGAGGGGGTGGATTGTACCATTTATCAGATCTGTAAAATTGGGGGGGGGGGGGGGGGGGGGGGGGGTGGTGTTGAAGGCTCTGTTTAAAAATTCATGGTGACATTTTGAAAACATTTGGAAAGAAACTGCTTCAAAAAAAACTGCTTCATTCCCCAGGAAACATCTGCCTGGTGAGCATCTACGGGACCCATCACAATCCAGAGCTCTGGCCCAACCCAGAAGTGAGTGGTTCTGTACACACACACTGCACTCCTGTGACAGCACTGCAATCTGGCTCCAGGTACTAAAACTACTACACGTCTCTCTCTCTCTCTGATCTCCCCCTCTTTTTATCTCTCTGTCTCTACTCTCTGAAGGTTTACGACCCCTCGCGCTTCGACCCGGACAATTCAGCCAATCGGCCGTCCCTTGCGTTCATTCCTTTCTCTGCGGGGCCCAGGTACGGTGCTCCCACACACCCCGCACACCCTCACACACACACCCTCACACACCCTCACACACACACATCTGTGTGCCTCAGGCGTTGAGCTTGACGGAACGGCAGCTCTCACCTGATCATAGAGCCCAGAGCCAGGGTCAGTTACTAGTGTTCTGGGTTAAAAGTTTTCCACAAACATTCGCTAAGCTAAATAAAAAAGGGGGAAAAGTAGAGAAAAACGTCTGCTGGCAATCTTGTTGTTAGAAATAATTTTAGCCAAAGAAAACTGTTCTTAGCTTTTAAAAATAACATGCGTGTAATGCATGGCGAAAATCGCCCTCCTTCTTGTTTGTCGTGTCCGTCTTAATTAATTCAGCATAATCGGCGACAAAAATAGAACCGTCAGTTTAAAATTGTTCAGCGGTAACGGTCACTAGGGAAACTGTTTAGCCGCACCCCCATTCTAATGACCAAAACGGCTGTCGGCTCTCATTCCTCTCTGCGCAGGAACTGTATCGGACAGAACTTCGCCATGGCAGAGATGAGGGTGGTGGTTGCCCTGACGATCCGCAGGTTCCGCGTCACCCCGGGGAAGGCCGAGGTTCGGCGGCTCAATCAGCTCATCCTGAGGGCCGAGGGGGGGCTGTGGCTGCAGCTGGAACCCATCGGCGCCCCCTAGTGGTCACTGCCTGCATCTGCCCAATAATGACCTGCTGAAGCCCAGCCATGCTACTGTCCATTGTCAGATACTGTGTCTGCATTTGTTACATACCGTGTCTCAGTGCTAGTACAAGAGCCTCTTTTACCTCTACGTGTCCTGTAATTTCTGTCATTTCTTTTACATTCTAGAGTGCCTAATTATTGGAGAAAACAGTTTTGCATTAAGACTGAGGGTGGCTTGAATGGAAAAATGTCTGCTGATTGAAGTCATTAAATCCTTAACCAATCGTTGACTTATGACTGATGGGCCAGTTATTCATTCCCTAGCCAATCTGTGACTTACGACTGATTGGCAAGTCATTCATTCCTTAGCCAGTCAATGACTTAAATTAAGCTCTTATGCGCTGAACCACACCAGAAACCAGTAGACACCTCAGCCCTGCAAGACTGGAGAAATACTTACATCATTTGTATTTTTTTAAATTCTTGGTCAGAATGAATTTGAACTCCAAACTGTTTGATAAATTTTCTTGTGTCTATTTCATGGTCCTTACTGTTTATAGTCTGTAAAATACACAGAAACAATGGCCGTAGCGCGAGTGTTGATGCTGGGATGGGAGGAAGGTGGAGCTGAAAGAGCTGCTCCGCCTGATTGGCTGCTCTTAGCTATGGGCTGCTCCTCCTGATTGGCTGCTCTCAGCTATGGGCTGCTCCACCTGATTGGCTGCTCTCAACTATGGGCTGTTCCTCCTGATTGACTGCTCTCAGCTATGGGCTGTTCCTCCTGATTGGCTGCTCTTAGCTATGGGCTGCTCCTCCTGATTGGCTGCTCTCAGCTATGGGCTGATCCACCTGATTGGCTGCTCTCAGCTATGGGCTGTTCCTCCTGATTGGCTGCTCTCAGCTATGGGCTGCTCCTCCTGATTGGCTGCTCTCAGTTATGGGCTGCTCCTCCTGATTGGCTGCTCTCAGCTATGGGCTGTTCCCTCCCACAGCCAGGGAGGCCTACAGGACCTTGGACAGCAGCAGCCTCACACCTCACAGCCATGCTCACCTGAGGCTGATCTGCAGTCAGCCCAGGCGTTACCAGTTACCTGTGTTAGGCACAGTCACGGTGTGGTCCGTGGACCTCACCCCTCCGCACTGGCCTCAGAGTAGGGGGACCACAGTTTGATTTTCAAAACGGGGAATATGAACATAATATTAGGCTGTTTGCTTATATATGGTCTGTGGAATGAGCGAACCTAAATCCCTGACATTCTAAGGAATGCAGAAATCCCACCCAGACACATATTCTCTGTCCCAAAAAACAGGGACCTGGTTTTCGGAGCCTGGACTGGAGAGGATATTATTTGTTTTTTCAGAAATAAACACCAATTTAGGCTCTCTCTTGCTCAGTCGCTGTCCCGCATGGAGGTTCCACCCAAAATGGTGGTTCCACCCAACACTGTCAATGAGCAAGAAGAAACAGCAGACACACCTTAAGAAAATATAACCACCACACCAAGTGTCACCATAAACCATCTGCTTTTATCTCAGATAAACATTACTGTTTTTTTTATTCTCATGATCCAATATTTGAACCAAGATATACCATTGAACCGAGAAACCCATTTATTGGATAACCATTTGAATAAATGGCGATATACCCTGGTCCTGGAGAGCTGCTCATATCTTTATGGTTACTCAGTACTTAGTTGATAAGTTAAAGCAGGTGGTCACACAGGTAACTCACCTCACCTGGTTTACTGAGTCTGAACTGGTTGCTGGTTTTGAGCTGCAAATAAAAACCAAAAGATCTGGCTCTCCAGAACCAGGGGTGCAGACCCCCGAACAGGACAAACAGCGGTTCATTCATACAATTTGAGCAAAACATCATTTCCAAAAATGCATGTCAAAGTGGCTGTGTTTAGACGAAAGTACACAAGACACCTGCTCCATTTCACAGTCGGTCCTCTGCTTCTGTGCCACGTAGATTGTTGTTGCTGGAATATTCCAGGCAGCTGTCCTAGCTAGCGGGTGTAGAGTTTCAGCTGTGTTTCGCGCGCCCCGTACGGTGCCCTTGGGCCATGTCGGCTGGGGGTGGGGGGGGGGGGGGGGGGGGGGGGGGGAGCTCAGACCAACAGGAGCACTGTGACTCAGCAAGTGCCACCCCGCCCCCTCCCGCCTTCCCTTTTCCCCAAAATGTGCCCCCTGAGGGTCAACAGAGGGGATCTGTCTGCCCGCCCCCCCCCCCCCCCCCAACCCCATCCCGTGCCGTACGAGTGCAGTCGCAGGTCTGCTGTCTAAAGACGTCACGCTAAAAATAGTCTCAAAAATCAACGCTCACTCAGAGATACGCACACAGACAGAGGCGCGCTCGCATAAAAACACACTGTCACCGGCAGACACACACAGACAGAGGCACGCTCGCATAAAAACACACTGTCACCGGCAGACACACACAGACAGAGGCACGCTCGCATAAAAAACACACTGTCACCGGCAGACACACACCAGACAGAGAGGCACGCTCGCATAAAAACACACTGTCACCGGCAGACACACACAGACAGAGGCACGCTCGCATAAAAACACACTGTCACCGGCAGACACACACAGACAGAGGCACGCTCGCATAAAAACACACTGTCACCGGCAAACACACACTGGCACTCAGGCAAGCTCCCAGATAAACACACAGTTCCGGAGCGAGAGGGGCTGGGATTGGGTTGGGAGGGGGCGTGTCTTGTTGTGCCAGCCGAGCGGCGATTGTGAAACCGGCGACCGCGATACAGACACAGAGGACGCGACGGAGTGAGCGGGAGAGAGGAGTGCCTCTGGGCGAGCGAGAGAGTGAGCGAAACGAGCGCGTGAGAAAAAAAAAAAAACGCCACCGAGCGAGAGAATGAGCGAGGGAACGAGGGAGATGGAGGGCGAGCGGACGCCTCCCGCCGCGGCGGACCCCTCCTGCCCGGGCTGCCGGGGCGGGGACCCCCTGCTGCTGCCCTGCGGGCACCGCCTGTGCGCGCCCTGCCTGTCGCTGTGCCAGAGCGAGCTGGGGGAGCGGGCCTGCACCGTCTGCTACGGCCGGGACGTCCTGGACAGCGTGGTCAAGGGGCTGCTGGACTCCCTCTTCCGGGGCCAGCCTCGGCGGGACGCGCCCCCCCCGGGGGAGGCCTGCTCCTCCTGCTCCCTCCACGGGGAGAAGCTGACGCTGTACTGCATGGAGGACGAGGAGCCGGTCTGCTCCCTCTGCAAGGCCGCCGAGCACCAGGAGCACGAGTGCTGCTCCAGTGAGGAGGCTGTGCAGGACTGCAAGGTAGGACACACACTATACACACACACACACACTCACTCATACACACTCTTACACACACTCACTCATACACACACACACTATACACTACACTACACTACACTACACACACACACACTCATACACACTCTTACACACACTCACTCATACACACACACACTATACACTACACTACACTACACTACACACACACACACACTATACACTACACTACACACACACACTATACACTACACTACACTACACTGCACACACACACTATACACTACACTACACTACACACACACATGCTATACACTACACATACACACACACTCACACTATACACACTCTTACACACACTGTACACCACACACGCACTCATACACACACACACACACACACACACTATACACTACACTACACACACACACACATACACATGCTATACACTACACTACACACACACACACACAATACACTACACTACACACACATACGAATACACACACACATGCTATACACTACACTACACACACATACATACTCATACACACACACACACACTATACACTACACTACACACACACACACACACATGCTATACACTACACTACACACACACACACACGCTATACACTACACATACACATACTCATACACACACACACCAACTCATACACATACACACTATACACTACACTACACACACACACACAAACACATGCTATACACTACACATACACACACACTCACACACACACACTACACACTATACACTACACACACACACACACACACACACATACACACTCTTACACACTATAAACCACACACGCACTCATACACACTCACACACACACTATACACTACACATACACACACACTTGCACACTATACACACACACTATACACTACACACACAAACACACACTTAAACAATACACAGACACTAAAATACACTACACACACATAAAGCATACAAAGAAGCATTCTACAAACCATTCACAATTCACCGCATTTACATTGTTTATACTATCATAAACATTTCAAAAGAAGCTCTGCAACAGAAAACAGTCAGATAACCTGCACATGGTAAAGCAAAGAGGACTGCTGGATGAAAGATGACTATCTTTTACTGTTTGCTGGCGCTTGGTATTTCCACATGTGCATTCTATATGTAGAGAGCCTTTGGTGAAGTCCAGGCTTGATGCAGTGCTGGATACACTCTGCACGCTGTAGGTAAACGACGAGCCCTATAGGTAAATACTGTTGGAGCCTTAGCGGTGGATGTTTGCTGTGTGCTGGGGGTCTTTGCTCGCACTGGATGCTGTCGTGTTCTCAATGTCAGTGTGCATCTGCTGTGGGCCTCGAACCCGGGCCTCCACCTGCCTTCACTGCACAGCAAGGCACAACCTCCCAGGCTAAAGACCAGGGTGCCCCAGCCCCGGGAGCTAATCTCAATCTTACTAATGCTCCAGGAGATGACATCATTTCCTGTAGCTGACTGGCATCACTAAACTCTGTGTTTCCCCTGCCCTCAGAGGGAACTCAGGACCACGTTGAAGATCCTGGAGGAGAAGCTGGAGGCTCTGAACGTGGCCAAGCAGACCTGCGATGAGACAGCTGAACACATTAAGGTAGGGCAGGGGCGTCCGATCTTGTCCGAAAAGGACCGGTGCGGGTGCGGGTTTTAGTTTTAGCTCAGCACTGAGCTAAACACCTGATTCTACTGATGAAGTTATTGATTGAAGACCACAACTAGTTAATCAGTTGAATCAGGTGTCAAAGTGCTGGCTAAAACAAAAAAACCTGCACCCACAGCGGCCCTGTTCAGATACGATTGGACGCCCCAGGAGGTAGGGCCTCATGGATTAATTTTTAAAATGGACTTTGTAAATAAATGAGACACTGAACTCTCCTGGTTGTTCGTTTACTTTTGTCAGACCAGTCAAAAGCAGATAGGGTAACAGACAGAGAAGGGACCACAGCCAGTTATATCCGCGTAGGGGGGAACCGCATCTGAGCCAGAGACACCTGTTGTACCAACACCGCCATGCGTGTTACCCTAACAAATTTACTTCTAACGTTTTCCAATTTGCACGTAGAGGTCACACATTTCACACCGTGGCAGCACGGCTTCACACATCGCACGAGGCAGCATGCACACGCACGCACGCGTGGCACATTGTCTCTTACATTCATTCGGTGATTGACAGCGCCCAGAGACATGCCGCTCCACGAACTCCTGTCCCCTCTGCGACGGGTCAGCCAGTTCTCTAAGGGAGGTGGTCCTGCAGCGGACGCTGCTGGTTCAGTAAATATACTCCCATTACCCTTTGCCTCCGCATTTAATCTCTGGGTTAGACCTTTAAAGTTTTCCCAACGCCTGTGTGTAACTGTTGGTGGCTTAGTGGAACTTGCTTTATGAAAATAACGAAACAATACTGGAACAGAATATGGAAAAATAAGGAGGAAAATTTGTGCCGCACGGTCTCGAAATGAATCTGGACCGTGCCAGTGCCGACTGTGGCCGGTTGCTCCACAGGGCGATGCGCAACCACGCCGCCCAAGGCATGGGAGGGGTCAGTCAGTTAGGGGTCAGCGTTTCACCACTCTTCAACAAGCCCCGCTAGTTGATTGGGCGCCCGTGGACTACACAGTCAAAGCCGCATAGGAAAGGTCTTCCTCCGACTCCACTCTATGCAATCTTAGCTGTAGTCTGCATGGTGAAAAGAAGCAGCTGGTGACACCACGCGTTTCAAAAAACCATGGATGTCTGAACTCTCCCAAAAAGGTGAAGTGAATGAACACAGCTGTGGTTGTAGATAATTGTATGTTCAAAATCAGGATATGAAATTGAATTGTTCCACCCCACATTGGGCACCAAATAAATTTTAAAAATAAAGATATACATTTTCCCTTTGTCCCCAGAGCCAGAGTCTTCAGACCGAGAGGCTAGCGAAGGAAGAGTTTGAGAAGCTCCACCAGTTCCTACGTGATGAAGAGGAGGCCCTAGTAGCCTCTCTGAAGGAGGAAGAGGAGGAGAAGACCCAGAAGATCAGGGAGAAGATTGAAAAGATGGCGGGGGAGATAGCCTCCCTCTCCGACACCATAAAGGTGGTGGAGGAGCAGCTGGAGGCCGAGGACATCTCCTTACTGCAGGTAAAGACGGAGGAGGACACCTGGCTGCCACTGGAATGCACACACCCCAAATACAGGGTGCCAAACAAAACAAAACGGATGAATTTATCAAAGAACCCCACCTTGAATAATGCATTTTTAGATTGTATTTAGACAGTCCTGCTGTAATGTTCCGAATCCAGGATCCAAATTTTTAAGGGATTGGGCGAGTGTTTTCAAGATTATTTCTCCACGCTGAATTAAGACAGTTTCGTGCAGGGGGATTTGGAGGAGGTCTGGTGCTCTTTGAAGCATTCACAAGCTGTGCTCACTTTTCAACAGTGACAAGTTCAGAAAGTTTCTTTATGGGGGGGGGGGGTGGTGGTGGTGGTGGTGAGAGGTGGGGGAGATGTGTCAGGAATGTACCTTCTATAAGCCTCTTGTCTTTTTCTTTGTGAAATCTTGAATAATATCCAGAATAATTATATTATTTATTTAAAAAACTGTTAAATTAATACTTTGGCACAGCAGCCTTTCACAGTTATTTGACCCAAAAAACGTGGGGGAACATTTACAATAGTGGATATATAATATGGATCTATAGAGTGATCAAGCTTTCCTCCAATACATGTTGTGTGTGTGTGTGTGTCTGTGTGTGTGTGTGTGGGTGTGTGTGTGTGTGTGTGTGAGCTGCTTCTTTAGTCTTCCCTGAATGAGTGTGATTGAGAAGCCTCTCTTCTCTCTGCTGTCTGTCCCGCAGAACTTCAAGACCACCGTGCAAAGGTAGGTGACCCTCTTTTAGCATCTCTGCCCCGTTCTTCCTCTGAATAGAGCACACTTCCACAGAGCAACACTGACACTCATCTGAGTATTAACAGAGTAACACTGATACTCACCCAAACTCTGAGTATTAACAGAGTAACAGACACCCAAACTCAGAGTATTAACAGAGTGACTCTGAGTATTAATAGTGTAACTCTGAGTATTAACAGATTGACTCTGAGTATTAACAGTGTAACCCTGAGTATTAACAGATTGACTCTGAGTATTAACAGTGTAACCCTGAGTATTAATAGGGTAACTCCGAGTATTAACAGAGTAACAGACACCCAAACTCAGAGTATTAACAGAGTGACTCTGAGTATTAATAGTGTAACTCTGAGTATTAACAGATTGACTCTGAGTATTAACAGTGTAACCCTGAGTATTAACAGATTGACTCTGAGTATTAACAGTGTAACCCTGCGTATTAATAGGGTAACTCCGAGTATTAACAGAGTAACAACACCCAGGCTTTGAGTATTAACAGATTGACTGAGTGTTAACAGAGTAACACTGAGTATTAACAGAGTAACTCTGAGTATTAACAGAGTAACTCTGAGTATTAGTAACCCTGCTGAATGTTGGTGGCAGAGCGCAGAGTACGCAGCAGGAGCCAGACAAGGCTATGGGGGCGCTGATTGATGTGGCCAAACACCTGGGCTGCCTCAGGCACCGAGTCTGGGAGAAGATGCAGGGGATCACTCAGTACAGTGAGTACTGGGACGGGAGGGGCTGTTTGTGTATGTCTGCATGTGTGCATGTGTATGGGTGTCTGCCAGGGTACTGTATGCATGTGTGTGTGTATGTGTACATGTGTGTACGTGTGTACTGTGTGTAGGAGTATGAGTTTGTATGCTTCTGTGCATGCGTGTGTGTGTTTGCACGTGTATACGTGTGTGTGTGTGCGTGCACTGTGTATACATGTGTGTATGTGTGCATGCACTGTGTATGCATGTGTGTGTATACTTTTGCTTGTTTACATGTGCTGTGTGTGTGTGTGCCCAACTCTGCTTTAAATGTGTTGCCTTCTCTCTCTTTCCCTCTCACACTCTCTCTCCCCCCTCCTTTCCTCTCTCTCTCCTTCTCTCTCCCTCTTTCTCTCTCTTTCCCTCACTCTCTCTCCCCTCCCTCTCTCACTCTCTATCTCCCCTCCTCTCTCCGTCTCTCCCTCCCCCTCTCTCACTCTCTATCTCCCCTCCTCTCTCTCTCTCCCTCTCCCCTTCTCTCTCCCTCCCTCTCTCCCTCTCTCCCCCCTTTCTCCCTCCCCCTCTCCCTCTCTCTCCCCTCCTCTCTCCCTCTCTCTCTCTCTCTCTCTCTCTCTCTCCCCTCCTCTCTCCCTCTCTCTCTCTCTCTCTCTCTCTCTCTCTCTCTCTCTCTCTCTCTCTCTCTCTCTCCAGCGCCCGTGGTTCTCGATCCCAACACGGCAGACGTCTGCCTCGTGCTGTCGGACGACCTGACCACCGTGCTGTACACCGACGAGGAGCTGCGTCTCCCGGACAACCCCGAGAGGTTCAGCTACTACGAGTGCGTGCTGGGGTCCGAGGGGCTGGGCGCGGGGCGGCACGCCTGGGAGGTGGAGGTCGGGGACAGCTCCGAGTGGGCGCTGGGCGTGGCCAAGGAGACGGTCCCGCGGAAGGAGTGGTTTCCCATGAGCCCCGAAACGGGGCTGTGGAGCATCGGCCTGTACGCGGGGGAGTACCGCGCGCGGGCCCCCGTCTCCTCCCCCATCGCGGTCAAGAAGAAGCCGCACAGGGTGCGGGTGCAGCTGGACTGGGACAGGGGGAGGCTCACCTTCTCCGACCCCAGTGACAACGCCCTGCTCTACAAGTACCAGCACCGCTTCACTGAGCGGGTCTTCCCGTACTTCTCCAACACCTCCAAACGGAACCCCCTCCGCATCCTGCCCGGGAAGGTGTCCGTCGCCGCGGAGTAGCACCGTGGAAACCGGGCCGGACTCGGGCTCTGACGGCGCCTCAGTGTCAGTGTTGGGGACGGCACTGCCCAAAGTATGCATGTAGTAGTGCGGGGATCTCAAACAAGTCGCCATTCGTTCAAAGCGCATTTCACAGAGCTCTGCACATTTAGAAACAAACATTTAAAGATAATAAATAAATCAAAAAATAAAGATAATACCCTGCGACAGAGCGACAGCCAAACTGCCGTCCAAAGCTGATGGCCAGCTTAGTCTTTGTAAAAAAAAGGTCAGGCCCTGAAACTTAACACTTAAGGGCTGAAGCGCATTGGAAACCAGCAGATACCACAGTCCCCCGTGAGTGGAGTTTGAGATCCCTGAAGCACTGAAGCCTTAAGATATTTCATCTGAGTTTGTGAAAAAGCTAACGACCTTAAATTGAACCTTTGGTTGCAGTTTGTTCTTTTGGTTGAGTAATCGTTGTTGTAGTGTGCTTCATTAAATTGTATCAGTTTTCATTGCTGTTTTCATCACATAACAATCAGCATTTTGTTGGTTCAGATGTATGCCAGAGGGAAGAAAATAATGTTTTTTTGTGGGAGTTACTGAAATTCAAATGCATTTGAAAGTCGTTTGATTTGACTGTACTGAAGCTGTTTTTTTACTGTAAAAATAGGCAAACTGCATGTCTGGCTGTGCATATTTTGCCCTGTGTTCCGTCGTTTTGAAAAAGACTTGGGTTACAGGACAAACTGTGCAATGAAGTTCTGGCTGGATGCCGAATTAGCCTACCGGTGTGTGTGTGTGTTTTTATTTTGTGAATGGTGTTCCTTCGCGTGAAGCCCAGGCGAGTTCATATTTCTGTTGGAATTCAGACTTACATTTTAATAAAGAAATTCACAACCAGGTCGTCTGGTCCGATGTTTTCTGCACAGGATTAAGCGCCGGGATTGTAATAACTCGATTTCACGCAGGGGCCGTCACGCCGCGGCAGTTCAATCTTTCCAGTAGGATGAGACGCACCTGCTGCGGTCTGTCCACGGCGCCCGCCACGTGACTGTCGCTGGAACACCGGGGTTGCGGAACTCGATGCTCTGGCGTTTTGGCGCCCACACAAGTTTGTGACCTTTCCATCTCGGTGCTCGTTAAAACAGACATGCAGATAGATGGCTGCACCCGCACGAGCAGCCGCCAAGTGTAAACTGGAGAAACACACGGACAGAAAAACAGCTGGTGCTGCCTGGCTACGGTCTACTTCAACACCGCAGCCGGTTTGGTCCCCCCCCCCACCCACCCCACTTGCATGTAAGCAGCGTCGGCTACACATTTTCGTGCAGTCCATGAAGCCCCTCCGCCAAATATTTGCCACCTTCCTCACCGTTTATCAAAATTGAATCTGTTCAATAGCTTCCGCGGCTTTATTATATTGGTCTGCTTATTTCACAGATGCCAAGGTCGCAAATGCAAAGCAATTCACGAAGCAATAGTAATGGCCATTCTGCAGAGAGGATTATGCAGGTAAAGCGTAGGTGACAAGTCAATACGCAAAGTGCAGAAAACATAAACTACACTTAATCATAATTACAAACCTGGTACAACAGGCAGTGCAGCCGTCGATATACTCAGCAGCAACCACAACCACGAGAGGTACGCTAGAGCAAAAAGATAAATCAGATTTGGATGAGTTAGCAAATAGGGTCATCCACATCGCTCTGTGCACCTGACGGAAAGTGCAGGTACTTTGCAATGATACACCTGCACAATGACGATGTGGCGATTTCGGTAATGAAATGATGCCGCGCTCTCCTGTATGATTGCGGACGTTCTCCTCCGGACGTCAGCTGACTGGGTCGTATTATCGCAAACATCAGAATTGTACGATGGACTTACTGGGGACACTGAGCGACATTGGAATGTGGATCTGAGAGTTCTGTATAGATTTGTATTCCAAGCGGAAATATGCGTTTGTTTCCCTTTGGCACAATCCGCTGCACGCACTTTCTCGTCAGCAAATGGCTCTACTTATTCACCAGTTCACTGTAAGACTTCATCAATGAACTTTTGGGGATCGCTGCTGGACAAATGTATTTCAGATATATAATTACACATTTGAGTGTAATAGTTGTGCCGCATGTTGGCACTATTTTTTGCAGGCTGAACACGGTGGAAGTTTACTGGTCCTTACTGATAATTGGTTCAGCCAACAGCTTTCGGAGAAGATTATGGCACATTCTGTATCTTTGATGTAGTGTGATCCTTAAAGACCCTTGCCCAGCGCTGTTTCTCAGACCCTGTTTATGAGAGGAAAAGTGATGAATCCAGACAGGTCCTCACTGTTCTGTGACTCATGGGCTGTGTGAGTCTTTAGACGAAAGGGAGGTGGCCCATGTGGCCTTGTAGACACATCCGATCACACACACACACACACACCACGCATGCACACAAATACACACACGCACATTCACACACACACATACGCACACACACCATGTATGCACACACACACACACACACACACCACAGTCACGTACACACACACACGCACACACACACATCTGTTCAGTGAAAGAGTATTTCCTATATTTGCAAACAGCTGTAAACCTCCAGTGCTGAAGTAGTTTAAGTCATGAAATGATAAAATAGTTTTTTGTCAGTGTGATTGGTCCCTCTGAATCCCCAGGAAATAACTGTCTACAGTATAATCTTTCATAGCAAATATAAGACAGTGCACAACCTAAAACAATAACAGTCACAGTGAGCTTGTGGCTTCTCTCTCACAGGAAATAATCTGGCAAACACTCCCCTGGCAAACAGTGTCATGCAAAGTGGAGCCACAGCGTCTCCTACTGGAGAACTGGCAGAGCTGCAGGTCAAGGTGCACAACAGTGACTCATGCAGGGCGTTAGAATGTCTTTAAGAAGCAGAACCTGCGCCACTTCGTGTGCTTAGACAGTTGCAAAAAGAAGTGCTTCACAACAGCCCTAAGAGATAAAGAGAATGGTGCAATGACACGAAAACAAAATACCAGCTAAAAGAAACCGCAGGCTCAAATGAGGAAGAAGACAAACCGAACTTAAAATGGGCTGCGGACAAACTGCAAACAAATTTCACATTTTTTTACTCGTTTGATTTTTTTAAAAATTGCTGCCCAACCACAGGGCCGTCTGCAAGCAGTTGGCAGTTGGGCGTCCGATGGAGCTGCCAGCCACGGTCAGTCAGAACCGACACGGTTCGAACCCGGGGCCGTGAAGGTCACCCACGCATGACCGTGCGGTGCCTTAACTCAATGAGCCGCCCAGCAGCTTCCTCTACTGATGATCTTAAATGGAGAAAAACTTAAAACGTTCACATACTCCTGTGCCACCAATGTCCAGTGCACTTGTGAGGACTCTGACAAAACACTGTAGGATCTCTTCAACGTGCTGCAAACGGTGTATATTAAAGCAGCAAAAACACGGCTGTGTGTTATAGCAGACTAATCTCTTATTATACACAGGTGAGCTACAGCCTAAGCCCCAGGCTACCTCACCAGTGCATGAGTGAGAAATATGTAAAGCAGTGAGCTGTACAATCCCCTCTGGATAAGCACAAATATACAAAACAAATATATAACAATACATAACACAGATCTCACGCATTCTTTCATCATATTAAACCATGGCTCAGAAACAGGGTGGCCTCAGTCTTCAGTCCCATCATCATCATCATCATCATCATCACTCTACTCTGGTTCTTCATCCCAGAGGAGAACATTCTGGATACAAGCGATAAAGGCCGAAGGTCCATCTGTAAACTGCACACTCTTTATCTGGCCTTCACGACCCAACGGCTTAAAAATCAGTCAGAACTCCGGTTACCATCAGATGTGGATTTATTTTTAAAGCATTTTACTCCCTTTGATACATTTCTTAAATTATATATATTTATTAATATATTTATTTAATATATATATATATATCACATCCGGTATACAGTAGGTCTTCCTATTCCATCGGCATCTTATAGCAGATCCAAAATAAAAGTCATCAGTTCTCTCCCACGTGGAATAGTTCTACAGTATCAGTGCAAAAGGACCAAAGCAAAGCTTTAAAAAAATGTACATTTTATCATATATGTATCCACACGGTATATCCTGCATTTAAATTTTGTTTCCAGTGTTAAATAATAAAAAAAATTCTTAAAAAGAAAAGCCACTATTTTAAAAAATAATTAGGGTAAAGTGTTTACAGTGGAAAACCATTCTGTGTAGGTTCAGCAGAAGGCTCATTTCAAATTCTGTACACATCAGCACAAAGCAGGTAGGTTTTCTTTAGAATAGATAACTTTTCCACATTTCATTTACACGTGTGCGTATGTTAATATCGCTCGTCTCAGAAGGTATGTACATGGTTCTCTCGCAGCGCGAGGCGTTTGGCAGTCTTTCCTGTTGTGAGATGTTGCGGGGACCTCGTGAGGGTTTCATAGAAGCAGCCGGAAGGTTGGGACACAGGCACAGGAGTGTCTGAGACAGGCTGGCAGCCGCACACATCGGAGAGGAGGTGCTGACGGATGCTCAAGCTCTGGGAATCAGTCCCACAATGCTGAAGAGTGCAAGCAGTGCCGCGACACACACATACAAATGCACACACACACGCGCACACACACACGAATGCTCACAAATGCACACACACACGCGCACACACGCACGCGCACAAACACACACACGAGCAAACACACACTCAAATACACAAGCACACACACTTGCACACTAGCACACACACACTCACACACGCACGCACACGTGCACACACACGCACTCACACACACGAATGCTCACAAATGCACACACACACACGCACACGCGCACACACACACGAATGCTCACAGATGCACACACACACGCGCACATACACACACACGATGCAAACACACACTCAAATACACACGCACACACACGTGCACACTAGCACACACACTCACACACGCACGCACACGTGCACACACACGCATGCACGCACACACACACACACAAACGCACGCACACAAACGCACGCACACGCACACAGACAGACAGACAGATGGATGGTTGCTATGGAGACTAGATGACCTCAGTGACCTCAGATGCCTCTCTTTGCCTCCCTGCTCAGCTCCACAGCTGAGAGAGACTCCAGAGTGGGGCTCCACGGGGCTGTGCTCACCATCAGTACACTGGTCATCGGTCCTCTCCAGTCAACTTCCCTTCAGTTTTCACTGGATGTATGCTGAGGGAAAAGGCAGACCCCCACCAAACAGTGTTTTTCAGTCCAATGGGGGGGGGGTGTTTGTGAGGGTGGGGGCAGGGGATGCGATGGACACCCTTTGCAGCTGACGGTCGAGGTACACGGAGAACCAGAGCCGTCCTGGCCTCAGGGCTCAGCAGGGAGGAAGCTTTCGACGGCTCGCAGCCCGGAGGAGCTGAGGTCACCGGTGTCGGATTTGGCATCCGCTCCTCTTTGGCCCGGCCTCCCGCCGATACGGTCCACTTCCTGCCCGATTCTGAGGAGATCGAACGCCATCACACTTCACGCCCTCTCCACCCTTCCCCTTTTTTCTCTCTGCATCTCTCCACACCGCACCGTCAGCAGTCAGAGACCTCCGAGCAGGTGTTGGAGTCGCTGGGGTTGGTCTTCCGCTGCCGGACGCACTTCTCCTCGTCCTGGAGTGAGAAACGCGGGGACACGCGTCAGACACACCGCGTCCGTTTGTGAACACGCCAAAATGTCTGCAGGGGCTCAGGCGTTACGCTATTTCCAGCTTCTGAAGTTGTATATAATCGTTAGGCTACCTTTGTTAGGGTAGTGAGAGTATTATTATAGGTTCGTAAAGCATGCGAGCGAGGAGAAGTGTGTGTACCTGCAATGACAGTAATGTGAGGTAGATTGTGTGTGTGTGTGTGGGCGTGTGTGTGTGCGCGTGTGCATGCATGTGTGAGTGTGTGTAGAAGAGCAGGTGTGTGTCCCCACAATGATAGTAATGCAAGGTGTGTGTGTGTGTGTGTGTGTGTGTGTGTGTGTGAGAGAGCGCATGCATGAGTGTGTGAGTGTGTGTAGAAGAGTAGGTGTGTGTCCCCAGAATGATAGTACTGTGAGATTGTGTGTGTGGGTGCATGAAAGTGTAAGTGTTTGAGGGTGTGTGTGTGGGTGCATGAGAGTGTAAGTGTGTGTGTGTGTGTGTGTGTGAGTGTGTGTGTGCATGAGAGTGTGAGTGTGTGAGTGTGTGAGTGTGAGTGAGTGTGTGTGTGAGTGCGTGAGTGTGTGTGTGTGAGTGTGTTTGTGTGTGTGTGAGTGTGTGAGTGTGTGAGTGCGTGAGTGTGTGAGTGTGTGAGTGCGTGAGTGCGTGAGTGTGTGTGAGTGTGAGTGACTGTGTGAGTGTGTGTGAGTGTGTGTGTGTGTGTGTGTGTGTGTGTGAGTGTGAGAGTGTGTGTGTGTGTGTGTGTGTGTGTGTGTGTGTGTGTGAGTGTGTGTGTGTGTGTGAGTGAGTGTGTGTGTGCGTGAGTGTGTGAGTGTGGTGTGTGTGTGTGTGTGAGTGTGTGTGTGTGTGAGTGTGTGTGTGTGTGTGAGAGTGTGTGAGTGTGTGTGTGTGCATGAGTGTGTGTAGAAGAGTAGGTGTGTGTACCGTCTGGAAGACCCCATTGGGCCCCCACTCTCCTGGGGAGTGGTCCTCTGGGTCATCTGCCTCCTCCTCTTCCTCCTCCCCCTCTTCCTCCCTCACTGTGTCCATCCCGTCCTCCTCGTACTCCGTCAGGCAGTCAGACTCCTCCGCTGCGGGACAGACAGACAGATGGACACAGTCACAAACACACACATAAACAAAGAGAAATACAGAGAGAGAGACAGGCAAGGACAGACAGATGGACAGTCACAAACACAAACACACACATAAACAAAGAGAAATACACACAGAGAGACAGGCAAGGACAGACAGAGGGACACAGTCACAAACACACATATAAACAAAGAGAAATACACAGGGAGAGACAGGCAAGGACAGACAGATGGACACAGTCACAAGCACACATATAAGCACAAAGAAATACACAGAGAGAGAGACAGGCAAGGACAGACAGAGGGACAAAGATGACGGGTGGACAGTTGAGAGATGCTGATGGATATTCAAACTCCAGGAATTTCACCTATAATGCACACACACACACACACATACACACACTTAAAGACACAGACCACCTAGATGTCCAATGACCTCACTGGACCAAAGGTGAGTTGGTGTTTGTCGCAAAAATAGTCTTGGATTTTATGTATTTTTACATAAGCAAAATATTTCTCAAATGAGTTCGATATCCTGCTTAGAGATAGGTAAAACATTTAAAGAAGTAATTCCTTGGATAAAGATGCACATAATTTACATCAATCATTTAGTTACATCTGAGTTGAAAATGCATGAAAACTTCTATAAAAATCACCAAGTTTTCATTAGTAATTAGCATATTATTATTAAAAGCAGCATGAGCTCATGTTCTCGTTGTGGGGACCTCACCCTCAGCTGAAACGTAGCTATGGACCGGTTCGATGCGGGACACGATCTCGGCCAGGTCCGTGAAGTCCGCTCCAGGGCACGTGTACGACTGAGAGGAAACAAGCGTAACCATGGTGATTAAGACCCAGGCATCGAAACGGACGTGCACTGTGCGCTGTGTGTGCGTGTGTGTGTGTGCGTGTGCGTGTGCGTGTGCGTGCGTGCGTGCGTGCGTGCGTGCGTGTGTGTGTGTGTGTGCGTGTTTGAAAGGGACTCACGTCCGTCTTCTTGCTGTCATTGTAGTCAGCAGAGCGGTGATCTTTCAGCATGTTGTCGATGATGTCACCTCGAGCCCATCCAGTGAACAGAACCTTGCCGTGGTCGTAGCCCACGTCCTGAAAGAGGAAGAGGGGACGTTAACATAAATTACGCAACTAATCCTTCACACACACAACGTCAACATCAACATCACGCCAAAATCAATCAGCACAAGTTTCAAACAAACCAACACGGTAAAGACAGCCGAAGTGTCTGATGTCACCTCTGTTGTGTTTGAGGAGAACATTCCACGTCCCCTCACCCCCATGTCCCCCCCCCCCCCCCCCCCCCCACACAGGCCCGCCTCAAAGCCCACATCGCTAGTAACAGCGCTGATGCTCCGTTGATGCGGGACACCAGAAGCATTTACGGGTCGCGTTTTGGGTGATGATTTATAACGGCACCCAGGAATAGTGGAAATGCATTTTATTATGGCCAGGTCGTCACTGTAAAAGAGAATGCGTTCTCAATGACCTATCGGTTAAATAAAGGTAATGAATAAAGCAGGAACCATAACCGGAACTGGGCAATCCCAACAAGACAAGAGATTAAATTGTTAGTCAGCTAGCTTCTGTCACGGATAGTTAGCTTAAGCTAACTAAACAATTCTGCTCATTTTAGTATGAATGAGAGTGGATTCAAAATTCTTCATGCCATTGATTTATCAATATTTGTTAAAAAGAAAATTGAGATATTAGATAAATTACTGTAGCAAGCAAGCTACACAAAGAGTGTTAAGGTTTTCCATGGAAGCAAATAAATAGAAAGTTAACATTAAGGATAAAAGAACAATATCTAAAGAAGTAATATCTAACTTTCACAAATACCAAGAAAAACAAGCAGAGGACTGTGAGCAAAATAGGTGTGGACAGTAGGGAAGAGGATTGTGGGATAGTTTAAAAACATGTGGTCAGAAGAGAATCGTGGGACAGCATAAAGCAATTACAACCAGAAGAGAAGAGTATTGTAGAACAGTGGAAAGCGGGTAGAGACAGGAAAGAGGAGGATTGTGGGTTAGTGTATTGACAGGACAGAAGAAGATTCTCAGCAGAAGATGCAGCCTTGAAGGCAGTGGAGGGCAAGGGGAGGAAAGACTCACGTAGATCTCGTCGAACTTGCCGAAGTCCATGGTCTTGAAGCGGTCTATGGGCGGGCGGATGTACTCACAGTAGGCACTCTTCTTCACCACCTCCAGCTGCCGAACACACGACACGTAGGCCAGGCGGGACTGGATCTCGGCCATGTCTGGAACCTGCAGGAAGACCCGAGGAAACGCCTCACTCGAAAAAGCACAGGAGCAGCAGGCCCTCCCCCTCCCAGCACCTCCCAAAGCCCCGGCCCCCCCCCCCCGCCCCCGCCCCACGACGACGTCGCCGTTCAAACCTTGACTTTCTCCGCCCAGGGGTTTATCCGTTTCCACAGCAACCACCAGCCGGACAGGCTGTCTCCGTAGTTGCAGAGGTCGGTCTCGTCCTGGCTGCCCACGTCGATGGCGATGACCGTCTTGGCGCCCATGTTTCGGGCGATGTCCGCTGTGGGACGTGTGAGCAGGGCAGGCGTTTGGGCGTGGATGGGAACCCGCCGGCAGCAGCAGCGGGATAAACCAATCAGAGTTCAGTATCATTCATGTGGGTGGAGTGGAGGAGGCGGGGTGGGGATACGAGGGTGTCGATTTCCCCAAGGCACAAATTTGTTCTAGCACTTACAGATACCAGGGAAAATGCAGTCACACCCCCACAAAAAATGGCCGCTTCATCGAGACCTTGGCTTAAATCAACACTACACAACACACACGCACACATACACACAAATACTACTTCTATAGATCGAGGACTAATTTTGGCTGAAAGGTTTTCTGCTCGACGAGGCGAAATCACAAGGTCATTCCTTGACCCCCAGTAGAGTCAGAAACGTCAGATCAAAGGTCACGCTCAGCCCCGGCAGGTCTCGATAAAGCGGCCTTCAGGAGTGGTGTAAACCGCCCGCTCTGGTAACTGTGGGACACTGCAGACCTGTTCAGGGTCTATAGTGCTGGCACAGTGTGTACAATAGCAAGGTTACCATGGCTACAGTGCTGGCCCAGCATATATAAACGGAGTGGGACACACAGGTCCCTCAGTGTGGCAGGAACACAAAGGTCAGGGCAGCAGAAGGAAGGCATTTCCCTCGACCAGGCTAGTTCTGAACGAGCCTCACAAAAGAGCCACAGAGAAATTTAGGCAAACTCAGGATGCCAAAAGTCTAACTCTTTTGTCGACCTCTGGACATCTTCCCTTGTTCAGAAGGGGGGAAAAAATTAAATAAAGAACTGTTGCTCTAAGCTGACAGTCACACTTCATAATGAAGTCTGGGTAGCTCCAGAGATCCTGATTAGACCCAGCAGCAAGACCAAGCTACATCACTTACTGAAAGAGACATGGGAGGCATGAACACACCAATTAACTGCGGTCAAAAAAAGAAGAAGAAATCAATCGACTAATCAACCAATCAGCAGGCTGTGATTCACAAAGTCAGAGCCTGATCATCAGTGTAGGTCTGGGTCAGAGCTGTAGCCATGGTAACGCACATAGACTACGGTTGATGAGGTCTACGTGCCCCAGGTCCAGCCACGCTACAGAAACCCGCAGATGGTTAAGCATAATTTTCCAACAACTGGCTCAGATATAGGAAGAACAGGGGTAAATGAGAAAGGGGAATACCTCACACAAGCCAAATTACCATCAGGGGGAGAGTTCGTGAAACGTGACATAGATAATTTGTTACCCCCCCCACGCCAGGTTTGGGTGCTCTTATTCAGACACAGCATCCTCTATAATGTACCACCCACCCCACACACACACACCCCCCCCCCCCCCCCCCCAAAAAAAAAAATCCCCTGTAACCACAGCAACCAAACCACAGCCATAAATTCACAGGCAGAGCCATGGGCCCCGTGTGTGAACGGGCCCGCTCACCGCCGCAGCTCAGCAACAAGGAAGACGTACGTTTTTGTCTCGCTGCGGCAAACGGGGACGACTCAAATTCAAAAGAGAGGACGCAAAGACTGCCGTGTGACCTCTCAGCCAGAGCCGAGGGACGGGGGAGTCCGTGTGACCGCGTCCCGACTGCTGCCTCAGAAAACGTCCTCATCTGAGAGGACCTGCTTCTGCCCTTGCAGCTGGGCTTCAGGGACCAACAGGAGGGTCCCGCTCAGGAGTGGAGCCCACGGGCTTTCAGTTTTTAGACCCTTTCTCCTGCAGCGTTAAGGCGAAAGAAACCGGCACGTCTGAACGCCTACATCAGCGCTACTCCAGTCCGGCCCTCAGGGCTGGTAGCACTGCTGGTTTTCATTCCTACCTTTCTGATCAGGAGCTGATTTAAACCTGACACACCAGGTGAGTGTGATCTCTGGCCAATCACAGACATTACTGGACTATGGACTACCAGGCAGAAGAGAAAACCAGCAGCACTACTGACCCTGGGGAACAGACTTCAGTAACCCTGATGTACATAACAGGAAGGACCGGTCTGGCGCGAAAACAAACAAATACGTCTTCCTTGGAAAGGTCCATCAAAAGCTAATCTAATTTTATTTCCATTCCTCTTGTTGAAATGGAACAGCCTTTTTCTATATTTTTGGCAGTAATCTGTGGGAGTGTCACCCTGCCGAAATTTTTAAGAAGGCCCAAATTAAAATGATTACCTTGTTGCATTTCAACTGGAAATCTGTTGATGGACTGATGCTATCTGGTGTTCTATTTTTTTTTATTTATTTTTTTACCCAGAAGCACTCAGTTTACATCCCTCTAAAAGGTTAACCTGATTAAAAAAACCCTTTATACTGTGCGTGTAGAAAACAGGAAGGAATATACCCATAGACAGCCAATGCCCCTCCCATCTAGCGTCCTCAACCAATCAGGCACCAGATAGCCCCGACAGGTAACACAACATATCTGATGCCATTGGCATTGTGGCACAGATGTTCATAATCACAGAACTGATGACGATGATGATTATGATGATGATGATGATGGTGATGTGGGTCCAGCCCTTCACCAGTGATCAGTCACCACAGCAGTGCTGTGCAGAGCCTTCTGTTTCCATCTGAATCTGATGTGAACAGGATCTGGTCTCAATTCTCGTGTGACACCGAATCGTAATGGATGTGAACAGAGATTGCATTTGCCATCTTGATCCATAGCACAGGGAACTCAACTGAATCAATTAATCAATTATTTAGCAAATCTTCCAAACATCACCATTCACCTGTGTCGTGCCCATTACCCTTTATAGGAACTGTTTATCATATGTGGTATCATAGCAACAGCTGTGATAAATGCGATAACAGATGAAGTTAAACATAAGCTCTGTTTGTCAGGACACGAAGACTTACAGACCCCCAAGGGGGTGATCAGATTAGTGCACAGGTCACGCTCAGATACAGATGGGAAAGAGGGCTGGTTCACTCCAAAAACACTTCCCCACCCTTAAGAGAGGCAGCGGTACTTACCACTGGACCAATTCTTCCTTTTCTGTTTCCACAGTAACGCACCTGCTTATCAAACCCCCCCCCCCCCCCTCACCCGACCCACAATCCCCCTTTTCTGGGTGAGTGTGAGAGGGGGTTGGGGGGTCGGGGCACCTTACTTGCCTGGGAGGTTGTTGATGTAGCCACCGTCCATGAGCAAGTTGCCATCTTTGGGGTCGCAGAGGGGCGGCAGGTACCCCGAAAGGGTCATGCTAGCCCTCACATAGCGCCACAGAGAGCCTGGCACACCGGGAGGGGAGGGGGGGGATAACGTCTCAATAACCTTTCGGCAACGTCGCGGCAACGTCGCCGTTTTAGTCCGGCGCAGACCGGGCCCGGGGCGGCGCGACATCGGCCCGCCGCCATCGACGGAGCGCCGCCCCGCCCCGTCCGCCTCCTGGCCCCTCCTCCTGGCCCCTCCCCCTTTCTCCTGCAGTTTGGGGGTCACCCTCGAGTGTGTCTGTGCAAGTGAGTGCGTGTTCAGGTGAGGGAGGGTCACCCCCGGGGTGGGGTGCAGGGATTGGGGGGGGTGCTAGGCGTGGAGTCAGGAGGCAGGTCGATCGCCAAAACCCTATCACGTGGGACACTCTGCACCCCTGCTGTGGGGCTAGGCCCCCTTCACCCTGCCCAAACAACAACTGCTGTGAGGTGGATCCAAATCTTTTTTTTAAAACTAAAGGGCCATTTCTCAGTGTTAACACAAAGGCCCGTACTTTTTTTGCTGCCAAATTTGTGCAGTCATTCCTCGGGCCCCAAGCAATGTCAGAGGTGTAAGGTCACAGCTCACACCCAGCTCGGGCAGGTCTCAACAATGAGGCCTTCTAGTGTGAGCCACCCACTCGGTACTGTTCAGGCACACAGCACTCTGGCATCCAACAGTGTGGGTGCAAAGGCCAGCCGATTCTCCAGGGGATTGCGATGGCGAGTTGGAGTTTGACACAAACAGAGTTCTGGATGAGCGCAGAGTGGGGGGTGGGGGCAGAGGTCTCAGTGGACGGGGGGGTTTGGAGATCTACCTCACAGCGAACAAGTGGGGGGATGCAGCCAGCCAGTCCTGCCCTCCCTGCATTACCTTGGGGGGCAAGAAGCTGGGCGCAACATGGGCTGGAAGGAGAAGCTGGAGCTCAATGAGGATAAATGCTCATGGGGGGGGGGTTGCAGTCATGGAGTTTGGGGAAGGGGGGGCGAGAGACAGGAGCGAGATGTCTGGGCATGATCACTCGTGTGGAAAAACTGAGGAAGACTGAACTTGAGTGGAAATACGCTTAGTCACACTTAAGTGAGATACTCAATTTCCAGTCAATGAATTCTGGATGGGGGGGGGGGCGAGGGGACACAAAAACTGCAAGGTTTTTTCAATGTAGGATCCAGAACACAGAAACTGCTTTCCAAAAACAACATGGGGTGGGGGAGGGAAATATGGCGGTGTCAGTTTCACACGTACTTTAACGGTGGACACATGTTTAAGGTAAATATATATATATATATATATATATGCGTACATTTACACGTACAACATATAAACACAAGGCGAAGCGGATGACGTGGGGATAAAGCTGGTGCCACACTCAAGATGCTTTTCATCTGCGTGCAGAAACCAGGTTCACAGGAAGTGACAGAAACACTGCACAGGAAGTGACAAAAGCACTGCAAATGTCAGCTGAAAAAAACTGCTGTGGGGCGTGGGGGAAATTACATCAAGAAAAGAGGGTGGGAGAAAAAAAGGAATGGCGAAAACAGTGAAAACTAATTTTTTTAGGCCGTCTCCAAACAGCCGTAAACTGAAGAGACGTGGCGTGTCCGGTTTAGTCCGGCCTCTGACCGAACCTCAACAGACGCGAGAATCCTTCTGCCGCACTTCCTGTCTGACCACACTTCCACCGCCTGACCGGTCAACAAGCATCTACCTTCCTGCCAACATACGTAAAGGGCCCTGTAGCTCAAACCAGCTTCTGAAGGAAAGGGAAACAGGAACACACCGAGCCCCGGGAAGCAGGAAGAGAATTCACCCCGTTTCCACACCAAAAAGGAGAAGAAACCTCCACCTGCTCTTAAAAGCAACATAATAAAAAAATATGCGAATACTTCCCTCAGGCACAGGAAAAACCAAGAGCATATCCACCAGTCCATCTTTCCAGAGGAGGTTACACAAACATTAATAAGATGAATATTATTTACATATATATATATATATATATACACATACATACATGTATACGCGTGTATGTCTATATACACATACATACATATAAATGTGTATGTCTATATACACATACATACATATAAACGTGTATGTCTATATATATATATATATATATATATATATACAGTTAAAGACAGATAGATCCCCCTCGTATACCAGCCAAGCATTTCGGGATAAATGGAAAAAATAAAAAATGGAAAAAACTACAAACGGGAGAAGACCAGGACAGGAGCATGCATCTCTGCCCCAGGGATATATACCTGCATGAACAAAGATTCAGGACGGCCTGTACCGGGAGGGTTGGGGGGATCGGGGGGGGCGGTCAGGGCGGTGCCAATTCAGTGTGAGGCCCAATCTCAGGAGTGGTGTGGATTTGGGATTTTGGGAGGGGGGGGGGGGGGGGGGGGGGGGGGGGGGGGGGGGGGGGGAGGAGTCAGTTACTCCACCCACTCACCCTTGTACACACATTTTAAGTTCCTTCCAAGCCATGAGTTCCCAATGTCCGACTGTTGGGAGGGGTTAAGAGTGAGGTAGGGGGCACCGCTGTGGTTGTTGGGGGGGTGGGGGGCACAGTTCTGACCTGGGACATTGTTTACATAGCAGCCATCCACAAGCAGGTGGCCATCCTTGGGGTCGCAGAGAGGAGGTAAATAAGGGGCGTAGGACGCGCTCGCTCTAACGTAGCGCCACGTGCTGCCTGTCGAATGAAGATGGAGACGACATCACAGATGCACAGCCCCCCAGGAGAGAGGGAGAGACAGGCAGAGAGAGGGAAGGAGAGAGAGAGCGAGAGACAAGGAGAGAGAGATAGAAAGATGGAACGGAGGAGGGACAAAACCGGGGGGGGGGGGGGGTGCTAAAGATAAAAAGGACAGCACTTCCCAGGAAATTAAAAATACATGCGGATGTCGACAGAGCGCGGGAGAGAGAAACACACACGTCCCCATTAAGGCTCACTCAATCAGACTCTCTACACTCTGAGTGGCCTGACAGGAAGGGACATTACGGGGTCCCCGGACATGTCCCAGTGCCCCTTACACAGGCCGGGGGAGAGACAATCCTGACCCCAGCAAACCAGCTTGTCGTTCACAGCCTGGCCACACCCCAGGCCTGCACAACAGCCATGTACTCTACCCTCTTCAGAACTGAACATATTTCACCCTTTAAGGTGTGACATCACAAATGTGTGATTAGAATATCCTTATCTGAACATTCTAACGCTGATGTAACAATCACTACTGGTGGTGGAAAGCAATGCAGTTCTAAGGACACTGATTTAGAACTTTGAAAAAACATTCCAAGCTCTTCAAAGGGTTAAACCTACCATGAACATACACACTGTCCCAACAGCTTGGAGCCCCACATCATGGGACAGGGGCCCAAAGGTCATTTTTGGGTAAGATACAGAAAGTCTTATTCTGGGTGTTTATTTGCTTAAATCCAAAGCAGATGCATGGTGTTGCTTAAAAATATTAGTAAGAAAACTAACATATCATTTAAAATATTACTATATTAACACTGCATTATGTGATTACAACAGGCTATGACATGAACAATTTTTTTAAAAATTACTCAATTAATTCAGTCAAAATGCTTATAAATTTTCCATTATGGATATTGTTGTCATATGAACTTTGACATTTACATGAGTTGCTCTATCAAACTATACAAAAAAACGTATTAGCAGTCAAACCACAAACCATATTAAGTAAAAAGCATGACTATTAACTATTAGGCCATTTCTAAAAAATGAACGTTTTTATGACCGTGTTAGCAAACGATTTCATTGGCAATCACCGACTCCTATTTGGTATAATCCAACCCCTTTCAATTCAAAAGAAACTCTTTGAGACCGCATCTAAAAAGGAAGTCTTCCAGTATACCAGAATTCCTTTCTCTGGCAGTTTGCCTGTGTAAACTGGACAAGCTCCCTTTGTGCTTTACCGCCTGCATTCTCCCTTTTACCTGGAATGCTAATACGGATAAACTGAAATAGCTACAGACCACACCGTGGATATCAGGAGCTGTTTACACAGCTGCAGCGGATGGGAGAAAGCATCTGTTGCAAGTTACATTTCCATTACTGGGCATTTTTTTCTCATGAGACAAACATCTCATTTAAATATTGGACCACTGGAGGCTGCGCGTTTACAGTGTTTGATTGGACAACACTGGGGAACAATACTATTGGGTTGAGAGCTGAACTGGAAACATCTGGAAAGCCCAGCTATCTGGCAGCTGGGCTTTCCAAAGCAAGGCAAGCAAGACACTGTGAACCTGTACCGAGAGGCTCTACTGCATCCGGTACTGAACCTAGTGCTTCCTCGCAACAGTGGCGTATAAAAATACAAAATACCTCAGGCTCAGACCTTAGCAATTAAGGGGTTTTCGTCTGTTTATAAGACAGCTTATTCTGCTATACAGGACGTCCGCAATGCTCTAAACTTGTGGGCCCTACAGTAACCATGACAACAAGCATGTCAGACCGCATCTGAGCGGGCCTCAAGCAGACCTCGGTGCAGCCGGCTTGCTCCGGCGGTGTTCTGGTGTTCGGACTTGTGCGTTCGGATTAAGAGTTAGCCTTGTTATGACACACAGACAAACTGAGACAACACCAAGCCTGGGGGGGTGGGGGTGGGGGTGGGCGGAGAGGGAGAGAAAGAGAGGGTGCGTGTGAGTGAGACAGAGAAAGAGGAAGAGGAAAAGGAGCAGAGGACTTCCCGCATTCACAGAGAGTTCATCCACATGCGCCATCCTTGGGCAGCCCCCTCTCAACCACACAGGCGGGAGAGTTACCGCTGAGCTACACAACGTCCCAGGACCAGAGAGAGGGAGAGAGAGAGAGAGAGGGAGAGAGAGAGAGAGAGAGGAGAGAGAGAGAGGGAGACATACAGAGAGAGAGAGAGACATAGAGGAGAGAGAGAGAGAGAGGAGGAGAGGGTGAGAGGAGAGAAGAGAGAGAGAGAGACAGAGAGAGAGAGGGAGAGTGAGGGAAAGAGAGAGAGAGAAAGAAAGAGAGAGGGAGAGAAACAGAGAGGAGAGAGGGGTATCCAGACAGGCTGGGTGTCAAACTCACAAAGGAGGACTACATGTACGACAAAAGCACTATTTGGAAGGATGGAACCACAACTGGACGCAAACTCATTCAGGTGCACCAAAGACAGGGGTGTATCTGAAGGCCCAGGGCATTTCACAAGCTAAGCGGAGGGGAGGGGGGGGTGTGAGCTCACGTCCGGTCTGTGCCACACCATCTGCACTGAACACAGGACTCAGATACAATCGAGGAACAGCCTCTCCCCGCAAACAAAGCTTGCCACCCTCTTTGCGGCTGACTGAGCTTTTGCCAGTGCTGTGATGGCCAGGTCTACATGAACCTAATGATGCGGTGTTAGGGTGTTAAAAGTACAGACAGCGGACAGGTCTACCTGACAGGAAACGACAGGGGGGTAAAGCCGACTAGCAGGGAGTGTTCTGGATCCTACCATTTCACAGAGTAGACAGGGGTGGACATGGAGCGAGGAGTATCGAAGTACCCTCCTAAATGCACACACACACATATCGCTCATGTTTTCATTAATACATTAACAATCGATGGAGGGGATGGTGTTAAGTAATCTGAATGTGTGGCTTTTAGGGCAAGGCCCGCGAGTTTCAGACACACGGATGAAAGACAAGGAAGCAGAGGAAGGAAGGAGGTTCCTTCGGCCTTCTATGTGATTGACGCATCAGAAGCTGCTGTGAAACTGCAGAAGTCGGCAGACTTGGCACAGAGGAAGAGAGAAGAGGGAAAGAATGAGGGGGAAAGAAAGCAAGAAGGAACTCTGGACAGTTAGAATGGAGGTGAAAATGGAGGGATGAAGGGAAAGGAGGCAGAGGAGGAATTGCGGGAAGAAAAACAGTCAAGACAAGCTCTAAAGGTTAGTCATGCCAGGAGCAATCTCAGAAGGGTGACCCCCCTGGAACCCCCAATTCAGTAGGACACCTGGGGACCTGCTATTCCAAAATCAGAGACTGCCTGTCCCTAAAACCAACAAAGGATTAACTCAGCATTACTTCAGCTCTGGTACGAGCTAGCTTTCATTAGCATTTTCAATGCAAATTTCTGAATTCTGCGCACAGGGTAGCGCTAACGTTTAGCTTTATTGCTAAAGTTGCAGTAGAGAGTAATGTACGTTCATTAGGCATAGCCGACGTAGCCGGTCTCGGGGACAATAATGTGAACAAAGCACAGGGGTCCGAGCCTGGGGCCTTGGGGCAAGTGGGCTTCCTTACTGGAGTCCTCAGAACTGAACGCTACTGAAATGGGGGATCCTTGGGAGCCGGGTTCGAAACCGAGTAGCTTGGCAGAGAAGAGAGGGCAGGATCGGGCAACACCTACACCACCATTAGCAAGGCCGATCAAGGCAGTCAATCCGTACACAAAGATCAGCCGCAATCAAAGACTGACGAGGACAAGGATGAGCAGGCAGGAACCATGTTCACCACGTCCAGCCCCCCCCCCCCCCCCCCCCCTACCCCTACCCCCAGCCCCAGCCCCTCCCCTCCCCATCTCCCCCTACCCTCCATGTCTTGCACAGGAAGTGGGGCCTGGCAACCTTCGCCATGGTTGCGCTGTGAGTAATGTGATGATGTAATCTCTCCATCTCTGACTCATGGGCTGCCCTCCAGCGCTGACTGTCTCTCTCTCTCTCTCTCTCTCTCTCTCTCTCTCTCTCCCCCCCCTCTCTCTCTCTGCAGCAGGGGCTGCACGCATCAGGCCCGCTGTACGGCCTGAGACTAGGCGGGCGCACTGGGCCGTATTACAGCCAGCCGAGCCGAGCCACACGACCGCGCACGTTTCCTAGCGCTAGCCTAGCGCTGCGCCCTGCGCTCTCTGCACGCGTGCGTGCCAGTGGCTGTTACGCGGTCACTCGTGCAAACCGCAGATAAACCGCAGCTGTTATCTCCCAGGACGTGAGTAAAACATGCGTGTCTGTCTGTGTGAGCCTGTGTGTGAGACCGAAGTGAACATGTACTATTGTTTTCACCTTTGCTTTCTCACCTTCCTGATATGTGAATAATAAAAAAAAACAAGAAACCTAATTTTTTAAAAAACCGGCAATAACAGCAACAGCGAGTGCTTGCAATCGCCTGAGTTAATGTGCCCTCACATGAGACCTCCCACTGACTGCGATGATGTCATAATGACCATTGTGATGCTGCCCACTGTCTGTCCTCGGAGCGCGTGCGCTCCGGGGGAGGGCGGGGCTGGTTTGGAGGCGGGGCCTGCCGACAGCTGTCACTCACCGTCCTTGTGCACGCGCATGGCGGAGGCGGTGATGTCGGTGGTCACGTTGAAGTACGGCAGCCACAGGTCCTGGAGGCGGAGCAGCAGCAGCATCGCGGGATGAGCGAGATCAAACAGGGAGTGAGAGAGAGAGAGAGAGAGACAAATCAAACGAGGACCTCTGTACACTCAGCCCTCAGGTGCGCAGCAGAGCTGGCAGCTGCAGACGCACGGTGATAAGCCACCGTGAAATGTTTGCTCTGTACGGCTGCCAGGCATTCACTCCAACAGAAGTGACAGGCAGCAGAGAAAGCTGAGCCATTCTTCATGCACAGAAGACACACCTACGTGCAAACACAGGCCTGTGCCTGCCCTCTGTGTACACTCTCTCCCACGCTCCTGAAGGTCACTCCCCAGCCCTGGCCCGTCCTCCTGAGTCCCCCCCCCCCCCCCCCCGCCCAGCCAGGCTCCCTCACCTCCACCTGTTTGTCCAGGAACACCTTGTAGATGCTGGTGTTGAAGGCGGAGCCGGAGAACATGGAGGTGATGGGGTAGGTCAGGTCCAGCACCGTCTTAAACACAGAGTTCATGGCCTGGGATAGGAGAGAGGGAGAGGGAGGGAGGGAGGGAGCAAGAGAGGGAAAGCAAGCAAGAAACACATAGAGAGATGGAGAAGGGGAGAGAGGGAGAAAGGGAAATAGAAAAACAAACAGAAGCAAAGAAAGGAAACACTACGCTTATTATACATTCTGTTTTTGGTGCAGGTGCATTTCACAGTAGACGTGTTGTACTGTAAAGAACACTGTTTCGTGTTTAAGACTAAAACACAGCAAAAGACGTCCAGTTAATTTCAATATCAATAAAGCCAATCAATAGAGCACAATTAGAACGGAGAACACTGAATGACCCGTGATGGGTACTGAGAATCTGACTACCTTCAAACGCAGACTAAAGACTCATCTCTTCATGCTGCACCTCTCCCCACCCCTCCCTAGCCTATAGTTTAGCTCAATGTACCTAGTTAGGCTAATACGAGCACGTTAGTTTTTATTTGGCAGGATTGTTTGTCTGATTCTGATTAGGCAAATGTGATTTCAGTGCTAGTTTGTACTTGGCAGGATTGTTTGTTTGCTGAACAGGTTACTCTACAGGGTTGGAGTCCTGATCTATGTGGTCACTTCTGGCACTACGATCTCTACTTCGCTCTAGTGTGTTTCTTTTGCACCTCTGCACCTGGAACTAATGCACTTGTTGTACGTCGCTCTGGATAAGAGCGTCTGCTAAATGCCTGCAATGTAATGTAATGTAATACTGGGGTGAACCGGGTGAGAGAGGGTGAGAGAGAGGCAGAGTGCCGGGACAGCGGGACCCCCGCGCCCCCCCCCTCACCTTGGCCCACTCGCGGGCCCTCTGCTTGGTGCGCACGGCGCTCCGCTCCTCTGCGTACAGCGCCCCGATGAAGGACCCGATGGAGGTCCCGCCCACGATGTCGATGGGGATCCCCGCCTCCTCCATGGCTTTGATCACGCCCACGTGGGAGCAGCCCCTGCGGGGAGACGCAGGGAGGGGCCCGTTACCGGGGCAACACCGCTGACCTCTGACCCTCGCACGCAGGAACAACCTACGTCGTGCGCGCATGTGTGTGAGCGCGCGTTTGTGTGTGTGTGTGTGTGAGCGCGTTTGTGCGAACGCGCTTGCGTGGTTTGTGTGTGTGTGTGAGCGCGTTTGTGTGCTGTGCGTGTGTGCGCATGTGCATGTGTGTGTGTTTCTGTGTCTGTGTGTGTGCGTTTGTGTGGTGTGTGCGCGTTTGCGTAGTGTGTGTGTGAGTGTGTGAGCGCATTTGCATGATGTGTGTGAGTGTGTGTGAGTGTGTGAGCGCATTTGCATGATGTGTGTGTGTGTGTGAGTGTGTGAGCGCATTTGCATGATGTGTGTGTGTGTGTGTGAGTGTGTGAGCGCATTTGCATGATGTGTGTGTGTGTCTCACCTGGCACCCCCTCCCCCCAGGACCAGGGCGATGCTGTTCCCCGTCAGAACCGGGCCAGCCGAGAGAAGTCACTGTGTCTGTCTGCAGTCTTCTCAAACACCTTCTCATACACCTCCCTCTGCGCATGCGCGCACACACACACACACACACACACAGGGCACAAGGAGAGGTCATACACACACACACACTCACAGAGCTCAGAGGTAACAGTTACACAAGAAAACTCACAAAAAGGAAGAGGTGTCAGCCACAGAAATGTCATACTTCGGAAGTTGAGTGTATCTACGATATTTACTCACATCCTGAATCTGTAAAGTTGTGGCCGTTATGATGGGGACTGGAATGTTCTCTGAAAGGAGGCTGTGTAAGTACTCTATAGGACAGCATGTACAGCTGGTGTGTGTGGATTTTTGGTCAGGAGCAGTTCTATGGATTATTACCAGCTCCAGTACATTATGGGTCAGTACTATATATCAGCTATATCACTATATCAGCTCTGTAAAATTGTGCGTAAGTGAGTGTAAGCTCAAGACCAGCTTTGCAGGGACTGTGTTTCCAGTGTCCTTTGGGTCAGTACCAAGTCTTGGTATGTTCTGATTTGGTACCAGTTTAGCAGGACTGTGTGTGAGTGTATTTCGGGTCAGTACCAGCTTAGAGGGCCTGTGTGTGAGTGTATTTCGGGTCAGTACCAGCTTAGAGGGACTGTGTGTGTGTGCATTTCGGGTCAATACCAGCTTAGAGGGACTGTGTGTGAGTGTATTTCGGGTCAGTACCAGCTTAGAGGGACTGTGTGTGAGTGTATTTCGGGTCAGTACCAGCTTAGAGGGACTGTGTGTGTGTGCATTTCAGATCAGTACCAGCTTAGAGGGACTGTGTGTGAGTGTATTTCGGGTCAGTACCAGCTTAGAGGGACTGTGTGTGAGTGTATTTCGGGTCAGTACCAGCTTAGAGGGCCTGTGTGTGAGTGTATTTCGGGTCAGTACCAGCTTAGAGGGACTGTGTGTGAGTGTATTTCGGGTCAGTACCAGCTTAGAGGGACTGTGTGTGAGTGTATTTGGGGTCAGTACCAGCTTAGAGGGCCTGTGTGTGTGTGAGTGTATTTCGGGTCAGTACCAGCTTAGAGGGCCTGTGTGTGTGTGAGTGTATTTCGGGTCAGTACCAGCTTAGAGGGCCTGTGTGTGTTTGTATTTCGGGTCAGTACCAGCTTAGAGGGCCTGTGTGTGAGAGTATTTCGGGTCAGTACCAGCTTAGAGGGCCTGTGTGTGAGTGTATTTCGGGTCAGTACCAGCTTAGAGGGCCTGTGTGTGAGTGTATTTCGGGTCAGTACCAGCTTAGAGGGCCTGTGTGTGAGTGTATTTCGGGTCAGTACCAGCTTAGAGGGCCTGTGTGTGAGTGTATTTCGGGTCAGTACCAGCTTGGAGGGCCTGTGTGTGAGTGTATTTCGGGTCAGTACCAGCTTAGAGGGCCTGTGTGTGAGTGTATTTTGGGTCAGTACCAGCTTAGAGGGACTGTGTGTGTTTGTATTTCGGGTCAGTACCAGCTTAGAGGGCCTGTGTGTGTGTGTGTATTTCGGGTCAGTACCAGCTTGGAGGGCCCGCGTCGGGAGAACACCCTGCGGGGGCACCGGAGGTGCAGGTGTCCAGAGCACCAGCTGCGCATGTTGAGCCACTCCACGGTTCTGGAGGGGCCCGGACCGTCCTCACGATGCAGCAGGACCAGCTGCTTCAGAGCCCGAACCGCTGTGTTCTCCAGCATCTGCTCCAGCTACGGGGCGGGGGGGGGGGGGGGGGGGGGAAAAGACAAAGGTAGAGAAGAGGGAGAAAGTAAGATGGAAGGAAGAAATTGAGAAGAAGGGTGTGATAGATGCTTTTTGGCTGGACCTCAACAGCGGGGTCAGCCTACAAACACGAATGTCTGTGACTGACTGACTGAGTGACTGAGTGATGAAGTTACACCATTGGTCGGCCGGATAATGTTTGTTAGGTCCAGCCATACACTAGGTTTTAACCTGGCCTTGTTTAAAAAGCTCTTTATCTCACAGTGGTCAGAATGGAACTGAGCAGTGAAATAAGGAAGCCAGCAGAACACGTCTTCATTAAGATCACACATCTCCACAAGGATAAAAACAGGGATGCTCTTTCTCATCTGTCTTTTCAGCATCGAGCGTCACGGTTCCCCAGACCCACAGCTGTCACTCAGCACTTAACTGAACCCGAAGCAAAGCCTTTAATTACACAGCACACTCACTTCACCTGGTCTACTGGGTCTGAATTAGGCTCTGATTTCAGGGGGGAGAACAAAAACCAGCCATTCATGCGGCCCTCGAGGACCACGGTCCCCCACCCCTGGCCTACAGCAGGCCTCCCCCCGCTGCTGCGCCCCCCCTCACCTGCCCCAGGCTGGGCTCCTGGTCCCCCAGGCCCACGATGAGGATGCAGTCGGCCTGCCGGATGCAGCGCTGGGTCCAGGGCGTCATGCTGCTGTCCGTCTGGTACAGAACGATCCGGTTTATGTCCTCCTGCTGGGCCAGCCAGCCAGACAGGCGGTACTCATGGATACTGAGAGAGGGGGGGGAGCGAGAGAGGGAGTCAGAGACAGAGACCTTTGATTCCACTTTATATTACAGTTAAAGGTGACAATTCTTGTTATCCGAATATTTAAAACAAATGAGAAAAAAATAACAGAAATCAAAAATAGAAAATTTTAAAAAGCTATGAAAGGGTTTGGGTTGAAGAAACACGCACAGAGAGGAGAGATAAGTAACAGGCCGTGTTTAATCTGAGAGAGATAAAAGGGTAAAAATAGAGGGCGGAAGAAGAGGGAAGGAAGCAAAAGCGAGATTAACACGCCTAACATGCCCAGACAAGATGACTGTTTATTCACGTGTGAAACAACAACAACAACAACAACAACAACAACAACAACAACAACAACAACAACAACAACAACAACAACAACAACAACAACAACAACAACAACAACAACAACAACAACAACAACAACAACAACAACAACAAAAAAACGGTCAGTCTCCATGGCGACAGAGGCCCACTGACCTGTCGAGAGCAGAAGCCCCCAGTCTCTCTCGAATGATGTCACTGGTTAGCAGAAGGGTGGGGCCTGCGTTTAAAAACAGGGCTCGGTTAGAGTTCCCAGAGGGCGAGTCACAGTGACTATGTGGCCGCTAAACGCCCTCGAGGCGCTGGTCCTGTGCCAGGAGGTCAAAGGTGACAGACCTGGGGCGGGACGTGCAGGGTACCTATGGCACTGAGGGCGTGGCTTAGCTCCAGGTTGAAGGCGTTGATTGGCACCTCGTCGCACACGGGCAGAACGGCCACCGTGGAGAGGTTACTGGCCGGGTTGGTGACGTCGGGGCTGGACGACACGCTACCAAGGCCCAGGCCAGAGCCTGGAGAGGGAGGGAGGGGGAGAGAGAGAGAGAGAATGAGAGAGATTTTTTATTTTTAATGTCTCATTTATCTAAACAATGCATAAAGCAAAAAAGTCTTTACAGAAACAAATAAACATCAATAAACCTCGATCCAACGATGTTAACAATGTTCCTAAAAGAAACTACAAAGGAAAGAAAGAGAAAATAATCAAGAAAATGAGAGAGAGAGAGAATGATGGAGAGAGATGATCGAATGATCTTAGAAAGACAGTGAATGAAAAAACCTGGAGGGTAGACGATTGAAAGGCTGAGGGCATAAAGAGAAAGAGAGGATCGAGGCATGGAGAAACAGAGGAGTGAAAGAGGAGTACAGGAGGAGGGCTGCTAGGTCACCTGAGAAGGGCCCGTGGGCTTGCTGCAGGTTCCCCAAAATCTTCTGTCCCAGAAGGTGGATTAACCGGGTCACCACCTGCACATACAGCCACAGCAGAGACACTGATCCACAGGGCGCACACACACACACACACTGTCTTTCACACACACACACACACACACACACACACGCACACACACTGTCTTTCACACACACACACACACACACACACACACACACACACACACACGCACACTGTCTTTCACATACACATTTATATAGCACTTTTACACACGCTTTACAATTGATGCCTCTCATTCGCCAGACAGTTAGAGGTTAGGGGTTAGGTGTCTTGCTCGCACATGCCCACGGGGTTTGCACCGGCACCCTCCGACTGCCAGACAATCGGTCTTACACATCGCCCCTGACACATACACATACACACACACACACACACACACACACACACACGCGCACGCACACACACACTCACACACACCTGAGGATATCTGCGTTTGATGTTGTTGAGTGTTCCCTCGGGCAGTTTGACCAGCTCTGTGTCTCTGACTGCATGGACCGTGGTGGCACGCGGCTGCCTGGTCAGAGCCTCCACCTGAGAGAGAGGGGGTGGAGAAAGAGCGAGGAAGGAGAAGAGAGGGAAAGAGAGAAAAAGGAGAGGGAGAGTGGGATAACAGAGGGAGAGGACAGACAGAGAGGCGAGGGAGCAGACAGGACAGAGGATGATAGAGAGGAAAGAAAAAGGGAGTGGAGGGAGGGAGTGGAGGAGAAAGAGACAGCATATGTTCTCTGCCCTTCCTGGTAAAAGCTCTTGGCTGTCTTTTAACAGAGGCCATTAAGCATCTCAACTGCGTTTCAAGCGTGTTTTATTTTTACACCTTTTAAAAAGATCTAGCCACTGGTTTTCACTGCAGCTGCAGGCTACACTTACACACTGAACAAAACATGCGGCGAACCTTCCCACACAACGATAAGGTTTATGGGCCGGAAAAATTTTTCAGAAGAAAAAAAAAAAACACCAGATGTGTGGGAACAAAAGAAAGAGACAGCCACAATTCTTCCACTCTTTTTTTTGTTTGTTATGCAACCGTTCGTTTTTCCACACGAGTGGTGATGACACTTGGCAGGATTCTCCTCTATCTGGACCGAAAGGTCAGCGCCTCTGCCCGACGCGCGAAATGGCGGCCCGACGGCGGTTGCCAGGAGACAACGGCGGACAAGGCGGGGTCTCTCACCACTCCGATGAGGTCGCCCCGGCCGTACTCCCCCACCAGCTCCTTCTTCCCGTTGGCCTTGCGGATGACGGAGCGCAGGCGGCCGTTGAGGACGATGTAGGTGCAGTCCGATTGGTCGTCCTGCCTGCGTGCAGGAGGGAGGGAGGAGCGTTACCGCGGCGCCGTCGGGTGACAGACAGCTGTCAGGGACACTCCCCCTGCAGGGACGCACCCTGAGGGGCGGAGTGCGGAGCCCTGACCACACGGAGGGGAGCGGTATTGGGAGGGGGCTGAGCGGTTTTAATGGGGGTGGTTGTGTGGTAGTGGGGGGGGGGGGGGGGGTACCTGTATAAGGCACGGCCGGCCTCTACGGCCATCCAGTCGATGGCGAAGTCCATCTGGCGCACGAAGGCCGACATGCGGACGGCCACGGTGTGGGCGGCACTCAGCACCACGCTGGGCTGCTCTCGCATGATCCTGCAGGGGGCGACAGAGAGCAGGGCGTGAGGCACAGGACCGCGCTCACACTTCAGACAGACAGCTGCATGGGGCTCACTGCTACCTGTGCACCAGGTACTGCGTGCGGCTCACTGCCACCTGCACACCAGGTACTGCGTGGGGCTCACTGCTACCTGCACACCAGGTACTGCAGCCTTTGTCACAGTCAAATCACAGCAGCAGCTTTGAATGACTTCCACGGATGTTCTCTGTGCAGAGAACACGGGTCTCAAAATTTGACTATGAAAATGGCTCTTCCCACACTTTCTCTGAGCTCTCTGGGAAGTAATAAAAAAAAATGGAAGCAGAAAGTATGAAGACAGCAGTGGGAAACAACCCTGTTCCTGGAGATCAACTGTCCTGTAGATTTGCACTGCAACCATAACAAAGCATTCAACATATAGAGATCCGCATTGAGCTGCTGATTAGCAGAGTCAGGTGTGCAAAATTAGAGATGAAATGAAAACCTACAGGAGAGTAGATCTCCAGGAACATGGTTGGTTGTCACTGGGTTACAGGGTGCGCATACATTAAAAGCAGGGGTTGGGCAGTTCCATTCTTGCAGGGCTGGTGTAAAAACAGATGTTCATTTTCACCAATTACACCGGCCAAATAGGAGAATAAACCTAAGCAGGTGTAACCATATATTAGTGCACAATTACATGTTTCATGTTGGGACTCAGAAACAGTCTTCAGCTGTCATCTATGAGCTTTTTAAGAAATTAAGCCAAAATATCAATTACAAAATGATGAGGCAAATTAAATAATTAAGTTTAAGAAGTTGGCATGAAATCCAGAAACAGCCATCCTTGCCCACCTCTGATTTAAAGCTTCTTCATACCACAAAAACACTGGGATAATCTACGATAACACAGGCTTCACGAGCCTTCACACGGGTCTCACTGTACTGGAATGCTGAGTGAAGTCATACAGCACATCTTTACGTGTGACATCCTGAGGATGCTATTTGTCATTATGTACATCAACCATAAGCAAGCTGGGTAGAATATAGACCTGATTTTTGAATTTTTTAAATGAATTTTTTTTTTTTTTTTTTTTGTAGCTGAACTCTTATGCAATCACCACTGCCGAATCCGCAATTCTCCTCCAAAACATGTGGTGTCACCAGCTGCTTCTTTTCACACCGCAGCCCACAGCCCAGCTCACACAGCTCACATCAGAGGAAGACCTTTCATATGCGGCTTTGGAATGCAGTCAACGGGCGCCCGAGTGACCAGCGGGGGGGCGCTAGAGAGCAGCGAACCACGGACCCCAAACCAACCCACCCTTTCCGTACCCTGGCCGAAAAGGAAGCCCGCGGAGCTACCGGCCGCGGTCGGCCCCGGCAACCCTGGGCGCCTTTAACCCCTGGGCTCCCAGACTCACTCGTAGAAGTCGGACTTGGAGATCTTGAGGAAGGTGCAGTCCTTCACGGCCTTGATGGTGAAGATGAGGGGCTCGCCCGTCAGCACGGCCAGCTGACCCACCATCTCGCCCGGCTGCGTCACGAACAGGCACACCGCCTCCTGCTTGTCAATCATCCGCTGGTACACGTGCAGGCAGCCGGACAGGACGAAGTGCAGGCTGACGTCCTGGGGGGTGGGGGGGGGGGGGGGGGGCTGATTTAGCCACATCCTCACCCCACATGGGAACTTTGCACATTGAAAACTGGACAAAGCCAGACAAGCAGAACTACAGTGAAGCACTGTGAAAGCCTCATCTCTTATGGGAGAGAGGAGAGGAGAAAGAAAGCGATACTGAGAGAGGGATGGAGGAGAGAGGAGAGAGGGGGAAAGGAGGAAGGGCAAAAGAGGAAATGAAAGAGAAGGATGATGGACAGAAAAGGAGAAAGGAAAGAGAAGAAGAGGGAAGAACTAAAAAGTAAAAGAGGGGCGCATTTTGCTGACGCTCTCATCCAGAGCGACTCGCATAAACTCACAAAAAGGTTCAGGCAATGATGAGCTGAGCCTTAGTGTGTAACTGACTCAGGACCTGGACATGCATAAAGCTACAGCACAAAGTTAGGGGCCCTGCTGGGGGCACGAGGGGGACTGAGAGAGTAATACAGGGCCATGCAGAGAGAGGGGCGGGTGCTCAAAGAGAGAAAACCAACACCAACTTAGAAAAACTGTTTAACACCCAGTTATTGTACAGAATATATTTTACCAAAATGAATGAATGGAAGTGAATGACAGGAACTGTAATAATACAAATATTAACTGTTCTGTTTTTGTCAAATCAAAGAGCCACTATCAGTTGTGACCATGATGATTTGGCATCAGCTCGGAGTTGCCTGACACTTTTTGTGCGTTCATGTATGTTGCTCTTAGGGGAAAAGGGGGCAGGTGCTCGGGCACCTGGAGCCCCTCCCTCTGCGTGTTTCGGGTACAGAGCTTCCAGTAGTAAATGGGACAGGAGGGTACAGTTTTAGATGCGGCATAGGCGGGGGGGTTGGTAAAGCTGGGGCAAATGCTGAGAGTCTGCAGTACTGCAGAGTGGCACAGGGGGGGCGGTATTGCGCCTACCTGGTCCCCCTGTCGTGCCAGGACCGCCCCAGCTTTGGCATGGTGCAGAGTCACCCTCCCGTTCAGCAAGGTGGGGTCCTGCCAAAAGAGACAGAGGAAAAAAGTGGGGGGAGGAGGGAGGGAGATAAAAAGAAAGGATAATGAAACGAACGTGTGTTAAGATCCAGCTATTTCAGAAGACCGCACAATTTCCTCCGTCTGTTTCCAACAAGAGCTGCATCGCCGAACCGGCAGTGAGCTCACAGAGGGCGCTCCAAGACAGATTCGATCTTGTAACAAGAGCAGTCTCTGGAGAGTCAGACTCAGTAAAAGATGGTGAAATAAGGCTGGCTTTGCTTCCGGCTGTAGAGCGGAATAAAAACACTAGGACAGGCCACAGACGGGCATCTCTGTGGGGGGGGCAGGGGGGAGACCCCGGACTCTAACCCTGTCCAGCGCTCGGCTGGCTCACATTCAGGTGGACAGAAAGGGCCTCCGATCTGCCGCCACTGAACTTTCCCGAGTTTTAAGAGGCACTAAAAGGCCGATGACCACTCCAGAACCAAATCAAAGAGAAACCAGATCTGCACCTCCATGCAGTCATTAGCTTTAGCGCTTCCTAAAAATAAACAACTGACTCCTAAATCTCCTTTTTTGTCCATTTCTGTTTTTTCTATTATTCGCCATTCGAGCATCTTTCTCTCTTTCAACTCCTGCGTTTCTCAGGACGACCCCTTGTAGACATAGAACATACTGAAGATATATAGAAATAAAACACATTACCAACAATGTGCAACAGCTCACCAGGAAACACACAAATCACTGCCACTTTCCAGATTGCAATCCATTACACAACATGAAGCATAATTATGAATAATGCATTTATCATCACGTTTCTGAGGATGTTTAAAATGCGTTCCGTTTCCGAAAGGGTCCGGACGGGACGGGGCGGACGGGACGCACCTCGATTCGCATGAGTTTGAGGATCTCCTTCTGAGCCTCCTCAAACAAGGAGGTGCTGGCGCGCCCGTGCATCGGCCCGTAGAAGGTCTCCAGACCCCCCTCCTCCTCGGCGTACAGGTACACCCCCGACGGGACCTCGTCCACAGTCACAGACTTCCTCTCCTTCTGGTCCTGGGACACTGACTGAGGAGGGGATGGGGGGGCGGGGGGGGGGATCATGGGCTAAATGTGTCTAACATGCGAACACTTTGTGCAGGAGCACATACTCATACGACTTCTGACAAGTGCACAGACGTGTGTGTGAATATACATTTACATGTATACACACCATCAGTATAATGAGTATATACTGTCTCACACACACACACAATCATGCACACACACACACACAATCGCGCTCACGCACACAATTACACACACTCACACACAAACACACACCAGAGAGCCCCATTCATTCCAAGCTGCACGTCCTCTCCTTATTTATTATACACTGTACTTGCTCACTATCTTCTCCAAAGACACACTCAGCATCCAAGACGGTCCTCTACACCAGTAAAACCACCCCGTCCCCCCTACCCCCCCCCCCTTCCTCCCTACCCCCCCCCCCCCCCCCCCCCCCCCCTCCCTCCCCTCCCCCCTCCCTCCCCCCCCCACCCCCCGTCCCCCCTTCCCCCCCCCTCCCTACCCCCCTCCCCGTCCCCCCTCCCCCCCCCCCCCTCCCCATCCCCCCTCCCCCCTCCCCTCCCCCCTCCCTCCCCTCCCCGTCCCCTCCCCGTCCCCCCTCTGACCCGTGTGAAGACGGGCGGGGTCGGGGCGCCGTCCTCTGCGGACACGGAGATGCGACCTCGCTCGTACGCCATGTCGAAGTCCGACCGCAGACTCTTCTGGATGCCTGCGCAGGTAACACAGGGAGCGGCGTGAGACCAGCATGCACCGTGCCAACGGACATGACCGCACCGCGCCCAGGCGACAGGTCTGCCCACCTACGGGGGCTGAGCTGTGCCAAAATTTACAAAGCAAGCGAGGAAGTGGAAGAGCCTGACTGGCAAGAGACTTGGCAAATAAACGGCATTTAAACAAAACAAACAACAAATTATAAAAAAAGAAACAAGGAACGTGGTGAATGCCAGGCAAAGAACTACACGAGAGTGAAGACTGCAAATGAGCAGACTGAGGGAACCACACAAGACTGCATCTCCATGATGTTGCGTGTGGTGTTTAAGGCAGAGGAGGTCATACTGTGGGACGGGGGGCAGCAGGGATTCGGGAAGCAGGGCTGGTGTGGGACAGGTGCACAGACTCACCGGCGATGTCCACAGGCATGGAGATGGCCCGACTGAGAGTTGGCACTGTGCTTCCTTCCTTCCCATGATCCCCTCCTGCAAGCACAGAGCACAGTCACCCTCAAACACACCTGCACAGTCACCCTCCTACAAGCACAGAGAACAGTCACCCTCAAACACACCTGCACAGTCACCCTCCTACAAGCACAGAGAACAGTCACCCTCCTACACGCACAGAGCACAGTCACCCCCCAACAAGCACAGAACAGTCACCCTCAAACACACCTGCACAGTCACTCTCCTATACGCACAGAGCACAGCCACCCCCCAACAAGCACAGAGCACAGTCACCACCCTCAAACACACCTGCACAGTAACCCTCCTACAAGCACAGAGAAGAGTCACCCTCCTACACACCTGCACAGTCACCCCCTACAAGCACAGAGAACAGTCACCCCCAAAACAAGCACAGAGCACAGTCACCCTCCTACACACCTGCACAGTCACTCTCCTACACGCGCAGAGCACAGTCACCCCCCAACAAGCACAGAGCACAGTCACCCTCCTACACACCTGCACAGTCACTCTCCTACACGCGCAGAGCACAGTCACCCCCCAACAAGCACAGAGCACAGTCACCCTCCTACACACCTGCACAGTCACCCCCTACAAGCACAGAGCACAGTCACCCCCCAACAAGCACAGAGCACAGTCACCCTCCTACACACCTGCACAGTCACCTCTGTCACCCCCCAACAAGCACAGACACTGTCACCCATACACACCTGCACAGTCACTCTCCTACACGCGCAGAGCAGTCACCCCCCAACAAGCGCAGAGCACAGTCACCCTCCTACAAGCACCTCTGTACACACACACCTGCACATACAGCCACTCTCATAGCCAATATTATTCTCTGTATATCCTATTACTCTCTATAAAAACACATTGCCTATAGATCTCTTTGTTGGTTTAAGCAGCAGATCGTTAACAAGGAAGCCATATTCCTAGCGAATGTTTGTGCAGCCACACGACTCCCTAGTGACCTGTATCAGTCATACTGGCTGTTGCATTTGCAGGAACAGCCAAGAGGGGCAGGGCATGTGGAGGGGGGGGGGCAAAGCCTGGCAGGAGGACTCTTAACAGACATAAAGGTTAGGGCTCACTGCATTGGTGGAGCTGCCCTTGTTTTAGAGGTTGTCTCCATTATAGCCAGTGAATAATTGATGATCCACTCCCTTC
>CM045884.1:63664246-63666746 GCA_025169545.1 Anguilla japonica | reverse complement strand
GTGGGGGGGGGGGGGGGGGGGGGGGGGGCGAGGGATGAAGATGAAGGGTAAGGACAGGGGAGGAAAGAAAGGTGGACAAAGGAGAGAGACGAAGAAAAGATCACAATAAAAGAGCCAATGAGCGGTGAGAGAAGGACAGGTAAAGAAAGGGAAGGATGGAGAGAGTATCAGAGAGCGCAGAAGAGGAGAAATAGAGAGGTTGAGCAAGGAGGATGAGAGATACAGGGAAAGAGGGAAGGCGAAAGAGGCGAACCATGAGAAAAGGGTAAATCAGAAATGAGGTAAAGAGATGGAGTTAGAGAAGAAGAGGGGGATGAGGAGAGAGAGGGAGGAAAAGAAAATGACATAAGGAAGGCTTCAGCCATTTAACTCCATCTCCATGACAGCATATGACAAAAGTAATGTAATAACACGGTCAAATACAAATCGGGGAGCCACAGCACAGCAGTACTGAGGTATCCCATCAGTCACTGGTGCGGAAACCACATGAACACAAGGCCGGACCATCAGTCAGCACACGCTCACCATGCTGGTCTGCAGCTGGTCCTCCACTATAGACTTGATATTGACCAGCCCTTCCTGCAAAAAACAAGAACCCCACACAGAAATGTTCAAATACGAGACACAGCTTCTGTTACAACACCCCCAGAGTCGCAGAGAAAAGCAGCTACTTCTGTTTTTCAATTCCAGTCCGGCATAACCAGATATTAAAGCTATAGTATCGTTAAAAAATATAATATTTAGATTAGTGGTTTAGAAACCCATGTCCAAAAATAAACGCGGTTAAACAGTTGTACCAGGCTTGAGGCTTGCTTCAGCAGAACACAAGGAGGAGTTTTAATTACATGTATTAATATAATTCCGCAGCACTCTGTGTGTGCATTTCAAGGTGCTCACACGTCGTTAGTCTGCGATTAACAGGCCAAGCAGGTGAGACTCGTGGAGGATGTAGCTCTCATCGGTTTTAGTTTTCCCCCTTAAAATGAAGGACAAAACCACTGCAGTGGAGATATCTGAGACCCAGAGTCCTGATGCCAGAGACGAGATGGAGCTGAAAGATCAGAATCTAGACTCTGCGTGTGCATGTGAGAGAGTGTGAGAGAGTGTGTGTGTGTGTGTGTGTGTGTGTGTGTGTGAGTGCGTGTGAGAGAGTGAGTGTGTGTGTCTGTGTGTGCGTGTGTGTGAGTGCGTGTGAGAGAGTGAGTGTGTGTGTCTGTGTGTGCGTGTGTGTGAGTGCGTGTGAGAGAGTGAGTGCGTGTGTATGAGTGCGTGTGAGAGAGTGAGTGTGTGTGTGTGTATGTGTGTGTGTGAGTGCGTGTGAGAGAGTGAGTGCGTGTGTGTGTATGTGTGTGTGTGAGTGCGTGTGAGAGTGAGTGCGTGTGTGTGAGTGCGTGTGAGAGAGTGAGTGCGTGTGTGTGAGTGCGTGTGAGAGAGCGTGTGTGTGTGTCTGTGTGTGCGTGTGTGTGAGTGCGTGTGAGAGAGTGAGTGCGTGTGTGTGAGTGTGTGTGAGAGAGTGAGTGTTTGTGTGTTTGAGTTTGTGTGTATGTGTATGTGTATGTGTATGTGTGTGTGTGAGTGCGTGCGTGTGTGTGAGTGCGTGGGAGAGAGTGAGTGCGTGTGTGTGAGTGCGTGTGAGAGAGTGAGTGTGTGTGTGTGAGTGTGTGTGTGTGTCTGTGTGTGCGTGTGTGAGTGCGTGTGAGAGAGTGAGTGCGTGTGTGTGAGTGCGTGTGAGAGAGTGAGTGTGTGTGTGTATGTGTGTGTGTGTGTGAGTGCGTGTGTATGTGTATGCGTGTGTGTGTGAGTGCGTGTGTATGTGTATGTGTGTGTGTGTGTGAGTTCGTGTGTATGTGTGTGTGTGTGTGTGTGTGTGTGTGTGTGTGTGTGTGTGTGTGTGAGTGTGTGTGTGTGTGTGTGTGTGTGTGTGTGTGTGTGTGTGTGTGTGTGGCACACAATTCCATCTCTCTCACGCTCCAGAGCACGGGACATGGAACTCGTTCCCAGCGCATTCTTGCCGCTCAAGATGCGACCCCGGGGTCTAGCGGGGGGGGGGCGGGATTTCGGTGCCCCCCGCCCCCCTCTGGGAAAACACGCTGGGAGACACAATAAACATTGTGTTCTTTCCACCGCCGACGGCTACAAAAACCGTTACGTAACCCCCCCCTGCCCGTCGCGTCTAGGCACAGGGTTTGGGTTTGAGCTGGAGCAAGCGCGTCAGTAGCGCTGGAGGTTTGCCAAAGAGAGCAACGCACAGCCAATCAGCAGAAGCCAAAGGTCTGCTCCGTAGCCGATCGAATGAGAGAGGGAGAAGAAAGGGCCAATGCAGAAACAGCACACACCATAAAGGCAAACAGAGGTGCATGAAGCAGGCAGGCACAAACCCACGGGGAATGCACAGTATAGCCTCGCTCAGCTGCTCCCCCGCCACACGCTGGCTTCTCTCTTCCGGACTGCGTTACACTCTGTTCAGTCCTCTTAAAATGCAATTATCATTCATCAGTAC
>CM045884.1:63601746-63661746 GCA_025169545.1 Anguilla japonica | reverse complement strand
AGTAGAACAGCCGTATTGCTCATACACGCAAGGTTTCTCTTCTGTCATTTTCCAAATGTGTCATCGTTCAGTCACTTTCTCTTTGCCTTAACATTACAACGGTAAATTAAATAAACAAATAACAAGCATGCACAGGCACATACACACACACCCACACGTTATCAAGGGAGCAACAACTAAGCCTCTGGAAAATGCCTACAATTTTATTAATGAATCTTAAAGACCACATAAATACAATTTAACCAACAGACACTAGGCTACATGGGGGAAAGCCTTTCATCTCAGTTTTACAGGAGAGTCATCCTAGGGATTGCAACTGCTGGCGGGAACCACAGTCCAATAAGGACACAACCCGGACGTTCTTACTGTAGTATTTATCTCCTATACTGTAAGGAGGTAAATAGACACGATATTACTACACTATTGTCCTCTTAAAATGTATTTTAAAAACCTTTCCCTTGGAATCCAATGATCCGACGAGCCCCTCATAAACGACCAAAGCAGATGCTCACCCGCAATGCCGCTGTGTTGATGCGATGATTCAAACATGAGGTTTCTGTTGCGTTCAAAACAATGTAACTAACTAGCTAAATTGTTTTTCCTGGCGAATAGCTTCTAAAACTCCAGAATAGACCCCGCAGCACCACACGTTGAGCAGGGCAATTCAATGGCGTAGCTCCGAAATTTCTGTGGGACCTCCTCTATTGTTCTTTAGCCCTTGTCAGACTGTAGCGAGCGAACCCAAACCAATTAAGCATGAATTAACAATGTAATGTGACTCGGTTTTATGCATTTTATTTTTGTGAGCCATCAACAGCACATACTATGTCCCAACTCGCCAACAAGTACGAACCCGCAGCCTGCGCGGATCTAAGTGCACCAGGTCATACAATGATGTACGCGGCTAACACTGGCTAGCCTGTCTTCCACTCACACCTACTGTACGGCAGGCAAAACCACGCAATAGATCTGCCCGGAGTGCCCGCTATTCTTATTTCTGGGAAATAACACAGACCACCACCTACTCCTCAGACCCGGCGGGAAAAAAGTTCTTACTTAATTGTTTGACACAACACAAGTGTAGCCCATATTGGATGATAAAACATGTCGCAGTGAAATTATTTTCAAACAAATCATTCATTTTATTTCTACTGAATGTCCCTCGTATATATCTATGGTTTCTGAGATTATTACCAGAAACTCGTCATCAAAAATGAGTTACCGGGTTTTAGGAGCAAATAAATGTCTGCAACTAATTATTATCAAACGCAGACAATAAAACGTAGCTAGTTAAACAGCGAGTAGCCATTAGTCAACCCTGGCAGCGATTGAGAAATATTCAGTTACAGGCAGCAGTGATGTCAAAGTCCACTGATGTGTAGCTAGTTGAATAAATTAGTTTAGTGTCTCTTAGCAATTTACTTATTGTTTGCTAGCTGACTAGACCCATTTATGTTGGCGATTTGAGGTTATCCACGAGCACTCCCAGGCTGGCAAGCCCTGTAGCCAGCAAGTTATTTAATGAAGTCAACATCACATTATATTTAGCTTGCTTGGGTATTTTCCGAGCCGCGATGACGAAAGTCAGATAGCTAACGTTAGCTCGCTATGCTATCCTACATTTGCCATGTAATGTTCATTTCTCTCCCAGTCGTGGCATTTTCTTTTGTTTGAGCAACCTAACGTTACAGCAATTCAGTTGACATCTACTTATCCTCTGACTTGTGTCAGTGGGCCGGTGAATGCGATGATGCTGCGTTTTGACCCCAGAGCAGCAACAACAGTCAACACCGAGGAAAATTTGTATGCTGGGTACAGCTTGCTCGCACCTCGTTTAAACCATCGCCTACTTAACGCAGTTAAAATGTAGACAGATGTTGATATGGATAGACCGAGGCACATCCCTTGTAAAATCAAGTCAGTGACGTCCACTCATATCAAATCCCCTTTTTAAAATAACAGCAGAATTTTGAATGTATAGCTGTCTTACCTGACCCAGAGCGGCTCTCGTCAATCTCCTCTGTCAAACACCGACTCCGGAAACACCCATTAGAACCAACTCCACCCCCTTTGCACTGGAAATGGAGCTTTGACCAATCGCAATAGGAAATCTCCGTCATTTTCACCAATCGGGATAGACAGGTAACCGTCAATCACAACCCACCCACTTACAACTAGTGGGAGAAGTAACCAATCGTACTGCAGGTTTGCAAAGAGACGCTCAGAAGAGATCCATGATTGGCGAGTTACTTTGGGAGTGACGGAAAATTAAGCCAATGCGTTAAACACATAGTGTCCGCAGTACTGTGCAATTAAAGTCAGTTATGACTTTACCTCTGTGCTGGTGTGTTGCAATGCATTGGCTTTAATCTAACCGCAATCATCCGGCAAACTAGCGCGTTTTAGGTGCAGGTTTAAGCAAGTATGCATGATTTTATCAGGAGAACAATCTTCGTTTTGTCTACGATTTACAGCTAGCACTGTGCTAAGCCTGATTATAAATGCGTCAATGGTCACTTGCGTAGATTGCGCTGGCCTCTGCTTCCGCTACTGGTCCTGGGCTGCAGTGTAGCATAATGGTCAGGGAACTGTGCTTAGTAGGCTGGATGAATTCTGACATTGCAAATTCACTTTGGCCACTGCTGTTGTAGCATTGAGCGAGGTAACCTCAATTACTTCCAGCTTTATAATGTATAAATAATAACGGGCTAACAGTATTGGTTCATAGTCCATTAAGTCATTATTGTGTGAAAAATACTACAGCTTCAAACATTATTATTATACATTTTATTTAAAGCACTTTTCCTGACACTCAAAGACAATTACATAAAATTGAGTAAAAGAATCCTAAAACACACACACACACACACACACACACACACATGAATGTATATAAATAATAAGATGACAGCTGTTCCTATGTGCAACAATTCATTTTAACATGAGTCAGCTCAGAAAGGCTCCAAGCCAAAGTTAGCACTAAACAGTGAACACACAATTATGACATGTTTGCAGTAGTCTGGATTGATTCATGCTTCATAGCTCAACATGCTTGAGTTTTTTATTTATTTAAATTGTGTTTATGCTATCTGGGGGAACTCCTCAGTCTGGGCCCCAGTTCTCCCTGCACACTTCCTGTTGCTTCGGCTCAGGAAGGCCACCAGGCCAGGAGCGTTCCAACAGAGGTGCCCGGGTTTACGGTGAAGCTGCGGAATGTGGAATGTTCTCCATTTGTATTCCACCAGGCATGCCTCAGAGTAAATTAACAGCGTGGCTGGAAAGTTCTAAATATTTTATTAAATTGCATTATTATAGTGGGGGTGGGGGGTGGGGGGGGGGAGGGGAAGCAGAGAACTGATCTGATGACTCCTACAGTACGTTTGTTATTCCGCCGCGGAATTACCGTAAATCATACGTCTCCTCTGACCGCTTGAGAACACGGAGAGCTTAGTCTCTGACATAACAGCTCGTAGAACACCCAGGAAGTAACGCAGAGCACATGGTCTCCCAGAACAATGGCGACAGATCCGCTGTTCAGCGCCGAGCCCGTGGAGTCCAGCGTTACGGGGGAAAATCTTCGGCATCCTTTCATTCAGTCAACAGCATGACTGAGTCCTCTCCTGTCTGGCATCACAATCTGTCCTGCGCTCAAGTGCCTTGTGCACACAGTGTGATTTGCATAAATTGCATTGCACCTGACTCACAAATATTAGTCAGCACCTCACCATGGAAATATCATCCTGCCGCAAACAAGCTTGTTATATTCTTGCTGGCATGCTCAGATGTTTTAAGGTAAGGGACATAGCTTACTCTGGGACATTAAAAAATCAACAGACATCAAGGTGCATTGATTTTGCTTTCCATTCTGACATTCAGGTCCTTCCATAGTTTATTATCTAACCATGCTTGGTGCAGGACTGTGTTCACAGTGGTGTTCACATCAAAGAGTAGTTACTAACTTATCTCAAATGTGTGCTTTATCAGTGGTGCTGTCATTGTTATTGTTGAATTTCTGATGCCACAGGTCACGTGCAAGAAAACAGCTGCACCAAGCAAATATTCTGTATGTTCAATGGCCTTTAATCCACTGAGGAGGATTCTGTCAACTGGAGTATATAGATATCAGGCAATCAATATATTTTATGATGATCTGTACAATCCATTACATTGTTGACCTTATGTTTTTTATTGATTGCTGGATTGTTTCATTGACATTGACGTCATCAGTTGAACTTGGTCCACCTAACACTCATTATGATTCCGGGGATAATGTTTGGCATCCAGCAAACACATATAGTCACCTTCAAGAGGAATAGTTTCTCATATGCAGCTGCCACTACAAGGTAGAGGGCATTCAGCTCATGCATTATATTGGCATGCTCTAATCAAATTTTGAAAAGAATCCTAGAGGGAGAGGGATCTGGCTTGCCGGGTAATTAGCATGAAACTGCCAATTATTGTTTCATCATAAATACATCATAAAACTAGTGAACTGCATGTTACATGACTGGTATATTTTTCTTCTTAATTTCCTTAATTGTGGTAGAGAAATAATTGTTAATCAAAGAACACAAATTTTCAGAATTGGTAAGAACACAAAGATTTGCAAACATTTGGCGCCATCTTCTGGAATAAAAACAACACGAGGGGTCTTCTTCACATTTGGCGCCTCCTTCTGGTGGTAAGCTGCCAACACATTGACAACGGCAACTTCATTTAACCGACGTTAATATGAAACTTCTGCGTCTCAACAACCCCCCCCCCGTCTTTTTAAAAACTCTTCCTTCATCATGTGTTATTCTGTGCACTTTAATACATATTTAAGTAATCCAGATACATTACTAAACTTTACTCTTAATCCAATACCAGCTGCATTTAATTGAGAGCTTGCACACTATCAGTGTGTATCCAAATATAAATAGTAGGTGTAGGACATTATCAAGGACAGGTCATATTGCAAGACAGGAGTATGGGCAACATTATGCAATACCCAGACACCAGAGAGGTGACACATCCGATGTCCTGCTGATTCTGTAAATTAAGTGAAAATGTCATTCTTTAATAGCAGCCTCATCAAAGTCATTACCAGCCAAACTCACAGGCAAAGCTTTACAGAGACTCAGCAGTTCTCCAGACTCATGCTGTCTAGTTAACAGGAAGCAATTATACCTTTTTCTACACAAATAAAAAATTCATTTAACATTTTCCTTCATTAGTTTACATCTGGGCCCATCTACTGTACCGATTGACATTTTGCTATGAAATGCAACAGAAGTATCAGCATTGGCCAATGTAGATGGACAAATATAGGCTATTTATTGAATTTCCGTATTGTACATCTCTAACACCAAGTGTGTGTGTATGTGTATATACATATATATACACACACACACACATATATATATATATATAGTTTATATTAGCATGATACACAGACTCAAAGGGACACCAGGTTCCGTTGCTTCCTTTTTGGCATAATCACTTAGTCACAGAAAAAAAGAGTTTAAATGACTGAAGAAGAGGGAGACATGCAACGTGAACTGTACAGACTTTTATTTTGAAATATGTCTAATCAGCGTACACACTCTGCTCCCACGGGGAGTGCAGACAGGAAGCCAGGATGGAGGATGCGGGAGGGACTACAGATCGGTGATGGGCTTGTGCGGCCAGTACGGATACTTCTCCTTGTCCAGTTTCGTCTCCGGAAACACGTCGTTCAGCTCATCGATGGTCATCTGATCGAAGGGGATCATGTTCTTGAATTTCTCCAGCTGCAGAAAGAGGGAGAGGGAGGGAGAGAGAGGAGCAGACAGAGAGACAGAGAGGGAGGGATGATTAACCCTTGAATCCCATTTAAAACAGCATATGTATCACAGCTCAGAGTCACTGTCTGGTGCTGACCTGAGAACAATAATTCTGATTAATAGATGCATACTTGTGATCTTTGCTATATGTTAAAAAAAAAAATCTATAAGGATGTCCTGTAAATAATTACTCCATTTTGTTTTCAAGGGGATTTCTACACCAGAACTCAGACTTGTTTGGTCTGGTTGTTGTCTTAATGCAGCTAAATGATAATAAATTTCATTTAATTTTTTATTAATATTGACAGAAACATATTTAAGAGGATACATGTGTGCATTTGCGTGTGTGTGTGTAAGTGTACATCTATGTATGTGTGTATGCGTGTAAGAGAAAGTGCACGTGAGCCCTACCTCCTGCTCATACTGGCTGATGCGAGCTTTGGATCCCTCAATGTAGGCAACAGCGGATTTGCTCTGGGGGGGAAACAACCATCCACTTCAGTACAATTCAGTTCAAGTTTGTTTGGCATGTGAAAATTGTGCAATAGACAACACATACAATAAATACAATTAGTGATCCAGGCAATATAAAAATCTAGAATATAAAAACATAAAAAATAAAATGTACACAATATGGCCGAAAGTGTGTGGACACCTGACATCTCTTCCAAAATTATGGGCATTAATATGGCGTTGGTCCAACCTTTGCTGTTATAACAACCTCTACTCTTCTGGGTTGACTTTATACTAGATGTTGGAGCATTGCTGCAGGGATTTTCTTCCATTCAGCCAGAAGAGAATTAGTGAGGTTGGGCACTGATTGGGCAATTAGGCCTGGCTCGCAGCTGGCCTTCCAACTCAGGCCAAATGTGTTGGATGGGGTTCAGGTTAGGGCTTTGAGCAGGCCAGTGAAGTTCTTTTACACTATTCTCGACAAAACCATTTCTATATGGACCTTGCTGTGTGCCCAGGGAATTGCTATGCTGAAACAGAAAAGGGCCTTCCCCAAACTGCTGTGGAAACACACATCATTGTCTAGAATGTGGCCGTTTGCTGTAGCATTAAGATTTGCCTTCGCTGAAACTAAGGGGCCTAGTCCAAACCATGAAAAACAGCCCCAGACCAAGGGGTGCTCAGATACTGAATGTCCACTATATGACCAAAAGTAAGTACACTTCCAAAGGAAAAGGCAAAGCATGACATAAAATGGGAAATCCCACCACTGCAATAGTATAAAAACCCAAAGTGTGTGGTTGTACAGAAAATGTTTAATACTGTAAGAGTATAAATGAGCGCAGGTTAGGCTGAAGATGGTTTTCCTGGCAGTGTACTAGACCCCCAAGCCCCCCCACCCCCTCACGCACTGCCTCCAGCTCCTGGGCATCAATCTTGCTGGTCTCTGTGTCCACAGGCTCAGGGACGGTCAGAGCAGTGAACTGCAGGGTGGAGAGGAGAGAAGACCATGAGTGGGATTTTTCCTGTAAAACTGAGCCCTTGTAAAGTCACCAGGTTATCAGAAACTTCTTCAGCATCCAAAACGTCCTTCACTGCTTGTAAAAAAAAAAAACTGCTTGGCCCAATTGAAAACATACACAAATACGAGATAACATTTATTTTAAAAAATGAATCCAGAAAGTGAGCTATAACTTCAAGGACCTTAGAATATGACATTGTTTGAATCCACTTTCAAGTTACAACTCCTTAACCAGCGCGCCAATGCCTACAATAGCATTTTGGTAAAACTTTGTCCCTGCAGAGGTTCTCACTACTGTCCACTTCCAGAAAAATGGAAGGTTATCAAATTATCCAGGAGATCCAGAAGAATCTTCAACACCTGCCCCCATAACTCACATCTACACCTTACTGCAGTAACACTGTTCCTAAAACAACACCTGACTGCGGACGCCAGGCAGTTTGTGATGCATGTTTCGAATCGACAAGAACCATGAACGAGTCAATTAAAATTTGGTGCAGACTTACTGCGTCACACAACTTGTTTGAATGATTGGCTACAAAAATATAGCAGAATCTGCCACAGGATTGTGGCCTCACCTTTGACTCAAACTCTTCCACCATGGCGACGTTGGCCACCGCGCCCTTGTAGAAGCTCCAGTCGATCGGAGCGGGCTTCTCTGGCAGCGAGCGCAACCTGAAGAGAAACACGACCATCAGCGGGGTACTGCCAACCTTTCCTCATCGCCCAAATGTGGAGTACCCTTCCCAACTGCCCAAAACAGCACTATAGTCTTTTTTCTCCAGTTATGCAAAAACACAGAAAACCAGAGAACTCTCCATCTGTACCTTCAGAAATACTGATAGGATTCTTGATATGAATGCCCCTAAAACTATGGAAACCACTGGAGGAGTCACCAATAAACTGAGAACAAGTTGACAAAAAAAAAAAAAAAAAGAAAAAAGGCAAGTGTAGTGGATGACATAAAAATTTTTTTAAGTGTGAGGGGGAAAAACCCCCAAAATGACAGTCAGTTAGAAATAAGGAACAATCTTGAGCATAGGGGTGGAAATAGAAATTACTGCCCTTCAGAACGCTTGACTCACAGTGATTTGTGTTCATCTGAATTTCAACCTTTTGCATACGACAGAAAACAGAAAAACACAGATTCGTGGTCTTTGTCGCAATGCTTTTGGAAGGTGCTCAATTCCTCACCTTAATGTAGTACAGCAAGGCTTCAAGAACATTAAACATAAAATTAACTCATTCACACCCCATCACATTAGTTCACTTCCCTACATGTTCACTGTTGCACGTCAAGCTGGCGAAGAGACATGTGTCCAACACACATGCTTCCAGACATTACATTACATTACGGGCATTTAGCAGACGCTCTTATCCAGAGTGACGTACAACAAGTGCATCAGTTCAAAGTGCAGAGATGCAGAAAAACACACTAGAGTGAAGTAAAGATCGTAGTGCCAGAAGTGACCACATAGATCAGGACTCCAACCCTGTAGGGTAACCTGTTGAGCAAATAAACAAAACAATCCTGCCAAGTACAAAACTAGCACTGAAATCACATTTGCCTAATCAGAATCAAACAAAACAATCCTGCCAAATACAAAACTAACAGACATGAGAAAGCTAACGCTGACTGACTGACCATAATCACAGAGGCATCATACCACGCAAAATACTTCACTTTTGACACTGTTGTCTTAAACCTGTGTGTGTGTGTGTACATTCCACAGCAGAAACATTTTCCTTGCATGTCACCAGAAAAATTGGAAACACGCAAGTATGTTCATCTCAGTGACATCCCTCTTAATTTCTCGTACTCAACCCATAAGATCATCAATAAAATAGATGTTGCAGAAAGCTGCTCAGAGGATCATTTAAAATCTTCTTTAAATCATAATGTAACCATAAACACAAAGGAGACGTTTAAAGGTAGAGAATGATTATGCAAAGGCCGTCGAGTTTAGGAACTCGCAGCCCCGCCTCCTCAGGACCCCATCTCCCAACACCCATACAGGGTGCGTTGACAGGCGGACAGACCTGGCCGCGATGGCATCGCTACGCGTCTTCAGGCCGTTGAACATGGCCCTCTGGTTGGGCGGAACCCTCTCGGCAAACGCGATCCAGTCGATGGCTTTGAGAGCAGCGCGACGGCCAGCCATGTTCCCAATTTCCTGGACACGGGGAAAGACAGCTCAAGACTTCTGACGTTTCTACATACGTGTGCGCGCGTTTCAAAATGCACAACCAAGGGCTTGAGTTAAGTCAGAAGGGACACAGGTTAGAGGACCTCAAGAAATTTCAAACTAATGTGTGTATAGCAAGACTATCTTTTTTGCACTGCCACCTGTCTAGACTATAGATTTTTTGGATAAGATCACTGGGTTGAATCTGTTTTCCACTTTAACAAAGCACATACTAACCTCGGGTATTTAATCATGTAATTGTATGATGTAGTGCAACCAGCTAGTGCAAAGCTGCTGCAGCATACCTTTATACATTTTACTCCACAACAAACACAGACAAAGTTTAACTTCACGGGTGCTGAGTTAATCGGCAACAGTATGCTGCTAGCAACCTTTTCACTTGATTTAGCACGTTATCTAGCTATGCTAGCAAGTAAGTACAAGTAAGCCTGAAGGTTAGCTAATTACCACGACATGCAGCCATCTACATATATTTAAGCGACTGAATATAAAGGACTGAAACTACCTAAGCAAACTCGACTGAACGCTAAGTTAAACTGAATGGTCATGACAGTTAGTGCCTCACTAGCATTAGCTTAGTTACATAGCTAGCGTTAGCTTGTCTCTCGAACACAAGGTCAGAATTCAACAGGACTATAATCATGCAGTGTAAGTTGGTCTACGAAAGCTGTCACATTATAAAAAAATTCGTCTTCAAGTGAGACCAAATATGCAATTGATTTCAAAACATACTCGATCCAACAATCAAGAAATTGTACGAAAGAGCGATCGCTCACCTTCCGAAATAACCGACAGGGATAAAAGAAGAAATGTCCAACCGGATACGGAAGTTACGTAAAATATTAAAACGCTTCAGCTGCCACAACAAATATGGCTGTTCTCTAATTATGATCCTTTATTTAAATTATATATTATACGGTGCGTATCGTTATTGTATACATTAATAGTATATTTGATGCCTATGGTAGCAATACATATACATTTTATGGTTTTGAAGAAATTTTTAACGTACGCATTGACACGGAAGAAATTCTCGATAAACCTAATGTTAATTTTTTTTTTTTTTTTTTAAACAAAATTGTCTATTCATTACATATGATTAAACGCACCAGGTGGCCAGGTCGCCTGTTAGGATGTGTATTTAGCAGTAGCTAATCACCTCCCGTGTCGTGGTATGAAGAGTTTCAAACGTTAATGAGCTACCTACCCAGGAGCAGGTTTATTTATTTATTTATTTTTGCAACCCGGAAGTTCTGCCTCCCACTGATAAGGCAAAGAGAAATTTTAGTAGAAACCGAAAGCTAGCCTGCTAGCTAGCTAACTATACACCTGAAAAAAATCGTTGTGATTGATATTCGTTTCATGTTTGGATTATCTTGCGCAAAAATAGTCTAATGCGTACAACGCACCACAGCCGACCACCACGCTGTGTGAAAACACGGCTCCGTTAGCTGTTCCGCAGGAATAATTAATATCTTAATTATTATAGCGAAAATATGGCAGAGGTGCATATTGTTGAGCCGAGTGGTACTGGTACCATAGAACAGACCGAACACCGGGAGATCCGCGGCTCAGTTCGACTCGCCTCGCCCACACTCATGATCCCACCAAGGAGCGGGTTGTCCAGCCCCGGAGTGTCGGCTAGGTCAGTGCTCGGATTCCCCCTGAAAAGCAACCCTAGTTCCCCGTCCGATCAAACGGAGAAGCCAGGTTCGCGGTGGGTAAGGCTCAACGTTGGTGGCACCTACTTTGTCACCACCAAACAGACACTGTGCAGGGATCCGAAATCGTTCCTGTACCGCTTATGTCAGGAAGATCCAGATCTGGACTCGGACAAGGTAAGTTTGATGCCGTCAAAACGCTGCGTTTGTTTGCGTCTGCAGGCCAGCTACTATCTGCATATATGTTCCAGTACAGCTGCTAGTTTCAGTCTTCTGGATAACTGAGCACAGTAGTTATTATTTCTTTTCAATATGGGCAGTGCAACATGGACGTGTTTGTATATTTTGGGGAAAAATGCGATACCGTGAGGTCTCAGACTTCCAGTACAGTATCCTGGTACAGCTAGCGATAGCTAAGTTAACTGTCAACATTACAGGCTGCACGTATCCGTTTAATCTGCAACACTGCCAGGAAACTGTAACAAGCGCCAGTGCCACAGATCTTCTGTCTTGAAACCGGGTGATATATCGAAATACCTGTGTGATTACTACTTATGACTTACTACCTTGATACCAGTTCTCGGTCACAATGACCGCTAACTTCCCTTCTGTCTCAGGATGAGACGGGAGCCTATTTGATTGACAGAGACCCCACGTACTTCGGTCCCATCTTGAACTACCTCCGGCACGGCAAGCTTATAATAAACAAGGACTTGGCGGAGGAAGGTAAGGTTGCTTGTACTGGGACTACTACTGTTTTGAGCACAAGCCTCTTTTTTCATTTCCCTGAAGAATCACACAGTCTTGGCCTGATTACGGGCCCGAGGTGTGCTCAATTAAAGAGGTTGAAACGCACGTCTGGGTGTACTCTGATTGCAAGGAATGGAAATCTTGAACTCAGATACTTTGGTTTAATTACGATGCAGTATGAGGTTGTAGATCAGTTGTGGTTACTATGTATAGGCTAAGTGTTAAATGCAGCTGTTGCGGTTATGTTGCGTATTGTTGTTTTGGTAGACTCTTTTATGCTGGTGGACAGGGAAAGGTTTTTCTTCATGATCATTGACAGTAACACACATGGATTTAATTGCAATACAGTTTACGTGTTTAGATTTTTTTGCTGCCGTTTGTCTCTGATTTGTTTCCTGTTATTCTGCACTGAGGTGCTCACTCATACCTCGTGCCAGATGAATGTGCCGCGTGCATCTCGTTACATCTCGTTACATCTTCCACCTGAACTGTTCTCGCGCCCGCAAAAGTAAACTGCTGCATTTGTTAACCGATTGGCCCGTGTGTTTTACAGGAGTCCTGGAGGAGGCAGAGTTTTACAACATAGCATCTCTGGTACGGATGGTGAAGGAGAGGATACGAGACAACGAGAACAGGACGTCCCAGGTGAGCAGTGGGATGGCGGACAAGTTGAACCAGTCTGGGGTAGCTGTCACTGGGCCGTTTGGCGTTGACACGATACTCGGAGCCCTTGTGAATGTTTACTGCAACGCCTGTATGTATGCTAATGACTTCCGCGGATGTGTGATTCACACGCAGTACAGTGACTCCCCGTGGGAGTGTTTGTTATACCCTGCTGTGTAAATGCGTAACAGTGTGGGCGTGCGGCTTTACGTGTGTCCAGTGCATGTGATGTAGCATTCAATTACAGCCGTTTAACAGACATTCTGATCCAGAACTAGTTGCACAACTATTTACACAATTTCTGTTAATGCAGCTAGATATTTACAGGCCAAGTACCTTACTCATGGGCACTACAGGAATCAATCCTGTAACCTTTGGGTTACAAGCCCAGTTCCCTGACCATTATACTACACTGCTGCCCACTGCATCACCCCATGTGCAGGTGTATCTGTCCACGTACAGTATATACAATGCCTAATATCTTTTTCCTCTTTAAATGCTTTTATAATGCTGTCTGTGTGTGTATTTGTTAGTCCATCATGTTATGAGCCTGGGTGTCTGTATATTTCTATTGTTTTTTATTTATTAGGGATCCAAGCAGCGAAGCTGCTGGAACCCTACTGTATCTGTTAGGATTATTCTTATTTAGTGGTCCAAGCAACGAAGCTGCTGGAACCCTATTGTTTCTGTTGGGATTATTCTTATTCTTATCCTTATTTTTCTCCGCAAAAAGTGTCTGAGGCTCAGCAACCATAAGTCCTAGACCAACCAAATTTGGTAGGTGGGTTCCTATTCCCCCCACTACTCAGGCACTACAAATCACCTATGTCGGGCAGATGGTGGCACTATAAAAAAGGGTCATGCTTAAAAGGCCATAACTCCCGCACCATAAGTCCGAGCAACACAAAACCTCATCGACCTATGCATCTGAATATGCTCTACAACTTTGCTATTGGAACCACCTATGTCTGCCATATTGTTTGCCCACCATTTTGACTTTTTTTAAAAACAGTTTTTTGTACAGGGCTTTTTCAATTTTGGCCCAATCAGCACCAAAACAGGTACAGAGCCTCAGGGGAACAACCTACATAAACACAATATAAATGGGTCCAATCGGATAAACGGTATGGCCACTGTCAACCGAAAAACTTCTCAGACTTAGTCTCTTAGCACAAAATTGGCCATAAGTCATAAATATTTTCTACAATCATCATGATATTCAGTAGATATGTTGGGTGAAGGTATATGATCATGAGGACAAAACTATTTTAAAATCGCTCCATAGAGGGTGCAATAGTGCCAAAAAATGTGTATGCCAAATGCTTGGACCCCTCCCAATACTGCGCGCGGCTTAATTAATTAATTTATTTTACTGTACTCAGTAGTTGAGTGTTTTCTTGTCTTCCACAGGGCCCAGTGAAGCATGTGTACCGGGTACTACAGTGCCAGGAAGAAGAGCTCACCCAGATGGTCTCCACTATGTCGGACGGCTGGAAGTTTGAACAGGTAGGACCAGGAATTACTCTGCATAGATTCATACCACTCACAGATATCTAAGAATGTTTATGGATGTTTATCCACTCATGTGTAAAGTCCAGTACAGCTTGGTACATTCTTGCTGTAGTAAAATATATGACAGCATTTGGACATCCATATCCACAGAACCATATGGATATACTCTATGTATGGGTATATACAGTTAAATGCAAAAGTATTGGGAGAGTTGTGTCAAATTGCTAGTTTTTCCCCTGTGTACTAATCAGATTTGTATTTTAAATCAAAATTCACGATATCTGCATTTATTTCCTGTTTTTTTTACATTGAACTGTATTACCACAGTGCCATTTAATGAGTCAAGTCCCCCCATTGGGACAAATGACTGTCAGCTGTTTCAAATTTCACAAAGAGAAGAGCGGCAGATAATCCAGACCTTGCCAAAGTGTTACCCAATTCTAGTTTAAGCGCCACAGGATGAAAGGAAACCAGCTAAAAACACTTCTTTTTTCTTCTCCAAGGCTCCAAAACCAACCGACATTAAGATTTTAATGTCACAGATTACATTCAAACTTAAAGGGAAATGTTAGGCATGTAGCCATGCAGGGTCTCTGAACCCCAATATGGTGTCCTGTGTCTTCTGGTTTGTCTCTTCTGAGACAAACTCTGCAGGAGGTGAGACCCATATATAGTCTGCTTAGATTATGGTATGGGAGGGTTTTAAATGGCCCAAATCACATTTGCATTGATGCTTGTGGAGGATAGGGCAGGCCACATTCTTAGAAACTGTATAATATTGTATCAACTTCACTGTTTCACTCTGTAAGGCCATAATCTAAGCACTGCATATCTGACAGGTTATATTTCATTTGGAAGCATTTGTAGAGTGTAATTTATAGGCTAAAAGCTACAATACAAGAAAACTGCAGATGAGGACCAGCGTACTGAGTATGACAATCAAGAAAGCTATTTTAAGGATGAAAGAAATTAAAAAAAAAAAAATCATGTGAGCTGTTGCACATATTTGTGTCTTTCAAAGTAAACAGTACTTAAATGTTCTAGAGAAGAAAATAATTACTGGAGGACTTCGGAATCAGGTTGTTTGCGGAAGACATCAGAAAGTGATAACAGGACGATTATAAGAGCTGTGGAAAAAAAAATTAAATGTTACCTGGAATAATTGCTAATGATCTCCCTACAAGGAGGGTGAAAGTATCACAGGACAGTGCGTGCAGAGGACAGAGAGAGGCAAATCACAGAGGCTACACTCCCCAGATGTAAACCTCATCGGCACCAAGAACAGAAAGCAGAGATTGGAATTTGGAAAAAAAAATTTTTTTACAAAGATACGAGTCTGAGTTTAGGAAACAAGTTTTGTGGACAGACGAGACAAAGATAAACCTTTACCAGAGCGATGGAAAGGTGAACGCGTGGAGAAAGGGAAGGACTGCTCTGGACCCTCGGCATACCGCTTCATCTGTCCACCAATGTGGAGGCAGTCTCTGATGGCTTGGGCTTGTGTGGCTGCATCTGGAAGCTGTTCAGTGGTCTTTATTGATGATGTAAACAGTGATGGCAGGACCAGAATGACGGCTGAGGCGCGCAAAAACGCACAGAACAAATGCAGACGTTGTGAATTTAGCCTCAGTCACCGTTTGATTTGAAATACAAATCTGACTAATACAGAGGGAAAAAACAACCAATTTAACACCACTGTCCCAATACTTTTGGATTTATCTTCATGTTGTATCTATAAATAAGGCTGCCATGTTGCACCTTCTCAGTGATTTAAGTCAGCAATTCATGTGTACATATATATATATATTATATATATATGTCTGTGTGTGTGTACAAGTCTATAGGGTTTAAGTCACTGGAAAGCTGGTGTTTTAGCCTTGATACTTGATTTATACAGTTTACGACGTGTCCACATTGATATGTGTCTCGGATGTATACACAGCTTGCATTTGATGAGCGTGTGTTCTTGCATTATCACCGATCACAGTTGTGTTCCTGATCTGGTTGTGGCTTCACGCTTTGACTTGGCGTCGCCTCTCTCACCTTTGACCTCTTTGTTTCTCAGCTCATCAGCATCGGCTCCTCTTATAACTACGGCAATGAAGACCAGGCCGAGTTCCTCTGCGTGGTCTCCAGGGAGCTGAATAATTCCACCAATGGCATTGTCATCGAGCCGACCGAAAAGGCCAAGGTGAGAAAGACAGCTGAGGTGTTTGAGCTGTGCACTGTTCTCTTAACAGCTGGTGGCAAATTCCTCTCAGTGAAACAAAGATTTTTTTTGCTCATATTTCAGATGTCAATAATTTCTTACTGAGACTGTGTATTAAATGGTGCCAATTTAATTGCACACAATAAAATGTGTTTTAACACATCTCGTGACACAAGACAGATATACATTACAAAGCCAAAAGTATCCTACAAAGCTAAGATCCAAATTCTCATCCAAAATTGTTGGCAATAATATGGAGTTGGTCGACCTTTCTGCTGCTATAACAACCTCCACTCTTTTGGGGAGGCTTTATATTAGATGTTGGAGCATTGCTGTGGATTTTCTTCCATTCAGCCAGAAGAGAATTAGTGAGGTCAGGCACTGATTGGGCGATTAGGCTTGGCTCACAGCTAGCTTTCCAGCTGATCCCAAAGATGCTGGATTGGGTTAAGGTCAGATGGAGGCCAGGCAAGTTCTTCCACGTCATTTTCGACAAAACCAGTTCTATGTGGACCTCACTGTGTGCCCTAGGGCATTGTGATGCTGAAACAGGAAAGGGCCTTCCCCAAACTGTTGGGAAAGCACAGAATCTTACAGAATGGTAAATGGTAAATGGACTGCATTTATATAGCGCTTTTATCCAAAGCGCTTTACAATTGATGCCTCTCATTCGCCAGAGCAGTTAGGGGTTAGGTGTCTTGCTCAAGGACACTTCGACACGCCCAGGGCGGGGTTTGAACCGGCAACCCTCCGACTGCCCGACAATCGGTCTTACCTCCTGAGCTATGTCGCCCCTGTGATCGTATGCTGTAGCATTAAGATTTTCCTTCGCTGGACCTAGGGGACCTAGCCCAAACCATGCAAAACAGCCCCAGACCAAGGGGTGTTCAGATACTTTTGTTCGTATAGTATATGTATTAAAGAGGTGCTTAAAAACCCTCCATTGCATATACAGTTAGTCATCTATCTAGTTGTACCTGTGCAGTGAGAAATATGACGTGCCATGTTTGTGTATCTTGAGCGGGATTGTAGAAACACGAGATACTTCGTTACAAAGGGAGGGATTGTGCAGAGAGAAAGCCTATAATTAGAGCTCTTCAAAACATGTTCACATTACAAAAGAGTGCTGGCAGTTTTTTCTTTTTGTAGTGCTGCTTTTGATTTGTGCATTTATAAAAGTTTCAGCACTTTCATAACTTTGGGACATTGTGAAATTTGTGGCTGGGGCTAATCCGCAAGTGTATTTCAGGGATTTGAAAATTGTGTCCGGTTTGGATGGCGTTGGAGATTGCGAAACGTGTAAAGCCAGGCTAAACCCGACCCTCTCACTCTGTGAAATTTTTTTGTTGGCCCCCGCAGATCCTTCAGGAGCGAGGATCGCGGATGTGAGGACGGCCCCCGAGGCCTGGACTTCCTGCCGCACATTCCTCCGCCCGTCTGCTTCCCCCCGGAACCTTCTCTGCTCCTCCACCGTTCCGCTTCTCCCTGACACGCGGCCCCAAGCTGCATGGCTGGCCCCCCCCCCCCCTTACCCTCCCAGAGCCTCTCAGCGGGGGAGGGATCCCCCTCAGCCCAAACTCCCACCTCTGTCGTCGGCTCACCCTGTAACTGTTATGAGTAATGTCTCACTATATTACAGGCTGATCCTCTTACCATGCTACTATTAACGTTGGCTTTGACGATGATGATGAGGATTACGATGACAGTGCAGGGGTGAACTGGAGACATATTAAAAAGAGGGGAGCACCTAAACTTTATCCATCCCCCCCCCCCCCCCCCAACTGTGACTTAGCAGTTGCATCATTATTTGTGGTCATGTTATGTCCAGCGCTGCTGGCCTGTCGGTCCCTGGGGAATCCTCACCGTCCACGCCTGGAGACACCTTTCTCTGCCAGACTGTGCCCCTCCACCGGACCCTCCACCCTCAGCGGAGACCCGCACATGTACTGCTTGGGACCAGAACAAAACTAAAATTAAAGACCCCCCCCCCCCCACCCCCACCCCCGCCCCGCACACACGACCCTCCCTCTCCCTGCGCTCCTCCTTCCACAGCTGCTGACCGGAGCGTCTCCTCCGCCCGGCGTCCCCGCGTACCCTTGTGCGTGCGCGAGGGGCCCCCCCCCCGAGACCTGCCTGCCGCCCGGTTGGCCCCGCCCCGCTTTCAGGAGGGGCGCGAGGATTAAAGCACCACCTGGGTTCACACGCCCCGGCGCCAGAGGAAAGGCAACAAGCTGGTCTGTCCTGTCCGGATTATCCTCATCCCCGCCCCCCCCACCAAGAAACTTAATGCATCTCTGCAACCAAACACCTATTTTAAGCTTTTCACTTGATGACATTTCTGTGTTTGGGTTTTAAAGAGTGGGGATCGGGGGGTCAGGATGGACCAAACCCCCCCCCCCCCCCCCCCCCCCCCCCCCTCGCCTGCCTCAAGTCTCAGAAACGCGCCCTGCCTGATGGATGGCCCTCGCAGATCTTTCAGTGTTAATAGCTGCCTGACCCCTCGGCTTATAAGGTCCTCACAAAGCAGACCTTTTTTGAAGGAGGTCCTGGTTTGTCTGCTGCAAAAAACCCCACCATCAGAAATGGAGTGTGTTCATTACAACCTTCACAGCATTCACCTGTACTGACGTGTTAAGACTATGGGGGGGGGGGGGGGGGGGGGGGGGGGGGATAGTGGGTAAAAACTGAGGTTGTGTTAAACCCTCTTTTGTTATCTGTAACCATGGTTGCCATAACTTGCCATAACCTGATGGAAAAGCTGAAGGTCAAATACTGCTAATAATTTCCCCTCTGGTAGAACACTGCAAGGTTCCTTCACCTAGATCACAGCGTGAATCGGGCCAGCGTTCGACGAGGCATCCTTCCGCTCAAGAATTAAATATATAAGAAGAAAAAAATATCTGAAAAAATGCTTATGAACGGTTTTGGTGTTGCACGGCTTGTGTGTACTTAAAAAAAAAACAAAACAAAAAATTCGCCCCCTTCCTTTTAAGATTTTTGTTTTTTGTATTTTCAAAAAAAAGATATCGTGCTTATCGGTGACATTTGAAAGAGACGGAGTTTGCATACGCTTCCTCTTCGGTGGCTGCCGAAGGAAGCAGGCTCTCCGCTATGCTGACCACTCAGCGTTCTGTTTAGCCTTGGTGTCGAATTTCAGACGCGGTCAGCTGTTCCTGTCAGTCACGTCTGCTAGCGCCGAACCCCCGGTATCCAGCGCGAATGCCTCTGACTGGAAGCAGAGATGACTAAATTGGGATTTATTTGTTATCAACAGAACGACGCCAATTGCGATCGGTGTGATATGTTCCGTTCCTACTTCTGCAATCGTTCTGGAAATTTCCGAGAAACTGTCCAGCAGTTCTGCTGGTTTATTGTTTCGGCGCTCCTCTCTGCTTTTCCGTGAGCAAGGTGACGTCACGGCCGTGTTGCCCAATTTTATCACCGCTGACCCAAACGAGGAAGCCGACCGATCCCGCGGTCTCTCAGTAGCAGCAGAACCGGGCGGCAGGTGGCTCTTTAGTAATTGTTCACATAGCATCAGTTCTAGGAAGTGAGGTAGTGGGGGGGGGGGAGGGGGGGGGGCTCTCCGCTCCTGGTCTGCTGACGGAGCACGTTCCGATTTTGGCGTACCACCCGAGTAACTAATTAATTTTATGGGATGGAGTGGCGTGTTGGTCCGGGCCTTATGTTGGCCGTATGCTCAATGCGAGGCGCTGAGAGGCTGGCGCTGCCCGGTCTGAGACGGGCGAGGTTGTGGCGTAGCCTTGCCGGTTTCGTGCCCCGCGAGCTGCATGCGCCCCAAAACTCAGTGGGGTCTCTCTCTATACGCCCCCCCCCTCCCCCCACCTAGAGAATTAGGGTATGTATGGCAGCCAAATTATATTTTTTCCCCCTTACTTTTTTTTCCTCACTAACAATGTGTATGTGGTGAAATGATATTTTATCAAAAAGCATGATTATAAATGGCACCTTTTTTTAAGAACGTAAAAAAAATGTATATATGGTGGGATGGTTATTATGGTTCTCATTTAAAAAGGGCATGAAAGAGAGAGAGAGAGAGAAACTGGTCTGGGTACATTTTTCAAGAGATTATGTAATCGTGGGATTTGCCTGAAAGCCACCTTTAGGGTCTCCTGTGCTGTATGTAGAGCTTGGATAAACTGTGCGGTCGTTGTGCCCCAGGACTGTGCTGTCATGCAGAGCTCTGGCTTTGTTGTTGTGAAGTTATGCTTGCGCCGCTGGCTATCGGCCTGTGTCCTGTCCTCCCCGGTGTCCAGTGCTGTGCCTCCACCTGTGTTGTGCGCACAGTTTTGCTCCTTCGCCTGTGTGTTGCGGTTTGTTTTTAGCCCCTTTGCCTGTGCCGTGTGCACGGTTTTCCTGAAATGACCTGTGCTCCATGTAAATTTTTACACCACACGATTGAGAACAGGAGTGAGCTCTGGGCAGAATTTAATCTGTTCAGAAAATAAGGGAAAAGGGGAAGTGACTTGAATTGGAGCTGTCCCCTTTCCCACCTCTTTAAAAAAAAAAAAAAAAAAAAAAAAAAATTAAAAGGGGAACTTGTTAAATTGCACCCTGTCCCTCCCTCCCTAGGCATCTGTTCGTCAGGGTGCCTGCATGTTGGTGGAAAATTCTGGCTCTGGAGATGAGCCATTGGCAGTGGATGCATTCCGTATCGAGCAACTTTAACGTCTTGCTCGAGTTCCATTTGTATTGATGTTTGACCTCTGACCTTAGTGGTGCACTCTGCTCCTTGTACCATGCCCTTTCTTCCTGATTTATCTTCCCTGGGGGGGGGGGATATCAGCAAGCCACTGTCCTCACACTTCTACAGCTGTGCCTGTCCCCTCTGGATTGCCCTGAATTTCCTAGCTGTGGGAGAAATTCGCTTATTTTTGGCTGTTTTACCGGTGTGTGGTAAAAGAATTTTTTTTTTCAAAAACCTTGCAACCCAAATAGCTGTTCCACTCGCGAAAAAGCCGTAGACCTGGAGCTGGAGTGCTGATCTAAGATCAACAGTTTTGTTTTTTAAGCTCATAACAGATACGGAGAAGGGAAAGCTGATTGCTGGATCAGTGCTGCACTCTGAGATGTTTTGACCTAAGCGTTGTGATGGATTTTATGCATTGATCCGGCGGTTTTTTCTTGTAGCTGATCTCAGCGCCATCTGCTTCTAAACTGCTGCTGACCTCAGCGCATTTTCTCAGGTAGCTTCACTACATGTTCCGCCTTTAAAACGAGCGTGGTTTTCTCGCCAGCTTTGAGAATTTGTTCATAGGCTTATCGTGCGGAATTAAGCCGTGATCTTGTGCTCGTTTTCGTCGCATTTTGGAGGACTGAGTTTAAAAAAAAAAAAAAAAAAAAAAAAAAAAAAAACATTCATTAGCGCGAACTATAATTTGGTGTCATTAATGAAACGATGCTGCCTGCTCTTTTGCTACCTAACTATTACCAGTGTTTGTGGCACTTGCTGTCTATGGTATTTCACAGTATAAATCTACTTCTGATCAGCTTTTCATTTTATCGTATCTGAGTACGGGCAGCATTGGGGGTCAGTTTCCGTGGAAACCTCCACAGCTCGCCCCAGGCACAGCCGATCCGAGAGAGTGGAAACAAGTGCTCCTGTGATCACTCCTTATCCACAACAACAAAAGCAGCCCCACCCATGCGCGCGTCCCAGTTTTCTAATAATGCATGTTGGAAGCATCTCAAGTCTCGTCGTTCGATATCCTGCCATTGATTTCCCTGTAATAGGCATCGCAACATTGCATTTTGTTTATCGCTGCATTAGCCGAAGTGTCCTCTGTGTTTGGTGCCGAATGACTTCGATTTCCGTTAAGTTTGGAGTAGGCTAAGGAAAATGTTGTATTCATGTCAGTGGTCGGTTAATGTTCACCCAAACATTTCCAAAATTCGAACCACCCACTATCTTATTAATTGAGATGTTTTACATTTAGCTTTTGAGAGACTTAAAGGTTCTCAGCTATATATATATATATATATATATATATATATATATATATATATATATATATATATATATATATATATATATATATTCTGTAAGTACAGAGATTTGTATATTCCTAAAATATTCTGTCAAAAGTTATGGTATTTTACCTTTCTGCAAAAGAAGACAAAAAAAGGACAGAACAAGTGATCTGTTGGGCAGGAATATGTGAGTGCATCCTGTGGAATTTGAGGAGTGTAAAATTCCCACATTCTGCATAGCCAAGATATTCGGCACCTTTACTTTTATTTTTTGTAAGCCCAGCTAGCGAAGTTGATGGGGGATTCAGTAGAGACCACCCCCCCCCCCCCCCTTCCCCTCAGCACAGAGAATACAGAGCTGTACCAGTGTCCAGGTTTTTGTTTAATCCAAATCCCTAATTGCTTAATGGTAACAGTTAATCAGGTTTGATCACACTAGGTGACAGTGCGTTCAGCGTTTGTTCGGTGATTGACAGGCCAAGATGACTGTACTCGGTGGGACATCAGGGCTTTCTGTGATTGGCTAAAAGGAGCTGGGGAGGCCTTCGAATCTCTGCTGTGGATGTCGCGAGGCATTGGACACAATGAACAGTTGGGAATCAATTGCACACACCTGCACTCCGACTAACATCTATTATGATTAAGAAAGCATTGATTCAGTGCTGTGTCGAGGTGGAAGGTGAGGAAACCGTTTGATTTAAATTTAAATGGTGTGTGTGATATTCCTGGTTGTTGATTGTAACCTAACCTGCGTGTGTGTGCACCTTGTTAACACTGGGTGCGCATCCTCTGTTTCTTCACTATTATTTCACGCCCACACACACTCACTCACTCACTCACTCACCTGGAAACCCCTCTTTATTCCTGCTGTGCTATGAAGTCAAGTAAACATTTGCATGCTTTTGTTCACGTACACATTTAAATGTGGACGACTGTAAAACGGAACTGTTTATAACGGTTGTTTGGAGTGTGATATGTATTTATTTATTGACAGTATTGATGTCAGAAGGTGAATTTAGTCTGTGGAGACTATGTTCTGGAATGTTCTCTGTGGAACTGAACTGTCTAAGGTCTGAATGTCCTTTTTTATTTACTTTTTTTGGAAGTTTGTCTACTGATGCATTTTCTTTTGTAAGATGTTTAATGTAATGTAAGGATTTAAACAAACAAAAAAAATAACGTCAATTTTTTTATTATAAAATGTGTTTCTGTGTTTAAAAATGTGTGATTCATTTTTGTGTATTTATCAGAATATCAGACAGGCCTGTAATACTGTGGATAAATTTAAAAGAAAAAAAACAAACAAAAGAAATGTAGATTGATGGTGCAGCTTGCAAGAAAGAAATAATCAGTCTGAAGGTTTTCTGTAAAAAGTGCTATAACCATTCGTAACAAACATGACAATGAACATGAACGTTTTTGCAAACTGAACTCTTCTCTCCTTGATTTGTCTTTTTTAAATATTTATTTTAGCTTTAATCAGATGGGTGAACTGAGAACTGTTTTCGTTTGGACTGGTGACTTGGGAAAGCAGTTACTGGGTGGGGAATGGCTCGGCGGCCCACAGAGAGCCAGTTGTGGTGGGATCTGATCAGGACTCGAGGGGTTAATACCGCTACTCTTTGGAAAAGGGCCGTGGGCCCTTGAAGGGTCACATGACCTTGGTTAAGTTCTCATTCATAGGACAGCACCGTCTACTGCACAGTGTCCCCATCACTGTGACATAAGCTTGTGTTCTGCCGACTGACGGGACCTATTACAGCAGGACCGCCCATCCCTGTTCCCGGAGCTGTACCATCCTGTAGGTTTCCATTTCAGCCCTACTTTGGCACAACTGACTCTACTAATTAGCAGCTCTGAGAGATTACATTACATTACATTACATTACATTACATTACAGGCATTTAGCAGACGCTCTTATCCAGAGCGACTTACACAACTTTTACATAGCATTTTACATTGTATCCATTTATACAGCTGGATATATACTGAAGTAATTTCGGTTAAGTACCTTGCTCAAGGGTACAACGGCAGTGTCCTACCCGGGAATCGAACCTGCAACCTTTCGGTTACAAGCCCAGTTCCTTACCCACTGTGCTACACTGTGCTACTCTAGATCTCTAGCTATCGAACGAGGTGTAATTTGTTAGGGCTGGAGCGAAAACTTGCAGGAGGGTAGATCTCGAGGAACACGGTTGGGCAACCGTACATTGCAGCTTTTGAACAGAGAGCCCCCAGGCTGGACGCTCGGACAGTCGGACGTCCTGGAAGAAATTAAAAGGGGAAGCAGTGTAGCTTGACGGTTACGGGGCTGGGGTTGTACTTCTGAGCTTGTAGGTTTGGCTCCCAGCTGTGGGATCTCCTGCTGTGTGCGCTGGAATAGAGCACTGGGGAATGCCTAATGCTGTATGTAGGATGCAAAAGTGCTTCCTCAAGGTTGCAATGAGCAAAGCCAGTCAATCACAATGTGTCAGGTTGTTGGCCTTCATTTTAAAAAAAACATGTCCAGTGGCATTTTTCTTTACTTGTCTTTGGCCTTGAAATGCTTCAGTGTCGATTCAATGAACCATTCAGAATGGGCCACAGGCCAAAATAATTTTCTTTCAATATTTTTATACTGTAGGGTGGTTTACAAAAGTGTGCATATTTGTCATTATTGAATATACTGTACAAGAAATTGCATTCAGTTTAACCTGCCGTTTCTCTGAATCTAAACCACTACACGCCTGGCAGTTTTAAGGTCCTAACATAACCATAGAACTTGGGGTGTTAGCTGCCCGTAGTCACTCGCCTGTACACTAGTGCTGTTGCAGGATACACATTGTATCCCTGTAGGCTACACAAGCCAGAGGCACATCCGCATCTACCAATGAAGCTATCGATCCATACAGAGCCACACTAGCGGTGGAAAGAAGCCATGGTCCCTCATTACCTTCAAACGCAGACTAAAGACTCATCTCTTCAGGCTGCACCTCTCCCCACCCCTCCCTAGCCTATCGTTTAGCTCAATGTACCTAGTTAGGCTAATACGAGCACGTTAGTTTTTATTTGGCAGGATTGTTTGTCTGATTCTGATTAGGAAAATGTGATTTCAGTGCTAGTTTGTACTTGGCAGATTGTTTGTTTGCTGAACAGGTTACTCTACAGGGTTGGAGTCCTGATCTATGTGGTCACTTCTGGCACTACGATCTCTACTTCGCTCTAGTGTGTTTCTTCTGCACCTCTGCACCTTGAACTAATGCACTTGTTGTACGTCACTCTGGATAAGAGCGCCTGCTAAATGCCTGTAATGTAATGTAATTTGCAGTCTCCTCCTATGTGTAACTGTTAGCACAGTGGAATGGTTAAAACATTTTTTTGGAGTGAGGTAATCAAGTTCAACCAAGGTAGCGTTAACTGAATCCCGTTCCGGGAGCACCAGGTGAGACTACACGCCTTCCTGCGCCACTCGGATACCTCCGCTGTTCGGGGTGTCTGTGCGGATTGTTACACTACCAAGTATTTGTATTGCATTAGTTTGTGAACCCAGAAAGGATATATGGTTCAGTTAACGGGTTTATAAATAAAACATATAAAGGAAAGAATGCATCAAAAGTTTAGAAAAGGAGGGGGCCTTGCTTTGGGAGGTTATTGGGAGGTGTCCCAGGCTGATAATAGGACGTGGGAGTAGCTACGAGACTGAGCTTCAGCTCCCCAGGTGCGGTGTTGCCACGGCATCCTTTGGGTTCACCTCATCTGCTAAAGTAAATATACAGTAGTGCAAAAGGGAAGGCCGTAAAACTGAGCTATGTAGGTCAAACCAGAGGAGGGACATCGGCTAAGCTGAGCAAACGTCGATGTAGTCACACTGAGAACAAATCTGCAGGCAAGCAGACTTTTACAGCAGGGGACTCGAACTTGTTTTTGGACGAAACCCTACTTGTTAACAGTTACCGTGGAGTTATAGATTTCATGTTTTTTTGCCATATCGTTTGTTTATTCAGTTTCCATAAGACTGTAACAAAGGCTGTTTAGTGCTGATACCTGTAAGTGTCCAAAAATGTTAGATGTGCGTTTTTTCTCTCCACAGGACATGTCTGAATATAATGCGGACCTTAGTGGACAGCTATTGCAGCGTAAGCAACTTCTGCAAAAGCTGGTGTTTCGCTTGGCAGGGAAATCATGAACACCTTCGATTTGCACCACGAAGGACATGACCCCAAATTCGTTACAAATGTTTATATATGTTTTTTTTTTCTTTTTTTGCTTTGTTAGCCCGTCGCGCTAACAAGCCCATTTCCTCTGGTTAATAGTTTAAGAAGCATATAAACTCGGATTTTGAACATACACATATACAAACTCGCACAGAGCTTTAAAGAGTTCGCAGGATATTACGAGCAAATTATCCTATTGATTGTTTCACAATTTCCAATCAGCTCAGGTAAAAAATAAATAAATAAATAAATAAATAAATAAATAAAATCTTTGATTACGCAAATACACCGCTTACAGCGTGCATAGCGTTCCTACTAGTGAATGTGTTGCAGATCTTAAGTTCGGTCACCCGCCCCCACCGTGCTGGCCCCCTCCTCGTTTGGACAGCCCTTTCACGTTTCTTCGTCCTGCGTTCACCTTTTCGTCACAATACATCTTTATTCTTCAGTAGGAGTACATCAGAAAAAAACTGCTTCACTGAACCTAGCGTTTTATAACCTACTTCTTTTACGACGAACTTGCAACTTGCGTCTGTCTAATTTGGAGATATCCTACCTCGTAGCTTCCTTCGAAGTGCTTTCTGTTCCTCCCATAGGCTACGAACACGATACTGTTGCTGCGTATACTTGGTGGATGAAATATGGACGAATTCAAGAGCTGAGCCTAACGAATGTAAGCAATTCAGTCTCTCTGCTTTGTCGTAAAAACGGCAATTTTATATTCTACGTGTATGTGATAGATGTATGTAGCCTATGTATTATAGGGTTGTATTAAAGGTTCTCGAGAACACGTATTTTGGGCTTTGGAGGCTCTACAGCCTACATTTGATAATTTACAGGCTACTGATGTAGTCTAAGCTTGGTGTTTATGAGCGGCACAGCTGATGAACTTCAACTCGACATTATTATTGGAGTAAATAGCCAGTCTCATTTCAGACTTCAAACAAGAGCTTAGTAATGATGAACCTGTCCTTTTCATAATCGGAACATTTTGTTCGAATGTGTCACGACGGTAGCCTAGATCGTTTTTGCTGATATGTGTAATTTTAGGTTCGGCTAATTTATACAAGATACCATTTAGATGAATATGGTTCGTTGGCATTGACATTTGGGTGTCTGCCAATCTCGAACAACGAACTTCAAATTAACTCCAAGAGGTCCACGTGAGTTGGTTGTAAACTGTAGTTGTAAATTAGTAAGAATCATTTTTCTGTTTCACCCGGAAATTGTTTACTACTTCATCATGCTGTTAAAAACATGACTAGCGACGACTGACCGGCTGTCGCTAACGTACAATGACAGTAGTATAATATTGGAGATCATTGTTATTGTATAATTAAAAGCGATAAATAAATAAATAACAATACGATTTGAATATAGGATATAATGACAGTATTTTTATTTTTGTTGAAAATTACGCTGGAAGCAGGGATAACTGTTTTTCCTTGATTGTTTCCTTTGCTCGTGTACATTAGCACGCGCACATAAACAACTTGCTAAACATGTTGCACAAAGCTTTGTGAATGAAACATCCATTCTTCCCCACGTTACACTTTCCAGAATGGTGAGAAAACGGTTAACAGTCGGAAATGTCAGGCCCTTTGTTGGCCCTATTGCACTTCAGACCAAAGCTTTGCATAGGCTCCCTCTCAATACTGCAAAGTCTCAAATTATTTATTTATATTGATATTTATATTTCATGATACTCTCTATTTCAGTATCATGAAATAGTGCATTAATGCAAGCAAGTGAATTTATTCTCATATTGTGAATTTTTTGTTAATATTTCTGTATTCGTAGTTATAGACGTGCTGTCTATGCAGTTTAATGTGGTGAAAAGTGTTCCTGATTATGTTTCCAACTTTACGACTACACGCACCGCTCCCCCGGGTTTCCAGTTACGTACGGGTAACCAAACTGGTAGCTGCTTTTTTAGTGGCCAAAAAAGTCGCGCGTTTTCTCGCGAAGGCCTGCTGGTCGAGAGGGCGCCAATTCTCTACATCTGGGTGGTTTGTTTGATATTTACGAAAGGTGCATCGTTACCGAGACTCTCAAGCTGGCAGCTGTTCGCGTTCACATGATGACTTTAATGAAAGGGGACATAATGTTTTGATGACACGACATTAAAAGAAACCAAGTATTACGTTGTTAAATGCATAGAAAAATGAGTTGGCCCTGGTCACTACTACTGTACAATTTTAAAAATACTAAACAACATGATTTACCATTTAGGAGGCACATATTGGGCCATGGATTCATTTAGCTAGTTCTTATTTCCTCAGGATACACAGCTTATTAGCAGGTAGCAAAACAAGTTTATTTGTTCATCACACAGACATATTCTTAAACCATACCAACAGAGAAAATACCAGCTACATGAGATACTCATTTTACTAAAAAACAAAACAAAAAAAAAATTATGTCATTAATCATATCTGTGCTGATAATTTCTTTTTTCATCTTTACCACAAGGGGTGGCCAGAGAGAGGCACCGCATCTGAGGATGAGGCAGAGTGAGGGCCACACTGCCACCGACAGGCCGGGAGGTAAAAGCGCGGGCGTGATCATGGAGACGGGGGCCAGGTCCTCCCCTCAGTCAGCCGGCACGGGCACAGGGCCCCAGGCGGTAGAACCCTCCGACAGCGACTCGGAGGAACGGGACGAAGGGGAGCGGCAGAGCGCGTTGCCCGTGGCCGCGAATAGCACCGCAGGGGGAGCTCCAGTGGGCCAGCAGGAGGCGCCAGACGGTGGGTGGGGCTGGGTGGTGCTGGTGGCCAGCATCCTGGTCCTGGCCCTCACCCTGGCCTTCCCGTCCTGCATCGGCATCTTCTACACCGACCTGCAGACGGCTTTCCAAGCCAGCAACAGCGAGACTTCCTGGGTACCCTCCATTATGACGGCGGCGCTGCACGCAGGAGGTACGGCTGCGATGGCAGCGGCGGTGGTGGGGGGTGTTTCGTTTTTTCGTTTTTATTCAAAAAATTTTAAAGTCAGTGTTCTAGAACTCTACTTGCCAGTAGCGATTGTTACATCAGTGTTAGAGTGTTCAGTTAAGAAGGGTTAAAGTTGACTTTTTTCAGTTTGCTTCATTCATAAATGCCCTTTATGACACAGTACAATTCAGAGTGCTGTGGTGGTGTGTTGTTTTAAGGCGTTTTTCTATTGCGTGGGTGGGCCAAGATCTGATATGAAATTGGGACCATTGTCGACTGGCCGGCAGCTCTGCAGGGCGGTGTATAATTAGCTGGAGTGTTGCCAATGGAGGAATGCTGAATTCACATGCTATCAGATACTTCGGAAATACAACTTTCCAAAATGAATGCCAATGGAAGTTGTGTAGTAAAGTTGTATTATGAAGCTGGAAAGTCTGGGCAAACACAAGTTTCCCAGTTGTGAAGTAATGTAAAAGTTTAACCATTCCAATATGGCAGACGCTCCAAGTTTAGTGCTAGTCAGTGGTAAGAAAAATATAGAGACATAATGCACCTTTATCACATGTTTGTAGTTAGCCTCCTCATTCTCGTGGAGAAACTGGTAACATTTTACCAAGTGCTTTTTAAAAGCAAAAAGCAGCCAGATCCACATCATGTCTGTCAAGACATCCGTTTGACCTCCGGGTTTGATTCTCCGACAAAATGGCACCTGAATGCAATGCTGTTTAGCGGCCGACATCCAAGCTTTCGAATCGGGGCCTTAAAAGCATATGTTAAGGCAGCATAAGCTGGCTGGGGGGGCCCTGTCACATCACTCCGCCAGTGACTCCTGCTGGTCAGTTTGGCACCGGCAAGTCTGCTCAACTCCTGCGGAATTTGTGTGGGTCAGAGTGACCGGCTGTGCTCCATTATAAAATAGTTAAAATAACTCTTATCATAATTGATTTTGCACTGAACACATTGTGCCAAGTACCGGTGTATTTTACTGTAACAAGGCCATCTTTCAGTGACCACACACAGCCTTGCTGTAGGGTTGGTTTGGCAGTATTAAGCCTGGCAACAGGGCAAGGTTAGTACAGGACTGGAGCCCAGGTTATAAATCCTCTATCCCTCCGACCAATGATTAACTCCGCTCTCAGTGTGAGGTCTGTCATTCCTGCGGATTGGTACCTTAAAGGGTCCTAACTTGGTGGGTGGGAGAGTCCTTTTGTTAAAGGGTGGGGAGGTGGGGTTGGGTTGGGGAGATGGGGAGGCATGTCTCCTTGGACACGACCGTTATTTTTTTCAGTTGAGCTGAATCTGTAACTGCCATTTTGTGCTGCCACATGCTTCAGCACCTTTGGTTTGCTAAAGCATGAGAGAAAGGTGGCACAGCCTGTCTCCAGTTGAAGGAGCCCTCGTCCTCAGAACTCTGTGAACACGTGTGGTGTTTGCATAGTCACCGTGACGGCACATCTGAGCTAGCTGTGCGAGGCTTTATTTGTTTTTTCAAGTTCAAGATCAGGTTTCCTTTACAGCCACACAGCTAGGCTTGTAGGATTAATTTCCATGCAGTTGTTAGAAATCTCATGGCAATTCACTTCTGCATAAGTACAGCTCACATTACTTGGGTTGCAATTTTTTCTGTGGATAGATGTAGACTGTATGTGAATGTTATTTATGTTATGGCCATACACTAATACAAAGTACACTCGTACAAACAGTGTGGATAGATGTAAACTGTGTGTGAATGTTGTTGTTTATAATACGGCTGTACAGTGTGGATAGATGTGAACTGTATGTGAATGTTGTTGTTTATGATACGGCTGTGCGGTGTGGATAGATGTGAACTGTGTGTGAATGTTGTTGTTTATGATACGGCTGTACAGTGTAGATAGATGTGAACGGTGTGTGAATATTGTTTGCTATGGCCATACACCCATACAAAGTACACTCGTACAAACTCATACAAAGTCACAGATAGACTTATACAAATAGTCACACATCAATCATACACGCATTGCATTTTCATATTACAGGTGTCCAAAAAATGTATTTTCAAGTCTGAACTGCTTCTACAGGTCTTGGATCGTTAAGTTATTTGCTGTGAAGTATTTTCAATTTCATCACCTTCAGCAGAACTTTTTCTGTGCTAGCATTTTGCCAGCGCTCATATACATTCCACTTCATTCCTTAGCATTTAGCTAGTTTTGGAGATTAAGTGTTAGGACGTATTAGTAGAACACAACTGCACAGATTAGTGGAGCGTACTGGTGTACCAAGGTGATAGGGATCTCTGGCTTGTGCGGCTCTGTGGTGGAATGCACCCTGCGTACTTCTTGCTACTGCCTGTTAAGTCATGTTTCAGACAGGCATGCCTGGCTCCCAGAACTCAGGACAGAAATGTCCCAAACGCATTTTAGAATTACAAATACAGGCAAAGTTGCACCACTTTGGCAAAAGTGCGTGAAGACAAAGATTGTCAGTGCCTCATAGATATTCCTTGGCATGGTAATTTTGTAATAGTTTCAAGGTAAATGTCCTGCATAGTACGCCTAAAAAACTGTAAAATGAAAGGCCTTCCTCTGGCTCCACACCATGCAAGCTGAGCTATAGTCTGCAATGTGAAAAGAAGAAGCTGGCAACCACGTGTTTCGGAGAACCACGGATGCCACCACTGTCCCGACCTGACAGCGGGGTTTGTACATGAAAGCGTGTTTTCAATTGAACAATTCAAATTATGGCGAGAATTGTGCTCAAGCACTATATTGGGTGCCAAATTTATATTTAAACAAATTATTCTTTCGAAGACTGTGGTGTGTAAAGAAGTAGTGGCTGATGTCACATGTTTTGGAGGAGAGGTGATTGAATTTATGTCATGCTTTGTGAATACACATGGTTGAATTTGGGAGAAAAGACATTTGTGTGTGTGTTTTTTGACATTTTGTCACTATGTTCTTAATCACACCACAGGTCCGCTGTGCAGCGTGCTGGTCGAGCGGTATGGTTGCCGTGCAACAGTCATGCTGGGCGGGGTCCTGAGTGGGTTGGGTATGGCAGCCAGCTCCTTCACCAACAGCATCATCGAGCTTTACATCACTGCAGGGGTCATCACAGGTCAGTGGTCACTCACACGCAGTTCTGCCCTGTCTAACTGCACGGGCTTCCATTGGCTCTCTCTGATATGATGTCATTCAACATTCAAATGTGTCGGTTAGCGGGAGCTGAAGACCATTCTGCCATTTTATATTTATGATAAATGTACTGTGAACAGCGTGATCACAGACATTTGCAGAGCTTGGGTACACGAGACTGTTTATAAAATCATCAAGTATACTATCTTTAAAGAACTAAACACAGTATCCTTTATGACAGGGGTGTCAAACTCCAGTCCTGCAGTGTCTATGGATATTTGTGGTTTCCTTTCTGTCAGAAGCCAATTAAGGCCTCGAGAACAAAGAATGTGGAGTCACTCGTGCTGACACTCACCAAACACCGACAGACACTGCAGCCCTCCAGGACTAGATTCTGATTCTCCTGCTTTATGGTAAAACAAGCTCTACAGACCATTGCTAATGTAATGATCTGGAATACTGGTAAGCAGTCTAACACTGTAATCAGGAAACTCAGCTAGCAACACAGAGGTTGTTGGTTAGATTTCCAGGTGCCACAGCTGTAGTACCCTTGAGAAAGTCATTTATCCTTCTGTGTACACTTGGATATTTGCTGAGTCGATTAAGGTGAAGTAACTTGTTATTCTACACGGCTGCAGTATATCTAGCTTTTATTATCTGCTAGTTTTTGTTTTTCCTGATAAGTGAAAGTAGGACTTAGAGGCCCTGACGCGCCACTTAATTGTGTACAGCAGACAACGTTTCAATCCCTTATGATCTTCACCCTTCTCAAAGCTTTACTTCAATTTGCCTCAGACTTGTCTGCTGTGTGCCTCGACTGATTAGGATATTTCCGCGTATTTATAAAATCATTTAGTGATTTTTATAATTTCATTGTTTTCAGGGCTGGGGTTCTGCTTTAGCTTCCAGGCGGCAGTGACCATCCTGGGCCAGTACTTCGTGCGGCGGCGCGCGTTCGCCAACGCCATGTCGTCCACGGGCACCGCCATCGGCCTGTCCACCCTGCCCTTCCTGGCCGAGTTCCTGCGCAGCCAGCTGGGCTGGAGGGGCAGCTTCCTGGTGCTGGGGGGCGTGCTGCTCAACTGCTGCGTGTGCGGGGCGGTCATGAGGCCCGTCAGCCCCAAGTACGGGGGCCTCGCGGCGGCCCGAGCGCAGGAGCGCCGCCCCCCGCCCTCCGCGCAGACTAAGGGGGCGGGGCCGGGGCAGCGGGCGCGGGCGTGGCTGAGCGCCGCGGCGGCCTCGCTGTCGCGGAACATGGCCTTCGACCTGTTCTGCAGCAACCCGCGCTTCGCCGCCTTCTCCCTGGGCGTGACCTGGATGATGCTGGGCTTCGTGGTGCCGCTCATCTTCCTGGTGCCCTACGCCACGACGCACGGCATGGAGCAGGGCAGCGCCACGCTGCTGCTGGCCATCCTGGGCTTCGTCAACATCGCCGTGCGGCCGCCCGCCGGCCTGCTCTTCGGCCTGCCCTGGTTCCGCGGGCGCCACGTCTACGTCTTCTCGGCGGCGCTGCTGGTCAACGGGCTGAGCAACTCGCTGTGCTGCCTGGCGGCCAGCTTCCAGGTGCTGCTGGCATACGTGCTGACCTACGGCCTGTCCATGAGCGTGGTGGGCTCCCTGCTCTTCACCGTGCTCATGGACGTGGTGGAGATGAGCCGCTTCCCCGCCGCCCTCGGCCTGCTCGCCATCATGGAGAGCGTCACGCTGCTGGTGGGCCCGCCCCTCGCCGGTATGTTAAAAAAAAAAAACAGTAATTACTCCTCTCATTCCTTGGGAAGGGAAGTTGGTGTCTCTCTTAAAACGGTCAAAATCTTGCAGCAATTTTAGTGGTGTTTAAAGGGTTAAAGTGTTGTAGATATTAAACTGGGAATGATTGACTGCTAACGATTAAACGGTTGCTGTACAACATTTCACAGTACTTGAGCCAAAGGCTCAACATGTTGTGTTTGGGTTATATGCTTACTTCACACCCTGTTGCCTCTGACCAGCCAGTAGAACTTCTAGTTGTGTATCCATGGTGACGCTCCAGTCATGTGCATTGACTCAAAACAGTCTGCCCCCCCCTCCCACGTATCTGTGTGTACACGTGTGTGTAATTGTCTGCTGGTGTGTGTATATGTGGGCATGTGTGTGTGTGTTTCTGTGTATGTGGGCTTGGGTTGCGTGTGTGTGTGTATGTGGGCTTGGGTTTGCGTGTGTGTGTGTGTGTATGAGCTTGTGTGTGTGTGTGTGTGTGATATTGCGAGCAGTGGAGCTGTGAGAGGTAACCCTAACCCTAACCCTAACCCTCCCCGCCTTTTGATGTGGACAGTACCATGACAACTCAAATGTCACAACTCTCGGTGGTTTCCCAATGTGGCATCGCGGCTCGCTGAAACCGTGCCAGCTCAGTTTCAGTGTCGGGTGTCAGCCTGTTCACGCCGTAAATTTCCCCCAGCTTGCACTTCTGTGGGTTTCCTACCGAGAGCCGGGAGCACAAACCAGGCCGAGTCCCCAGACTTTCCTCACGGGTTATCCCACTTTCGCCTCTCTGTTGCAGGCATGGTGGTGGACCGCACGGGGGACTACACTTACATGTTCTACACCTGCAGTGCCATCGTGGCCTCGTCTGCACTCTTCATCATGCTGGCTTTTTACTGGCTGGACAGACGGGACAGGGAGATGTTACGCCCCTCAAATGGTGAAGTGGGTCCACAGAAGCCAGGGGTCACCCTCACGCCAAACTGCCAATATAACAGCGTGCCGACAGGGGGGGGCCCGGCCCCCACCACAGAGACTGTTGACGTCAGCAGTGTGTGAACACGCACTTGTCGGTGCATACACAGAAGCACACACACACACACACTTGCACACACATGTGCACAGATATACACGTATGCACACATACACACACTCACATAGACACACAGACAGGCAACGCTCACGCATGCACACACGCGCACAAAAACGCACATGTTTTTAGTGCACAAATATGCACTTCCGTGCAGACGGGTAGTTCATTAGGAAATCATGCACTTTCACCTCCTCAGGCCACGGAAGATTGGAGTGTCACTCACTGCCTTCAGGACCAATTCTCACGCCATCTGAAAATTGCACACCACCTGGAACCCTGCCCATCGCACTCCTGGCCAATCGCTGTGGGAAGTGGGCGGGGACCTCAGAGGTGGGACGCGGAAACACCCACCCCCCTCACTCCGACTGTCGGAAAGGAGCTTTCAGATGCTACCCGACATTCCGAGCGGCAGTTCGCTTGAAGAACGCAGAAGCCTTGACCTCACGCGCAGGAACGTGGAAGTTGGTGCTCTGCTGTCACTCAAGCTGCGGTTGCCAAGCACACAAGTTCACAAGCAGATAAAAGTAGCCGCGCTCGCGCGCAGCATACATTCTACAGCACTGTAGAACGGTATGTACTGTATTACTGTATGTATTACCAAAGTAAGAACAGAGGGAAAGCCTGTTAAACAAGTGGCTAAGTTCAGCCTTTGTTGTCATGGTGTTTACGATCACCCAAGCCAACCCGACTACCATCAGTTAAGGGTAAAAGAAAGGCATTTCAGGAGTAATTGTACTGCTTCCTCAAATGTGACTGATGTGACTTCCTCAAAAGAGCGTTTTTAAGTGATTATTCCACAGCCAAGTAGCCTGTGTTATGTTAACAGGGGCCTATATATATATATATATATATATATATATCGTAGTCATATATAGGCCAAAAGTATTAGGCCACCTGTGGTTAAAAATAATAACTTCAGGTAAAGAAGATTTCAATGAATATATGTACATTTACTGAATAACGAATTAAAGTAAAAACTTTTTTTCAGTTTCTATGAACAATAACACAAATAGATTAGATTTTTAATATAATCCTAGACACAACTTTCCTTGAAATAGCCTCATTTGGCCTTAATTACAATGAAACTACTTACTGGAAATGTATCATTTTGCAAAGTGGGCAGTGGAGGGGTAATTAAATTGGCTCCACACATCTAAGCCTAACTCCTTCTTTGCCATATTTCTATTTTACTTGCATTAAGTATTGTGCTACTTGTGGTTGTACATTTTTTTAAGGTAGATAGGATTTCAGTCAGTTTAACTAGCCCTCCCACCCTTCCACTTCTCACTTTGTAAAATAATTGGATAGACTTCAATAATTAATTGTAATTGTAATTAAACCCAAAGGAGGCTATTTTGATGAAAGTCGAGTCTAAGATAGTTTAAGTCATCTTTTAGTGTTATTGTAGGTAGAAATTGGAAAAAAAGTTTGCACTTTGGTTTGTTATTCAATAAATACTCATATATTAACTGAATTCTTCTCTACCTAAATAAAAAAATGTTTTTAAACCACATACTGAACAGCACTTCTGGCCTGTACTGTGTGTGTGTGTATGGGTGTGTGTACAGTATATATATATATATATATATATATATGTATATATATATATTTGTGAGAGTGGAGTCCCCACATTTTCAGTTAACGGGTGACCTACAGGTCTAACTGTTACTCTGGTGTTTCCTTTTGCTGGGATTGTTCACATATAACAGAGCAACGTGTATCTTGGTTTTAGCCTGTATTTTAATCAGTAGAGATTTGCATTTGGAGTCAGAGGCATCATGAAGACCAGAGGACTAACTATGGCTGAAAAACAACTAATCTGTAAGCTGAGAGACCAGAGGAACTCATTACAAATGATAGCAGAAACTGGGTATATCAAGTACAGCGCTTTTGGAAAATTTTTGAAAAATGAAGCCATCACTGGTGGTCTCAGAAGTAAACACTGTACAGGTCGGTCAAGGAAGACAACTGCTGTTGATGACAGATGAATCCTAAGAGCTGTGAAGGAAAAACCCTAAAACACCAGTCAGTGACATCACCAGCATTCTCCAGAGAGATGGGGTGAAAATATCATAAGCCACTGTATGCAGAAGACGTTGAGAGCAGTATTATAGAGGCCTCAGTGCAAGATGCACACTTCTCATCAGCAGCAAGAATCGAAAGCCCAGATTAGAATTTGCCAAAAAAAAAACATGACAAACAGGAAGAGTTCTGGAGTTTTATGGACAAATGAGACCAAAATAAACCTTTACCAAGGGGATGGAAAGCCAAGAGTGAAGGAAGGAATAGCTCATGATCAAAAAGTGCACCACCCCGTCTGTGGGGGGTGCTGTTGGATTCTGTTGTTATGAAATGTTCTATTGCCATTCCATTTAAAATTTGTACCGCTGGTTCCGTGATAGGGGATGAATAGCGTAATTACAAAAGTAACGTTATTTACCTTAGATAAACATTGGATCGTGTGGGCCCCCCCCCCCCCTCGTGGTGGGTGCCCCCCCCCCCCCCTAGCGGTTGTGGCCCTAAACAACCGCATAGACCGTTTATGCCACGGGCCGGCCCTGGAAACATGGAGCAGGTAGTGTTGTGACTTGAGCATGTATGGCTGCTTCTGGAACGGGCTCACTCGTCTTCGTTAATGATGTAACAGGATGGCAGCAGTAGGGTGAATTCTAAAGCGTACAGTCAGATTTTTGTCGTCCGGCTTATGTACAAATAAATTCCTCCAACCTCAGTGGCTGGCGCTTCATCCTGCAGCAAGACAGTGACCCCTAACATATGTATTTCACTTGCTGAACTGTGAGAGTGAAGCTGAAAATCCACCAAAACACGGAGCAACTGAAAGCGGTGAAGGCCCATAAAAGCATTTCCTTGGAGGATAACGAACTTTATGTGATGTCATTGGGTTGTAGACTTGATGCAGTTATTGAATTTAAGGGCCATTTGCCCAAATGCTTTCATTTACGTTTAAGTTCATCTGTTGATTTTGCATAGCTGAAAATGGTGGGGACTCAACACAAAAACAGCTGGGTCTGTAAAATGGTAATGCACGTGTGCATACCATGGAATAAAAGCTGATTGTCTGTACTTTTGCCTCATAATCTATCTTCTGATTTTCAAATCCAAATGCCTTAAGTATATATCAAAAATAACTAATTTAATTGCACCGTTGCCATACTATGGGAGGGCACTGTATACATGAATGAAAATGTACATTATATTACCATTTTGTAATTCCACAACAATTATTTCCATCAGCTACTAATGGTTTTAGAACTGCATGATAATATTCTTCTGTAAATTTGACCACATATCTGTTTAAGCATTCTTTGAATTGATGATTGATGAATTACCAAAAGACTTTAGCAACTTTAGGCTTGCATGTTTTCTCCATCACATGTACATTTGAACCAGTTTGGGCTACTGGACCTAAAGCTAATTTGTTAGACCCTTATCGTGACCTATCAAAATGATTGGATTCAAATGTTTTTGATTTACACATAATTAACCCTTTAGAATCTAACCAATTTGCATGCTTTAGTTTTGCCATGGTCACATTTTGAAAAGACATTTCTGTCATATTTTAGCTAGCTAAGCAGCAGGATTGCCCAACCTTTTTTAAAACCATCGTGCACTTAGCAAATAATACGATCTCACGTAACGCCAATTTTTCAGAAGCAAAAGAAAATATACTGAATTACATAAAAGAAAATAGTGCTGTTATAGTGAATGTTGATTATTGCCGTTAAAGGCAAACCTGCTTTGTATGGTAAGCTTGCGGCTTCATTATTTAAGTGAGCAATTTGTCCCTTGACACAGCCAAAAATGCTAAAACGGGGGCGCAAGTCTTTCAAGACTGAATCCGGCCCATAGAGTGCAGTGTCAAAGTTATCCCTTGAGCCACAGGCCTGTCAGTCCAGCTCACTTTCCCTTCCAAGCTTAGCCATCTGCGGCCAACTGCCATTTCCAGCATTGATACGGTTGACTGTTCCACCAGAGATGGAAAATGGAAACTAAACCAGAGGTGGAATACCAGGTTCAGAAAAGTAAAAGACCTTCTCAGTATTTTGTTCCATTATTTTGCTAATTAGCACAATTCTTTGGATGGAAGAAACGCATACATGGCAGGACTTTTACTTTCTGATCCCTGGACTTTCCACCTTTGCTGTAAACATCTCTGGGAATCTGCAACTCTGGTGTAGGCTGTGTAGGCTAACCAGACGATCGGCTTCTAGAATGTTCTTACCATACGTCAGTATTCTTAAACATAGGAGGTTCTGGTTTGCTTAGGCAGATCTAGATCTGGAGAGCTACAGGGTCTGCTGGTTTTCAAAGTGACTCTGCACTTCATGAATCAATTAGAGCAGTTGATTACACAGTTAACTCAACTCACCTGGTGTCTTGGGTCTCAATTGGGCGCTGATTTTAAGGTGAAAAAAAAAAAACAGCAGACACTGTAGCTCTCCAGGACCAGGGTGGAGACCACTGGTCTATATCCAGTGCTGGATTACTGTGCAGGACATCTGTTTTGCCACAGTAATTGCATTTGGTCATCCTTCTCAAGGAATTTTCTAAAAGATGAATCACGTTTCGGGTGCAACACAAGGTGTGGAGGATGCAGAGCTGAACATCTGGTTGGGGTATGGAATCTGTGGCATGTCCCTTCAGTGCCTTCCCAACAAACCTAAAATATGACTCATCGTGTTACTATAATTTAAGCGGAAACATTTGTGGAAGCTTAATTAGTTGGGTTAATATGCGAATGTATGTGTGTGAAGTATGTAAAGGTTTTAATCATGGAGATGGTTGGTGTCTTGCCACATTGTATGTATGCATTGATTTTGTTTTATTTCTTTGTAAAGGTAGAAATGTCAGATTTTGTAATATGTTTAGTGGTGCATTTTGTTACACTAAGGGAACACGTATGGACAACTGTAATTAGAATTGTATATTTATTCAAAATTCTGTTTAAATTTTTATTAAAGTGAAGTGATTTGGGCATCAGCTCTATGTTTTCACTTTCTCTTCAATTCATGAAAAAGAAGCGCAGTTATTGGATAATGTGTATATTGAAGCCAATGACAAACCTTGCACTTACAACCCAGTACAGTAGTTCCACAGTCCATTGTAATAACAGCTACCCACGCTATGCTATTCAGTTAACATACATAACATTTACATCCTGCATAGAATGTCAATAAAACGGTTAAATTTACGCTTTAGAAATGCGTGGGGGATGAACGCCTCCTCTATGTCCGGGTTCCTCTCAAGATTTCTTCTCTCAGGGAAGTGTTTTTTTTCTTCCTATTGGTAAGTGTGAAAAAAATCTTTTTAAATATCTCATTTGCTTGAGTTTTTGGTGGCTCAGGCTCAGTCTTGCCTGACTCGCAACTAACATTTTTAATATATTAAAATAAACGTATAGTTTAAAAAAACAACATTAACGGGAATGTAAAGTTAATGAATAAACTTTAGTGTGTGGTTGTTTCAACAGGTGTTTAGCCGTTACCAGATTAATAAGTTAGAGAGCTGTGGCGTCGTGAAAATTTATCAGTGTAACGTAATGACCATTACAACCTAATCGGGTTTTGGTATTCACGTAGTGCTACCATGTCACCAAATTAAGCCTTTTTTACCGAATGGTCCGCACCAAACGAGGCAGGAGTGAAAGCACCCTAAAACAAAAACTAGTCCGCATACGAAACCACACACCGGTTCACGCGGATGGAAATGGATAAAGCCTATAACAAAGGAGGCAGTCGAAAGGTAGAATTGCGTTTAAAATCATACCGCTTATTTACAATCTACCAAGCAGACTACGACAACGCATTTCAACCAGGCCAACTGGTCTAACTAAGGATGGGCGCTCATATATTGGGAGAAAAACAGGCGTTTTAACCAATCGGTAGCTTCACACGAGCGCTGCATCATCTCACGCAGAACCGTAGGCCAGGCCCCGCTTATTTCGCACCGGCAAATGGGAAAAGAGAACCGTCACGGCATGAACAAGCCTCACAGAAAGTGAAACCAAAAGTGGACGTTGCAGTTTCAAGTTTTAAATGCACAGCAAGGATGAAATATTCTTGAATGTTCCAACTGTGAACCTGCGAATATTGTCGGTATGTTGAATATATAGCCAAGGTATGTTTTCCTATTTTCGAATGTTATTTGCTGATACTGAAACTGTGCGCTATGTGTCTGCATTGCATTAAACTCGTATGTTAGGCTATGGGTAAAACTTCACATAGGCCTGTGTGTCTACAATATATAATAATTTTGGAATTTTTGATAGAGCTCTTTGGAACCGATACCGCAAGAGTAGGGAAGCTAATTCTGCTTCGAAAATCTCAGCCGCGAGCCAGTGCAAATTAACCGATGTTATGTTAAATTGATATTCGATATTCAGACATACGGTTCCTATTACTGTATGAAGGCACACAGTTTTACAGAGTTTGCAGTCATGACAGGAGAGTCGTATCTCTCTGTGAAGACAATTTGTGGCCACCTGGTCTGTCATAGGGAGGAGGACAGACGAAGGAACGAATGCAGAAATCCTAGCGTATTTAAAGCCATTCTACCCAGCTATGGGACAATGGCATTGCCAACGCTGCAGACTCTGACTAACGTCACTGACATAATGATTTGTAGTCCCCCCCCCCCCAAAAAGTTTACTCTCTTTTTCCTGATCTCTTTTTGCGATTCCAGGGCGGGACCCATTTGAGCGTGGCTGACTTTCACCCTTCAAGGGTTGGACAAGATGGCGAGTGCTGGTATGAGAGCGTATGGGACGGTCCTGTCCTGTGACCTCATCCTCTGGGGTGTGCTGTGGGGAGGTCTGGTCCTGTTGGGGTGGCCCAGCGGGGAAGGGGTGGCCCTGGGGTGGCTGTGGGGGCTGGGGGCTGGCAGGTGGCTTCTGCTCCACGCAGTTTCCGTGGCGACGGCGAGTGGGCGGAGCCGGCCGGTGCTGAGGCGTTGGGTGGCAACGCTGTGTCTCCTGGGCCCGGCGTTTGAGAGCGGGAAAGCGGCCCTGCAGCGGCAGGGCAGCCCCGGCTGGACCGTCCCGCTCCCCGATCCGGGCGTGGTGGCCCTGGCCGCGGTCGCCGCCTCCTCCGCCTGCCTGTTCTGGGAGCTCACCTTCCCCGAGGCAGAGAGCGGGACGGGAGGAGGGGAGAAGCAGCAGAAAGCCTGGGCTCTGTTTGTCAGGGTGGTCCGGTACTCCCGGCCTGATGCCCTGCACCTGGGAGCGGCCTTCCTCTTCCTCACTCTGGCTGTCTTAAGTGAGTATGGGGCTCCTGTGTAATCTGACAGTATAAAGAATTATCTGATGATAATAACAACCACAATCACCATGTTATAATAATTGTGCTGCATGGCTATGTGACAGAGCAGTGAATAAAATAATAATAATTATTATTGGGATGGCAGGTATGCCATCCCGCCAAGTTACGCCTTGGCGGGGGCATGCCCCCATACCTATACAGCACCGAGAGTTTGGCACTTTTCAGGGTTCCCCACAGAAATAACCACAACAGCCACAGACACTCAGCCCTTAAAAACATTAAATTCTGTACATTCTGACCCCATTTCAACAGACAGATTTCATAAACAACTTCACACGTCCACACAATAAAGCCCCAAACTAAGGGGATTTTGCGTTTTCTCCTTCTTCTTCTCTTTCTTCTTCTTCTTCTTCTTCTTCTCATTCTTCTTCTTCTCATTCTTATTTTTCCTGCCGCCTATCCCACTAATAACATGTCTCCCCATTGGACATTTTACCAACACCCGCCAAATCTTCACCTACACGACCCAATGAAAAACTCGCATACACACGCAAAATACCCATACCTTTTTACTCTGAAACATTTTCAGTTCTAACAGATAATCTGCCTTTGGCCTAGTGGGTAAGGTTACAGTCTTAGGAACACAGGGTCGGAGGTTCAAACCCAGCTAGGACCATGTTTCTTTAACCTGCTTTTACCCTCACTAATAATTGTCTACTACTTCTCAATTATTGCTTTTGCACCATATCTACCCGCCGTTCACCGAACGTATACACTGTATTATGACGTACCGTCTGCACGTTCAATTGTTAACCGGCTACAATATTGCAAAGCCATATGGATTCGACGGGAGCTCTTCTGTGCTTACTCGCCTGTGTTCTTCTTTAAAACCACGGACAGGTTTGCTAATGATATTTCACGCATTGCATAGCTATGTCATGGTGCTGCCCTAACAAAGTGACAGACTGGTAAACGTCTGGTTGAAGGATCGAATCCCGCATCGCGCTCAGGCAGATAATTTCCTCTTTTACACTAACGTTCTCTTACGTTTATATTTGCTTTACCAAAACTCACTCATGGCCATCCATATGCATTTCATGACGGCAAATGTATTCTTTTTATTAAAAAGTTACACCAGTTCACCGCTGTGCCATTTCTACTAACTACATTTCTTCACTTGGCTACCGTACAAAACCTTATCAGCAAACGCCACGTTTCTACATTCATGTTACCTCGCCCTGTTCTCTATCTAGCCACATACAAACAATTACTACGTATGTACGTTCTGCAACTCCCCATTAAAACATTACATTTAAAATCATGATTCACTCATAATTATAACTACTAGTACTGAACATGAAAAAAACACTGCAGTGCAATAGACTTCACATGTTACTTAATCCTCCACTTTAACGGCTAATGATTTATAGCGACTGTTATATATACCGTTCGACAAGGAATATAAGCTCGCTCATGGTCACTCCATTTACTTCGCACTATACTCCGTGATCATGTCAACCTTCACCTACATGCCCATTTTGCTAAAAACATATTGTTTCAACTACGCTATTTCATAATTTCATCCTAATTTCTCTCACACTGTTGTTATTTTCTCATAAGCAAAGCCTGCTGGGACATAGGCGTCTGCTCCTATTCTCCACTATCATGTTTTCCGGTTCTAGTTTAGCAAAACAGCGAAGAGGATTCCTACCTGCAGATAAGCCTATCAAAATGCCTTATAAACCTTACAAACACTGAAAGTGCATCTCCACGAAATAACAGACAAAACGGAGCACGACAGAAGGCTACACAAGTTGCGACCTAGGGAGTTATAATTCTACGGGCTTGCTGATTCTTTTGTCAGTCAAGGCTCGTTGGATGGACGTCAAATCTGTGAGTACATACACTGGCCATATTCCATCTGCGTTTCTCATGCGTTTACACTTATACGCCACCGCACCCTTTGTCACAGCCACTGTTTTACATATATAGCAAACCGAAACTGCTGAACGGTACACGCTCATCAGACTGTATACAATTCACACAACGATAGCCATAATCCACAACCGTTTCTTACAGGGTCACTTCGCATTTCTCACTCTCATAATAAAACGCTTTGCAAAAAGAAACGATATCTCATAAAAAAACACGTTTCAACGTACAAAAATGCCAAGTTACTCAAAAGTATTGATATCAAAATGACGCCAAGTTACGGTACTACAAACAATATAGGCTATCTTGCCTCACCGAAATGACAAGATGTATTTCAAAGCAATGCTACCCAATATTTCCTCATTCTTTCAAGTCACTTGGCCCTGTGTTTTGTAATCTTACCATTTTACAATGTCATGCAAACTTTGTGTCAGATCAAAGAGTCAAATATTTCGAATTGCCTCATGGAACACATTGAAATTAATGTACAAAACTGCTGCTGAGTAACTACAGAAACATATTTCTCCAGAAAACATGTTTTCTACTTGCTTCTGAACTGAATTTGAGTACATGTGCAAGTTATTGTATATTTGCTACGTACAATAAATACTGCATGTAAAATGCATATTGTACATACATACATAGAGAACTTCTTTATCCCCATGGGGCCATTTCCCTCGCAGCATGTTACATTCACATTTACGAACACACACTTTACCAAGAAACATACTATCATTCACGCAACAGAAAGGCTGGGCAGCGAAATACATACATACCAATACAAATTGGACATATACACGCCTATTCAATCAATCTTGACTGTGAGAGAGCCATCCACACATATGTTTGGCCTGTCCATGTAGTGCATGCTTATACACACAGGGCCAAGTGACTTGAAAGAATTGAGGAAATATTGGGGTAGCATTGCTTTGAAATACATCTGTCATTTCGACAGACTATATTGTTTGTAGTACGTCACTTTTCATTTTGTACTATAACTTGGCATTTTTGTACGTTGAAAAGTGAGATACAGACAAAGTCTATAACACAAAGTGAATACAGTACAAAGTCAACACAAAATAAAATGGGGATCTGGAGTCGATATAGGCTAATATTTAAAGCACCCCCATTAAAAAACAAGTTAGTAAAAGACATCAAAATAAATAAAAAGAGAATTAAAACAGGAATTGAGCAAAGAAATAAAATGCCCTCAGAAAAAAAATCTGTTTTCGGTTTAAAACTGGAGCTGGAGGTGGAATCTGGACAAATTAATCAGAGCATAATACCAGCAGCTCCTGTGCTGTAGAGCCCTATAACAGTGTTATGAACCAAACTACACACACACTGCAATGCCCATGCTGTACTAACAGTTAGTCTTGTGTGTGTGTGTGTGTGTGTGTTTGCAGGTGAGATGTGCATCCCGTACTACACTGGCAGAGTGGTGGACTTGCTGGGATCGCAGTATCAGCACAGTAGCTTCCTGTCTGCCATCGGATTCATGGCGCTGTTCTCCTTCAGCAGGTAACTCTCACCTGTCCCTTTCGGGGGGGGGGGGGGGGGGGCGTGTGATGGGGGCTGTGCTTGGATGTGCGGATGCAACCGAACCGTCATTCAAGTCATTGCAACAGGAACACTTTTGTTTGTATTTAATTAGATCCTGTTTGGATACCATGTGTTCTGATGTATGTACATGTGTGTGTGTGTGTGTGTGCGTGTGCGTATGTGTGTACATGTGTGTGTACGTGTGTGTGTGTGTGTGCCTGTGTGTGCGTATCAGCTCTCTGTGTGCAGGTCTGCGAGGAGGCATGTTCATGTGCAGCTTGTCCAGACTCAACAGGAGGATGAGACACATGCTGTTCCACAGCCTGGTGCAGCAGGAGATCGGCTTCTTTGAGGAGACTAAGTCAGGTGGGGAGAGACACTGCTCTTACTGTTTTCATCTTTGGTGATATGGTTTAATATATCACTAAATGATCACTCTGGATGACTATATATACAGTACAGGCCAAAAGAATTGGGCCACTTATGTTTAAAAAATGTTTTTTAAACAGTAGGTAGGAAAGAGTTCTGTTAATATATGCACATTTATTGAATAACAAACCATAAACATTTTTTTTTCAATTTCTACCTGCAATAACACAAAAAGTTTTACTCCTGAGTTTTACTTAAAAATGGTCTTAGACATGACTTTCCTCAAAATAGCCTTCTTTGGCTTTAATTACAATTAAGCATACTGTTGGAAGTCTATTCAATCATTTTGCAAATAGGGGATAGGAGGGAGATGGAAGTGTAGTTAAATTGACTGAAATCTTATCTACCTTAAGTTTTTCAAGCTACAGGTAGTCTAATACCATTGGCTTGTAGTATAAGTAAAATATGAGCTGCTAGAAATAAGGCGAAGAAGGTGTTGGGATTAGATGTGTGGGGCCAAGTAAACATATTGTAGCAAGGTTATTCCCTGTGAGAAATTGCATAGAAGCTTAAGGTTTTCAGGCACAGGTTTCAGTACACACTCAGAAGGGTCCAGCAATGGGCAGCAATGTTAACAGGAGAAGACCAGGAAGATCAAGAGGCAGTATACAAATATCTCATCTTCTTAATTTTACTATTGTAAAATTGCACCACAACTACAGAGCTCAATGCAGCTAGAGAGAAACCAGTTCCCCTGACTACAGTGAAATGGCAACTACGATCTGCAGGTCTAAAAGGATGCGCATCTGCCTTTTCCCAATCTTTGTAGTCCAGTGTTGATAGTGCTTGGCCCACTCGAGTCTTTTCTTGTTAACAGCACATGGCAAGGTTTTTTTTTGCAGAAACACATCCTGTTTGCAGTTGTTATTTCTGATTTGGTTTTGCACTGTACCATCATGCCAATGAAGTACCTTTAAATGTACCATTGAAATTGACAGACAGAAAGAGTCAGAGAAAGAGAGGGAGAGAGCACGAGAGGGTCACTGTGTACTTCATGCTTCCTGGCATGCGCAGAACAAAGGACTAACCTGCCCTCCTCCTCCTCCTCCTCCTCCTCCTCCTCTTCCTCCTCCTCCTCCTCCTCCTCACCCTGGGAGCAGGCAGCCTAACTTCACGCCTGTCCTCCGACACCGACAAGATGGGCCGATCCGTGGCCATGAACATGAACGTGCTCGTGCGGAGCACAGTGAAGGTGCTCGGCCTCCTGGGGTTGATGCTGGGCCTGTCGTGGCACCTGACCGTCCTCACCTGTGTGGAGATGCCCCTCCTGGCCCTGCTGCAGAACTTCTACAACGCTCGCTCTCAGGTGAGCTCCACGGCTCCTGTTATACGCGGAGCCCCCACAGGGCTGTGCTGGCCTGTACCACATTCAGTATCACAAATCAAATAGAGACGGTCCCTTTTCCGGCAAAACATGTTTCCAGCCTTCTGCCACAAAATCAGGGATTCTCAAATCTGGCCCCCAAGGTCAGTAGTGCTGCGGGTTTCTTTTCTACCTGATAGTTAATTGATTGATTAAGGTCACTGATTGGCCGGAGGTTTAACTCACCTGGTGTCCCAGGTTTAAATCAGTCCCGATTAGAGGGGAGGAATGAAGACTAGATACTTATACTGTATTTACAATGCATTGCGTTTATTAAATGTCCATGAGGGCGCCCTTGTTTGTGGTGAGCCGCTGTGCCTCTGAAGTGCCTCCCCCTTGTGTGTGGCGCCGCCCTGCAGGCGCTGGGGCAGCAGCTGCAGGACTGCGAGGCGGAGGCGCGGGCGGTGGCGGCGTCGGCCGTGGGGGCGGTGCGCACGGTGCGGAGCTTCGGCGCGGAGCAGGCCGAGGCGCGGCGGTACCAGGAGGCGGTAGGGAGGACGCGCGCCGTGCAGACGCACAAGGACATGCTGAGGGCCGTCTTCCTCTTACTGCGCAGGGTAGGGGCGCGAGGCGTACGCACCGGCACTGCGTCCTACACGCACTGCGTCCTACACGCACACCAGTACGGTACGCACCGGCACTGCGTCCTACACGCACTGCGTCCTACACGCACACCAGTATGGAACGCACCGGCACTGCGTCCTACATACACACCAGTATTGAACGCACCGTCACTGCATCCTACACGCACTGCGTCCTACACGCACACCAGTATGGAACGCACCGGCACTGCGTCCTACATACACACCAGTATTGAACGCACCGTCACTGCATCCTACACGCACAGGAGTTATGCTGTGCACTTCTGGTACACACTACTGTCTCACTTATCTCGGCTAATCATGCTACATCATTCAGCTTGGAGCAGGATGTCAGTTACTGCTTCTACACAGTTTTGCCAGCACTGACGCTCATTGGCCATTGGCCACATTTCATGGTGTTACTCTGCCACTCGTCACAGTCACTGTTACTTTACATTACATTACATTAAATGCATGTAGCAGACGCTGTTATCCAGAGGTTTAAAGGGAAAATGAATTAGAGTCTACCTGTGGGATGTGGGCGATGGGTCCACAGTGAGCAAATTTGTCATTAAGTCAGATTTAGTGGAGGTGGGGGTCTGAACTGATACTCATTTGAGCATCCTGGGGAAATACAAAAGGACCCTCCTTGGGTTCTTTGTATTATTTTTTTCCTCATGATTCATTGTTGAGCTCGTTGAAAGTCAGCAGTCTAGAAATAGGAGTAGCTTGAGCAACCAAGACAAACATTACATTACATTACATTTATTTGGCAGATACTTTTATCCAAAGCGACTTACAATAAGTGCACACCAAAGGTCGCTGGAACAACTACAAAACACAGGTCTGATAAGGTACAATACTCATTAAGTCCAGTTCACACAGTAAGCATAGGCTAGGTCAGAAAGTTATTGTAAGTCAAACTAGGAGGCATGACGGCAAGCTATAACATCAAGATAACAATATAAGTGCCATGTAAGTGCTGGATGAAGATACAAGTGTAACATGAAAAGTGCTACAGGAACAAATTAGAAGGATTCAAGTGATAGGAGCGATCCTAGATTGGGAGTGCCCTGCAGAGTTGTGATAGTTAGTCCAGGTACAGTCTGAAGAGATGCGTCTTCAGATTACGGCAGCAGATGGGCAGTGACTGAGTGGTTCGTAGAGGAACAGGGAGTTCGTTCCATCACTGGGGAGCTAGGGTGGAGGACCTCCGTGGTCGGGACGAGTGAGATCCATTCACCCGGATGGCAGGGAGTAAAAGTTGCAACCGACCTAGTGATGTCACAACCTGGCTTGTTTCAAGATGGCTGCGACCTAGTCCTACTAGCTGCAAAAAAAAGCCAATTTTAGTTTATCATTTCAGCAAATACGGGTCAATTTCAGATCTGAGAGCCGAGCCTTATCTTATCTAAGGTAAAAAGCATATGAACCAGACTCATACTGCTTCACGTCCCCTTCAAATCTGAGGTATTCCAAAGCTTGTTTTTACTGGCTTTGGTTTAATCTGAACTTCAAATGGCCAAATCGCATGACTCTGCACCTCAGTTCAGAGTTCAGAGGGAGTGCGTAGTTCAGAGAGAGAGTGTGTAGTTCATAGAGAGTGCGTAGTTAATGTGAGAGAGCATTCGGGTGTGGAAGAGGCAGGTGTGTATTTTGGAACACTCCCGATGTTATCTTGACTCCCTTTCTCCCTTTCCCTGCTGTGCCCCCCAGCTGGTCACTGTGGGGGTGAAGGTGATGATGCTGATCTACGGACGTCGGCTCATCGCCTCAGGTCAGCTGACCAGCGGTGGCCTCCTGGCCTTCGTCCTCTACCAGAAGGACATGGCGACCAGCACGCGGGTGAGCTCATCCTGCACCATAACAGAACACAACATGATGACGAGATCAGGCCATTCAGCTTAACAATGCTCGCCATTTTCCTGTCTAAATTGTACCTAGTGCTTTGCGGTTGATCGGAAACAAATAATAAGAACTGAGTTGCTGTGCATCAGATTAAGATCAGTGGATTTGTGGATAAGATCAGTGGATAAGTGGATAAGATCAGTGGATTTGTGGATAAGATCAGTGGATAAGTGGATAAGATCAGTGGATTTGTCGTAAGTTCAGTCTGGTGGAACGTGAGCGTTGCGTGTCTCTCAGCAACTGGTCTACATCTGCGGGGAGATGCTGAACTGCACGGGCGCGGCGTCCAAGGTGTTCGAGTACCTGGACAGGGAACCCCGGGAGGAGAGGGCGGGGAACCTGGAGCCCTCGCGCCTGGAGGGACGCCTGACCCTCCGCGACGTCACCTTCTCCTACCCCACCAAGCCTGACGCACCCGCCCTGAAGGTGAGCCCCTCACACGGAACCCTGCGCGTGTGCGTTAGCGTACCTGCTCGAGGCTCAGTCTCTACCAGGACAGGGTAAAGGGGAGAGCATGTCGACCGCTGTGTTCATTTTGAGCATGTACTTCTGCAGGTTTGTGCATGAATGCACCAGCATGTTCTGTGAAGGGAGAAGGTTTACTGGGTGTATATCAGGAGTGATGTCACAGGAGAACAGTGGCAGTGTCTCAGTATGTATAGTGAAGTCACTTTGTGAGCAGCCATACCACCATGAACCATACTCCTACCCAGCAATCTGCAGTTAGGCAGGTGTGGGCTTTGTCAGTACTTGGATGGGAATACTTCTGGGACAACTAAGTTGCTACTGGAAGGGGTGTTGCTTGGTCAGTAGGGTGTGCTTTTCCCTCTGCTGGTCAAATAATGTCCCTGTGCTGTGATGGGGACACTGTGCTGTGGGAGACACACTATCTGTTGATGAGATGTTAAACCACTGTCCTGATAGACCATGGCCTTTAAAGATCCTTTGACACTCAACACAAAGAGTAGGAGTTCACTGGTGTCCTGGCTTTGAGCATCCCGCAGCATCATGCCGTCATATTAGTACATGCGTAGTGTTAAAAACTGTGTTAAAAACTGTGCAACGGCCTGGGTTGAATTCATGGGTGTCATGCATAGCGTGAGATAGCACCATCACAGTGATCGCACCCAGTGTGATTCTGCGTTGTGACAGTGCTCACTGTTGTGATACCGCTCCCTGTCGTAACAGGGCTTGTCCCTGGAGCTGTGTCCTGGGAAGATGACTGCCCTGGTGGGGCCCTCTGGGGGGGGGAAGAGCTCCTGCGTCGGTCTGCTGGAGAGGTTCTATGAGCCGCATGAGGGACAGGTGCTGCTGGATGGGCTTCCCCTGCACTGCTACCAACACCGTTACCTGCACAGCAAGGTAAGCGCTACCAACACCGTTACCTGCACAACAAGGTAAGCGCTACCAACACCGTTACCTGCACAGCAAGGTAAGCACGACCAACACGTTACCTGCACAGCAAGGTAAGCACGAGCAACACCGTTACCTGCACAACAAGGCAAGTGCTACCAACACTGTTACCTAGATGGCAAAGTACTGTAACTACTACCAACACCTTTACCTGGATGGCAAGGTAACCATTCTCAACTCAGGACACCTAGCAGCACTAATACCTGTAAAGTAACTACTCTCTTTCTCTGTCACCCCTTTCTTTATCTCTCTCTGGGGTCAGATGGCGATGGTATCCCAGGATCCCGTGCTGTTCTCGGGTTCCGTCAGAGACAACATCGCGTACGGTCTGGAGGACTGCTCCATGGAGAGGATTGAGAGAGCAGCACGCAAGGCCAATGCTCACAAATTCATATGTGAGCTGGAGCAGGGCTATGATACAGGTACACCTATACTCTGAGTCAGCACTACAACACAGGGGCACCTCTACACTGAGTCAGGACTGCAACACAGGTACACTTCTGTTCTGAGTCAGGACTGCAACACAGGGGCACCTCTACACTGAGTCAGGACTGCAACACAGGGGTACACGGGGGGTGGGGGGGTGGGGGGGGCAGGTGGGTTCACAGGCAGTAGTCTTATGTAAAGTGGTAATGATGGCCACCATGTCCCTTGCCCCCCATCACCCGCCCTGTGTGTTTGTGCATTTGTGTCCCTCTTCACATGTAGTGTGTATATGTGCATTGATGTGTGTGTGTGTGTGTGTGTGTGTGTGTGTGTGTGTATGTGCATTGATGTGTGTGTGTGTGTGTGTGTGTATGTGCATTGATGTGTGTGTGTGTGTGGTGTGTGTATGTCCATTGATGTGTGTGTGTGTGTGTGTGTGTATCACAGACGTAGGCGAGTGCGGGGGCTGTCTGTCAGCGGGACAGAAGCAGTGCATAGCCATCGCCAGGGCCCTGGTCCGAGAGCCCCAGATCCTCATTCTGGACGAAGTCACCAGCTGCTTGGACCTGGACACACAGCTGGCGGTACGGACGCTCGCCCGGGCGGGGCGTCGGCTAGGGACATGAATCGCAGTTCAGTTCAGTTCAGTTCAGTTCAGTTCAATGCACTTCAGTTCAATTCAGTTCAATTCAGTTCAATTCAGTTCAGTTCAGTTCAATTCAATTCAGTTCAGTTCAGTTCAATGCACTTCAGTTCAATTCAGTTCAATTCAGTTCAGTTCAGTTCAATTCAATTCAGTTCAGTTCAGTTCAATTCAATTCAGTACTCCTGAAAAGTGGCCATAATGTTGTCATGAGATTGTTTCAGTTGAACATTGAATTTCAGTTCGTATCCTGAAAAGACTGAATTGAAGCTCTGATGCATGAGCATTTAGCCGTATGCTCACAGTCATGCTAACGCTAACTTTCTCTAGCGTTTGGTAATGAAAGCTCAATCACAGCCACGCCGTTGTGTAAGGATACTGTAATACGCAACAGTAAGAGAATAATCCTCTCAGACAGTAGAATATTTATGGCTTACACGTTTATAGATACGCACTGGTACTGTGTAATACTGTTACGTGCGTTAGTTATGTGAATGCTGTTAAGTCTCTGTGTACCTCACACTTACGCAGAGAAGTAAGTTACTCTACCTGTTTGTGAAAACGGCCGAAAGCATTCAAAGAAATCCTTTTCAAAGAGGATTTTGGACAGGTCGGTCCAGAAGGGTCAGAGGGTCCCCCCAATAAAGCCGTTTGGAATGTAAAGACAGGGCTCTGTGTCAGTGGGAACTGCCCACAGTCGCTATATGGAGAAATTCCTCACTAATTCAAGCAGGAGCATGGCTTTGTAGTGTTTACGAAACCTGAAGTCGAACAAACACATCCTGGTGTTATTCATGAGCAAAAGCCTGTTTGTAATTCCTCTAGGGCACTGGTTCTTAAGCTTTTTAAAATTCGAGACCCAAGTTAGAATTACCTTTGAATATTAGGGCCCAAATTAGACATTTTAGTTCAATTCAGAGACCGGTAAAATACTCACACTAACATAGCCTAGTGGGCTACACACTCTTTCCAGGCCCCAGCTCATACACTCGCTTGATCACATTTTGGGTCCTGACCCATAGTTTAAGAAACAGTGCTCCAGGACGCTCAAGTTCAGACCTTTGAAGTTTTTTTGAACCCTTTAGACACCATAATTCCTGCAGATTACTGGCGATTTCAAAAGAGCAATTGCATTGCTGTGGTGGCATGTCAGATATGTGCATTAGAGTAGGTTTTTTGGACTTTTTTTCCCAAAATTCAAAGCCTGTTCTAGAACTCCGTGGCTTTCAATTACCTGTAGTGATTGTTACATCAACATTATGATCACATATTTGTGATCTTACCTCTTAAAGAGTTAACCTTACCCAAAGGTCCTTTTTTTGTCCTAAATTTGATTCGCAGACACCCTTATATCCAGAGCCCTTATCCATTATTTTCTGAAGCAGTTCAGAAGCCCTGCTGAGCCCTCCCTAACCCTTATGCTCTGCTGCCGCCCGTTCAGATGCAGGGCGTCCTGACTGGCTCGGTGGGACAGACGGTTCTGGTGGTGGCCCACCGGCTGAAGACCGTGGAGCAGGCCGACCACATCGTCTTCCTGGAGGACGGGGCGGTGGTGGAGCAGGGCACGCACCAGCAGCTGATGGCCAGTAGAGGGCGCTACTACAGGCTGAGGGAAAAGCTCTTTTCTGACTTGATAGCGCTGGGGACTCGCTGAGTGGGGCTGGCTGAAATCTCCAGCAGTGAGTCACGCAGACTGTAAGCCATTAACAGTTACAGCTGCAGTACCTGCTACCTGATAGTGTGGCGTTTTAGCTATCGTTATGATGTTTGCTCCGGGGCTACTCCTTTAAGAACAACCAGCTCCACCATTCAGGTGTTTCTTATGTAATCAAATGAGCCATTATGTTCATTTGTTTCAATAGTGCCTCATATCTGAATAACACCTTCTGCTAACACAAGAGGCTCGGTCTAATCACCCTTCTTGCCCACACCCAGAACTGGGTCTGGCTATTTGGGGATACAGATGATCTGTTGAGTATGGCACACGCCTATAATATAGACATACACGCACACACGTTCACACTCGTGTGCAGGCACACATACTGCTAAAACATACACGTGTGTTGTTGCGGAAGCACACAAGTAAGTACACATGCTCACACAATGCAGAATAACACACATTCAGTGGGAAGTAGACTTCTTCCAGATCACAGTGTTCTAAGGGGACGCTCCCTTCCTCTTTTCGAAAAGCCATTTTATGAATGCGCTAATATAATATCACTAGGGCCTGCAGAAATGTATGACTTCTTTTGTAACAGTTAAATGCAGCACAATGAGGCCATTCTGCTCTCTTCTCAAGTCCCTTAAACAGTGAAATCACATTAAATGGCATCCTGTGAAATTACGAGCCCGATTGCTGAACGTTAATCAGCGGAATTGTTAATGTAATTGCGGCAGGTGAAGCTTCTGAGCCTGTTAATCTGGATCTGTGGCCAGAGGGGAGGAGCACTGAGCTCTTACATGGCGGGATCGTTGATAACACAGTTTGCCTTTTCAGTCTGCTCTTAATCTGAATACGGACGGGATATCTTGCCGCTTTGTTCCACGAATGCGCTGTGTTTTTCTTATCTTATTTTTGCTAACAAAAGTGAGCGAATTGTACCAAGCACGCAAACCAAAGGCTGTCATGCTCTCAATGAAAGTCTGATTAAAACAGATGAAGTGCGTTGCTCTTCACATTGTGTTCCGTGAGCTTTTGTAGCGGGTGTTCCTGTTGACTTTTGCCTGTGTGTTGACGTTCCAGATGAGTTGTGAGTACAGGTGGGTCCCCAGGTAACGGTGGCTGTCGGCAGTCTCAGTGTGCTGGTTGTCGATGCTGATTTGTGGAGTGTGACCCTTTCTGCTTCTGAGGCCTATGATTATTTCATTTGTTTTTTGTGTGTGTGTGTGTATACGTACATGTTTACTCCAGTCCGTAAAAAGTTTAATCTCCTGTTCGTATTGGTGGGACTCTCTCGGAAGTAGAAACGAGTCTCAACTATGACGATGTCATATCAAGTTCACTTTTGATCAGAAGCATTTTTGCAAACATTGTGAATCCACATATCTATGGGAAAAGTTAAATACATAAACAGGCTTTGGCCATGAAATTTCTTATGTCCGAAGCTATTTCACAAGGTTTGCAGTTCACATGTCTGTCCACAAGAGGGACACAGAGCACAGTGATGCACGCTGCGTTTATTTGCGGAAGTATGCGCCTCAGCTGAAGAAGAAACACCAATGGTTATGAATGAGAAGCATTCAAAAGCGGGGACATTGCAGTGCAGCACGTCAGCATAAAAACACTTAAACATTATTGTAGAAAAGAGTCCAAATAGCACTATATATAAATGACAATGATTCAAATGGTAATGAAGAAGTATGAAGATCATTTGGGAGGTGGGGGAGGTCAAAAACTATTGCATTGAAGTTGGAACACATTGCCTCTTTGTGTGAATTGATGCTATGCCGAACTGGACTGGGCTGAAGCGAGCTGAATCGGGCCTGTGGGTGGGTGTGCAGGACATTGTCCTGCATCCTGTACAGCCTTGGAATTTGGGAAGCCCTGACCACAGCACCTCTTCTGCCCCTTCCACACACACAAAAAAACACACACGCATCTGGGGATGTAGGTTTCAGGCATGGAGAAACAGACCCGTGGAACTGTATGGAGGCTGCATAAGCAAGCCCTGCAAAACTGCCACCCTACACCTGTTCCCATTGAACACTGACCTGTGTAAGGTGGGAGTTAATAAAATACAGAATGAAAAAAACTACATTCACAAGTCAAGCTTATGTGGTATTTATTTATTTCTTTAGATGTTTATTAGAAGTGGGAAATAAAACACTTCCCTAGAACAGATTGTGAAATATAATGAAAATGTTCAATATACATAAAATATGAATAGAAATGGACAGTCACGTAGCTCCCAGAGTTTGGCCATTCTAAACCACTGTGCAGTAACTTGGACCCCTGTTTCTCTGTCTTTTTTTTTTTCTTTTCGAAAATATATTTTTATTTTTTTTTGCACTGAATTTAATATTTGGAACAGGTTTTCTCATCACACAGTTGTAGGCATCTTTGTGAATTTTTCTCCAGCTGAATACCTATGTAGCAAAACAGGAGGATATTTGTGGTTCCAGTTGGAAAAACTACCATCCAGCTTTAGCTTTACAATTACTGGTGGCCTCACTTGTCAGATTATATATATTTTTTCTTTCTGACCCTAAAGCAATTTTTTCCTCAACGCACATGTACAAACATACTATAATACACGCTTATTAAAACGTGTATGAGCGACTTTCAAAATACGTCTTGTTAATGACATCATTTGCTTTGCCTCTTTTCCTCTATTTTGCTCTTTCTAATTTGTTTATACAGTGAGATCTTTCTTTAATGAGTACAATTTATTACCCTTTTAGCAGCCAGACTGGCAGGTTTTGAAAGATGCAGTCAGTATTACAGGAGACCAAACTATGGTTCTGTGTCCTATGATGAAAGATCCTGGATTGAATTTCAAGAGGTTGTGTGAGACTTCTATATCTTTAGAATTTTGTGTGTGCTATTTAAATGGGTTTTATAACTTTCTTGTACGGTTTACCAAATCTTTCTTGTAGAGTGAGATACATAAACCTGGCCAAAGGCATCATTTAACCGGGTTAGATTTCTCAAGGAGGTTTTTAATTCTGGATTTATGCCAGATTTTAATTTTTGCGGCCGTTGAGCTTGATGTATTCGCTAAGATGCTTTGGAGCAAGAATGTGATCCATCATCATCATCATCATCTGTGTCATCAGAGTCTGTTGTTGTTTTTTTTTTAGTTTATAGGAGCATGTCATCTGCTGGATGTTTGTGGTCAAATGAGTCCACAACGAGGGAGGGAGAGAATAAGTCTCGTTTCAGTTATGTCCCAATCGTTGTTTTTTTTTTTTAAGGGGGGGTGGGGGAGTTTAACAGTCTGAGCAGAAATTTCTCACAGGAAGTTTCATGCAAACAGCTTAGAATGACCCATAATTATAGAACAAAAGCAGAACCTTCTGAAGTACACCACTGGCAAGTTGCAAAGCGGACACACAGGCTGTTGCCATGACAACGAGTGTCAGGGTCCTGAGAGGTGAGGACGTGAGGCTTGCTGCAGGTCAAGCGAGAGAGAGAGAGAGTAAACATGGCTGCCTGGCCAGAAGTGGAGGCTGGGAGACTCTTGACAAATTCCTCAGCAGTGAAAGGGAGGGTTAAAAGAGGTGTGTGTGTGTGTGTGCTGTGATGCAGAGGTTAGCCACGCTGCTGGAGATGCGGATAGAGTGAGGCTAATCCTGTCAGGGCATTCATTGAGTCGATAGCCACCCGGAAGTGACATCACTGAGCTTGCCTCTACTTCCTGTCACCCAAAGCCAAGTACTGCGGCCTTCCAAGTTATGTGTGGTCTATTTAAAAGTACTCACTCAGTAATGGAAAAATCATGATGCCACAGCTTTAAATTCTCTCCTCTGTTCTAGCCCGTCTGTTTTTGTCCTCACTTGACTAAGGAGTGACAGGCATTCTCCTCCCTACCTTTAGTTAGCTGCTGGTCAGGCTTGCTGTGCATGAACTCTTTTCTTCCTGTATGAGGGGGGGCTGTCCTTAAATTCAGAAGCCAAGGCTAAGTGTTATAATGTGATGTACATGCTAATTGCAAATGTGCAAGGAAGTTTCTTTTGCAAATCAATGAGATGCCGTGTTTGAACTAATATCACCTCAAATTGAAGATAAAAGCAAGAGTCAGATGCAGTGGATCAAAGTAATCGATACAGCAATTACATTTGTTGTACCTCACTATATATGCCTGCCTATCAGAGTCAACAGTGAGTGGGGATCTCATTTTTCTCAAGGCTTGAAGCAGACAGGAGATGATTGGGTTATATAGAAAAATACAATTCCCAGAATGCTGCAGTAACTTGATACTGGCTTTCCCGTTTTAGAAAAATAGAACATGCATTTCTTTTTTGGTTTTGTTTAATTTTGGAGAGGTATAAAATGCCCCATGTTGAATTCTTTACAGTTATTCTTTTAACTGCTTTAGATTGCTTTAAATGAGCTTAATCTGTTTTGTTGAAAATTCCTTTACGGTTTTACATACTAACACAGACCATTTTGCTTTAAGAGCAATTTTTCAGGATTAATTCTAATTTCTGCATGACTGAATGAAATGATGTCACCAGCTCAACATAAAGGAAGTTGGAAGCCAGCTGGGGGGAATCTAGTTTGTGTTTGTGTGTATGTATATTTCCCTATGCCTGGGCATATGCATGTGTGTGTTTGTGTATGTGTTGTGTTGTGTGCATATGTTGCGTGTGTGCATGTGTGTGTGTGTGTGCACGCATGCGTGTGTGTGTGCGTGTGTGTGTATGTGTAAGATACTGGTGAGATTGGGGTGGACAGTGTTTGAGTAGCAGTTAGCTTTGCTTCCTTTCTTTGCACACGGTGGCTGGTCACCAGGACCATCTTCTCCAGAGTCTCCTGTGGAAACAGACAAAGAGGGGAGCCATGTCAGTGAACAGGGCGTTCACTAGGTGAGCCACCCCTAGGTCACACTGTACCCGGCTCCGGGGGGCCATGTTGGAGAAGAACAGGGAAACACTGTGGACTGCTTTTTTGGTTTTTTTTTTTATTTTTTTCTTCTGGGGGGGGGGGGGGGGGGGGGGGGGGGGGGGGGGGGGGGGGGGGGGGGGGGGGGGGGGGGGGGGGATGGGGGGAATGGGAGAGGGGAGTGGGAAGAAAAAGAAAGAAAGCAAAACAGACTGATGGAATGATAGGAATGGTTGGAGGGAGAGATTGGAATGAGCCTGCCGCCCTCTGGACTCCAACAAGTATTCCATGGTGCTGGTCCAACCAAAACTCCCCAGCACCGGGTCCAAACACGATACTCTCCTCGAGCCCCTAATCTTACTGTCCAGACCTGAAAATGTACCGTCCTTTTCCCGAAATACCTATAGCGTTTGCCAAAACTCATAACGTCCCTGCCCAAGGTTGGGACATGTAATGTTCTGGCCAAGAGCTTTGCTTTTCCAGACAGGCCAAAGTTCAGTACATTATTCCTGGAGTGCGAGATGGTGCAAGACAGACAGACAGACAGACAGACAGAAACGCAAGCCAGACCAGCGAGACAGCACACTGGTACACTCTCC
>CM045884.1:63579246-63596746 GCA_025169545.1 Anguilla japonica | reverse complement strand
CAGAAAGCCTACATGTAGTCTAGCACACTAGCCCCATTAGTAGCACCTCATTCACTAGGGTTCTGGAAGCTACCAGGGACCAGATGAGAGGAGTGACTGATGACTGTTCTGGGAAAGGTACCCGTCATACTGTAGTCAAACTCAGCCAGCCACAGGAAGCCTCACATCCAGGTCATTTCCCAGATGAATCACAAGAGCTTTCCACCCAAAACTTGGCTCAGAGCACAACCATGCCAGCTCTGGCAACGTCCTTTAAGGTCCCCACAATGTCTGAGTCCTCACAAGCCCTCTCAAGCTCTTTAAATCAGTAGGCCCCCTTCCAAAACAAGCTGCGCAACACAACATTTTTCTTCTCCTGGAAGAGCACCAGCTCCACCTCACACAGAGCATGGAGCGTGCCCAGGTTGGGGGACCTCCGGGGGCGGGAGATATATTGTTTCGGTCTGGTCCCATGGTTGCCAACCGTGGAACCGAGATCAAAGAGCACAGACTCAGGGCCTGGGACCCAGCGGCCAAGAGCAGAGGCTGAATCCTCCCCAGCTCAGCGCACGTGTGCCCAGATCTCTGAGTAGAAACACACGCAGGCCCCCGCTTTCATCTCCTGGCCAATCACGGAAGGCTTCCTCACAAACTACTTGGACCACTCATCATCTTTTAACCCGTTAAATGTGTGATTAGAGAGTTCTTATCTGAGCATTCTAATGCTGATGGAACAATCGATGGCGAACATGAGTGTCGATCACACGCAGGCAACAGCTTCGACTTTTGCGTCTCTGGGCCTACTTTCGTGCGTATGACATCTCCCACCCTCGGGATACTCCAGTAACATTGCGCAGACGGGTGACTATCTTCCGTCCCCAACTGTTCCAGAACAGTTCACTGACAAATAGTGCCATAATTATGTCAATACCATAACAATACAGGGTCACAGGTCCAGTCTTAGTGGGGGAAGTTTCACAGAATACTTCTGGCTGAAAACTGACTATGTAGCTTAACAGTTAGCAAGTTTAACAAGTAACTGACCTGCTAGAGGCTGTAGGTTCAAATTGCAGGTGAGATGATGTTGTTTTACCCTTGAGCAAGGTACTTAAGCTGAATTGCTCGAGTTAAAAAAATTCAGCTGTGTAAACAGACGCCTTTTAAAAATATAAGCCAAGTGAGTCTCTGGATAAGGGTATCGGGTATGCAAATGTGTTTTTAGAAATGTAAAACATGGCTATTTGTGTGCACGACAGGCAAGTTTTCAGATGAATCCAGACACGCCACAGCCGTGCTGAATGGCATGTGTGTGTGGGCAGATAGGGTCGGCGGGAGTCCCCCTTGGCTTGGACTGATCACAAGCTGGAAAACTAAATATTTACATTCCAATTACTTTTCACTTGAAATCAAATTATTGGACTCACGATTGCTTACCCATGATTTCTGATTTCTTACGAGTTAAAATGAATCTAGAAAACTGAGAGAAATTGGGTGTAGAAAATAATGTTCTCATAAAAATAAAAAATGAACAAATGACCTGAGTAACTGAAGCCATTGAACAGATTTATATGAAACATGTACCTGTAGCTCAAGCTCTCCACGGATAGTAATGTCAGGTTAAACCAAAAATCATTTCACATATAATTTCCATTTAGCCATTTTGCAGACATTCTTACCCAGAGCAACTTTGAGAGCAACAGAGCTGAGACAATTTCATCAGGTTAACAGCTGATAGAAGCTGTCCTTAAAAATACATAAACCTAAAACATACTGTAAAATTAAAAGAGGGGGATTGAGGAAACGTTGAAAAAGCCCAATTTGAGGTTCTTTCCAGCACAACACAATACAACACAATGCAACAGACACTATGCAACACTACACTCAATGTGAGCCCAGCCCCCTCCTTCTACAGCCTGTCCACAGTCCCCACAGATCACCACACACACACACACACACACACACAAACACATCTATACACACACTCACACACACACCACACAAACACATCTATGCACACATACATGCCACACGCACGCACACGCACACACACACACACACACATGCACAAACACATCTATACTCACACACACACACACACACACACAGCCCTGTTGCATGACCTCTCCAGGCTGGCACCCACCTTCTCCAAGCCCATGTTGTCCAGGCGCAGCTTCTCCATGTAGCGTCCGAAGCTCTGGAAGGCCAGGTCGGGGATGGTCTTCATGGGGTTCCTGGAGAGCACCAGCTCCTCCACCACCCTCAGCTTGCTCATGGCGGCCGCGGGGTAGGCGGACAGCCGGTTGCGGTCCAGGTACAGCCCGGCCAGGTTCTCCACCTCGTCCAGAGAGCCGGGCTGCAGCGCGCTCATCTCGTTCCCGTTCAGGTGCAGCCAGCGCAGGTCCTTGGCCCCGGCGAAGGCGCCCGCCCGCAGCTCGCGGATCCTGTTCTCGCTGAGCTGCAGGATGAAGAGGTTGATCATGGGCACGAAGAGGCCCTTGGCCAGGTCGCCGATGCGGTTGTGGTCCAGGTAGAGGTAGGTGAGCTCGGTCAGGTCCTCGAAGGCCCCCGGCTTGATGGTGACGATCTCGTTGTTGGACAGGTAGAGGTAAATGAGCTTCTTCAGGCCCTTGAAGGCCTGGCCAGAGATCTCGCGCAGCTGGCAGTGCTGCAGGTGGAGCGAGATCAGGCCCTTCATGTCGCTGAAGGAGCCGGCGGGCAGGCTGCCCAGGCTGTTGCGCTGCATGTTGAGCAGGCGGGTGCTCTCCGACACGCGCGGCACCTTCTTCAGGCCCACGCTGTCGCAGATGACGTGCTGCAGGTCGCCATGGCAATGGCAGGGGCTTGGGCACTGGCCGGGGGCGCCCCGCGCGGAGGTGGCCAGTCCCAAAAGCAGCGCCGTCACCAGGAACCTCGCGCACCGCATTGCTCGCAGTCCGTCCCACTGTCTGTCAGGCGTCAGTCAGTCTGTCTCTTCGGCTGGGCTGCCTTTTTTAGTTATTTATCTTTTTGGGGCAGGTATGTGGCAGGCGAGTGCTCAGAAGCGAGGGACTGAGAGAGAAAATGAAAAAGAGGAGACCTTTGAGAGGGAAGGAGAGAGAGAGAGTTTACGTGCGAGAGAGTGTGACAGAGAGGTTATGTGTGAGAGAGGCAGAGGTAGAGAGAGCGAGAGAGAAAGGAGGGCAGTGTAAAAAAAAAAAGATTCACTTGGGCTTTTTGAAAGAGAGACTGCAGTCAACAGAACACAGCACTATTTATAACATTTATTTGAGGAAAAAAAAAAGCAGAGGGCAGCCAAACACGTTACGTGGATACGGCTGTGGGAGGAAGCAAAGTGTCTGAGAGAGTTAACCCTGTGCAGGCTGGGGCACACGGGGGGGTAGAGGGGATATCCCACTGCCTTAAACTCCAGGGAGTTCACTCTGCCAAACTAGGATTCAACCCATGCTTTACATAACAGATACTCAGCATAGAAAACAGTTTTTATACATATTCAAATAGTTTAAAGAAAACTACTGCAAAAAGGAATCCTCAACACACACACACATACACATGCATACACACATGCACACCCCAAAAGAGATGGATTCTGATTAAATATTTATTTCCAGAGAGCAGATAAATTTCCCGCCAATGTGTGCTTGGAAACAGATTCCCACTCACACTGAAGGGGGTTAAATGTGTAGCAGCGAATAAGTGAGTCAGTGTATTGGCTTAATGATGACTTTACTTTCCCAGGTGTCACTTTGAATTACCTCAGGTAAGCGTCCTTGCCACCCCTGAGAGATGCGTCTATTGTTTTTTGCCTGTGGCTGGAGGGAAAAATTCTATTAAAAGCCACCTCTGTGTGGCGGTTCTGTAATAGATGATGATAGCCAGATGGTAGGCACATTGAAGTGACTTTTGTTTCTTCTCCCCTTTTCTGCAAAGGAACTTTTAGGATTCAGGAGGTGCAGTCCAGAGTGTGCAGGTGTATGTGTGTGTGTACATGTGCATGCATGCTTGTGTGTACATTTGTGTGTGTATGTGTGTGTGTGTTTGTGTGTGTAAGCATGCATGTGTGTGTGTGTGTGCATGTGCATGTGTGTGTGTATATATGTGTGTAAGCGTGCATGTGTGTGTGTATGTGTGTAAGCGTACATGTGCATGTGTTTGTGTGTGAATGTATATGCGTGTATGTGTGTGTGTGTGTGTGTGTCAGTGTGTGTGTGTATTTAAAATCCTAAATGCTGCCATATGTGTCATATTTTTAAATTGGCTGACTACAGTCCATTGTCAGGACTGATCTTCCCCCAGCTGTGGAGAGATGGAATGAGAACGGAAGGATTTAGTGGGTTTAAGGAATGCCAAGCCAGACTGGGAGGTGTGTGGGGGGGGGGGGGCACGCATTCTATGCAAATCTGTGTGGTCTTAGCTTTGTGGTCATGTTCCCTGGGATGGACACAACCTCCAAGGCAAGCAAAAAAGATTTTGCAGGAGTGGACAAAACAATCTGAGGCAAAAGAGGAAAGAGAGAAGACATGTGAGTGAGTGAGAGAGTGAAAGAGAGTCAGAGAGAGAGATTCCAATAAAAGGTAAAACCATGGTCCATACACAATTGACCATGTTGACACACACACCATCACGCCTCTCCCCCTTCTCATGTTTGGTGTTGGTCCTGTTTTCCCTTACCCAGGGTGTTTTCCGTTACCCAGGGTGTGTTGGTGTTTTCCGTTACCCAGGGTGAGACGAGGGAGGGAGAGAGGGATTCACTCTGCCGGAATGATCGTGTGTCATTGCTTACACCTCTGGTCAACAGTGAACCTGCAGTCTGCTGGCTCAAGCCGTACATGAAAAGTCCTCCTCTGACTCACATCTGTGTGAGTTGGCCTTGCGGTTTGAAAGAAGCAGCGGCTTTGACACGACATGTTTTCGGAGGAGAGCATGTGCTCGTTTGCGCTCTGCTGAGTTGATAGAGGCAGTTACAGCAAGGAGTGAAAACAACTGGGTTATTCAAAACTGGGAGGATATAGGGGAAATGTATTAAGTTCAGGAGAGCAACATATCTCACAGCCACACAAACTGTGCCCCTCAATGCACTACAAAACATTTCAACAGTGGAAAATAAGAAAAATAACTCAAATAAGAAACCTTAAACCTTATACCCCCCCCCCCCCCCCACCTGGTGTCCCTGGCATTGCCGTTGGGACATCTTGGCCCCAGGTGCGCTTGTTCATGAAGCTAACGGCCCCCGCTGGGGGGGCAGAATCTGGTGTTTACTCAACAAATGTAACGTTTTAATGGGAACACGTTTGGGCAAACCCTCCAGGTGAGGACATGCACTGTCTCACCCGCCTCCAGCCCACAGGCCCCTTTTATTCTGCTCCCCTTCACTCCCCCCTTGCCCCCCAAAGCACCCCCACCTTGATTCCGCCCGGCTTTGCCCTCTTTTGCTCTGTCAAATTCACACTCTGGCACAAAAACAAAAATTCTCCCATAATGATGCTGATGTGGGTGGGGGGTGCCACCTGGGATACATGAAGGCTGGCATCCAGCTCCAACCATACCCCCCCTCCCCCCAAACACACACACACACACACACACACACACACACGGACAAGTAAGGATGCAAAGCCTCCTGGTGCACAGGTGCTTTGTCCATGCACTACCTTTGTGACAAAGCGCATTACCACTGGTCCCTCAGTTTAATTTGCTGAGTAACCCCTGTTGGGCTGAACCGGCAGCTGGAGGCAGTAATTAAACATGGCGGAGATGCAGATTCAGGAACACCGGTGTTTTATTTACAGCAGGTGAAATTCACAGTGCACCAGACTCCAGCGCAGAATGTTTACAAGTCCTCTATGAGTATGAAAACACACCATTCAGATACACTCCATTATCATTCTTATCATCATCATCATCATCATCATAATCATCAGAGAGAAAATTTTACTAGGTTGCTTAGTAGCACCTTACCAGAAAATAAAAAGCAATCTGAAGCAAGGGTACCATAGAAAGGGTGTGGGGAAGACGGTTGGCGAGGAGGGGAAAAGGGCGTGGCCCGCGTGTGGCCCAGCAGCCGTGCCAGTTCTCAGGTGAGCACCACATGTCTCACCGCTCTTCCAGTCCCATCGCCGCCCGCTGACTCAGCTCGCTGCCACCGGCGAAGCCTCGGTGGGAACGGGACGGTGCCGGACCCTGACCCCCCGGGTACGGGGCCCTCCGGGTGCTGACGTCCGCGCGCGCGAGAGAGAGAGAGAGAGAGAGAGAGAGAGAGAGAGAGAGAGAATCTGTTTACCCGGGGGGGATGCGAGCGGGAGGTTGAAAGGCGGGCTGTTGAGTGCGGAGGCTGGCTGAGCTCTGACGGACCTGGCAAGCTTGCCGAGCGTGGAGTGAGTGACGATGGCTATGGGAGGAGAGCCAGAGTTTGATTCTGACGGACATCGATCTGTGGAGTGAAGCAGTTTTGATGATGACAAACATCAGTCTGAGAGGAAAGTCCGTATTGCTAATGATGGTAATTTGTCTGTTTTTTTTCAGTTTTGGTGATAAGTATAGTTTAATCTGAGAGAAAAGAAAAAGTATCTTATAATGACAGAGATATACACAGTTAAATTGCATTATTAATTAGTTTGCAATTGAAGTAATTCTTCCTGCACAGCAACCAGTGTTTTTCCTTGGTGCCTATCTCTATGCACAAACATATGCCCATACATGTACTTATAGATAGACAAGTATCTGGCTGTTATGGACTGCATGCATTTCATCACCAAAATACCTACTGTCTTAGATCAATAGCTGAGTGGGCCTGTCACCTTTAATCTGAGAAATACATTAGTGAAATACATTAGTGCCCAGAGTGAATGAGCACATTATTACACATCCATGAGATCTTCACCGAATTATGTTGAAGCCTCACAGGATTTTTTTTCTCCTTTTTTTTTTTTTTTTTACATCTTCTCTAGATGTATAGTGCATGCCATCATACTGCAATTCAGCAGGAAGGTGGCCATGTGCCATGGTTTCTCTTTCTAGAATGTTCTGCACCTGGCTCAAAGAAAGTATCAAACTTCATGCCTCTACTGCGAGCATGTTTAAATAATTTAAAAATATTAAAGCACAAAACACTGAGGAAGTGTATTCATGGAGACAAACCAAGGCTGTCTGTAAAATCATTTAAATGCAAAATAGAATAAAATACAACATTGCAGTCCATATCCGGTGGAAATTTTCATTCATCAGATGGCAAAAACATTTTGAGATTCTAAAGTAAAAACAAACAGCTTCATTTCCTATTTACAACTGGGCACTTAATGAACACATTTATGTAACGCAATTTTTCATAGCATCCAGAATGGAACGTGCAGCCTTCGGGCTACAGGTCTAGACCCCAAACCATTATGCTACGCTGACTGCTAGCCGCTCCTTGTCTGTATTGTACTGGATGAAATGAGCCTGGGCTGCTCTTAATTGTAAAACACGAGCGCTACAGGAAGCCCTCTTTAACCGCACAGGGAGGTGGACAGGTTGGGATACGGGATGCGAAGCGTTGTTTTTGTTTGTCATGGCTGACTTTGAAAGCGGTGGTGATGAGGTAACCCTGGCTCGGGACAGGAGGAAAAAGTGCTTCAGAAAAGGGAAGCGTGTTCACGTCAACCCAAAATGAGCGTCCCCAGAAATGAGGGAAGAGAAAAATTTACCAGCTGCACACGGTGTCCCCAGATGTGAGGAAAATTAAACGTTTACCGCATGTGCATAGATCTGTTTAGATTGACTTCATTAGCCCAGTCTGGAGTCAGACACTGCCACTGCTGTTCAAGGGCTTAACTGTTTATTAGTCAGATTTGTCAACATGGTGCAGCCATTTTACAGTTCATTTAACATCACGCAGGGGACAGGTTTCACCCCACAGGTTGCTCCCCACTCCCACTCTTCTCACCCTCACCGATCGTCCAAAAACACGGCACAACTCTGAGTCCCGGTAGGCAGTGAGAACAGGCCAGGACAGTGGAGCTTTCACAAGAAAGTGTGCGAGTGTGTGTGTGTATGTGACTATGTGTGTGTGCGTGTTCAGAGTCCTTCTGTGTGGTTGGGCGTTTGATCCTCTGCTATGGCCCCTTCTTATCTGTGATCCCCTCTCTATCTGTTAGCCTCTCCGCTGTTCATTAGCCTCTCAGCTGTCCGTTAGCCTCTTTGCTGTATGTTAGCCATTAGCCTCTCTGCTGTCCGTTGGCCTATCTGCTGTCCGTTGGCCTCTCTGCTGTCTGTTAGCCTATCTGCTGTCTGTTGGCCTATCGGCTGTCCGTTAGCCTCTCTGCTGTCTGGCAAACACAGGACACTTCATTTTACTTCTTTTTCTAAAGACCGAGTTTTCAGAACCAGTTAGAACCAAGTTCATGTTTCTCTTCTGCTTATGGTCTCAAAATAACTGTGGTAAAATGTGAGAGATCTGCACACAGTTAAATAAAAATAGATAAAATCCAGAGGCTTTTAACAAAAATATTAGTTTCTGCAAGCTTCATGTTTGTCTTTCACTTTGAGCACCTTGCACTTTTTGCATTATGCATTTCATAATAAACCAATATTATTGTTAAAAGCCTCTCCAGATTTGATCCACTTTAATATAACAGTTTCCCACAGTTTTTATTATTAATATTGAACCTATGCACCGTCCTCACACTCGGAGACAAAGGCGCAGACTTTTCCCACAGTTTCTCAAAATACTGCCCCAGTTTCCACTCTAACCCCCAAACCAAAGCAGTGGGGCAGGAATGTAACTTTTTCACACTAAAAGCTGCAGCACAAGGTTACCCAAATAAGAAATCGTACCCTGGAGTGCTGACATCATGTGCTATGGTTCAAATGATTTATCATAACCCAGTACGACACCATCAAAAGCAGCAGTGGGTGATGTTTCTTTACTGGAAAGCCCCTACAGTGCCACACGTCTCTACAGCTCGCTGAAGGGTCTATTAATCTTGGTATTGTTGAGATGAACAGGTCGTTTAAGGACGGTGCAGCCTTTTTCTTTTTGCTTTCTGATCACAACAGGGACGTAACTTTTCCTATTTTCCTGATTAATTGGAAAACACTGAACATAAAGGTCTTAACTAGAGGCAGAGGACTTGTGTATTACAAGCACACGTGCACGCTTAACAAGAGGCAGAGGACTTGTGTATTACAAGCATGCACTCACGCACACACACACACACACACACACACACACACACGCACACAGAGCTTCCATGCTCTTTGACAGCAGGAAGCAGGAGACAGTGTTCCAAAATAAAGCCGAATTACCTGTGTCCCCTGAGACATTAGCGGGTCTGCAAACGAAGATTTCGGGAGATATGGCGTGCTTAACACGAGGCCGTCGGGCGGTTCACCCAGGAGAGGCCCATGTGCCGTCCACCTGCCGGCTCATCCGGGCCGGGCGCCGGTTGGATCCAGTCCTGGCACTGGAAGAATCGGCGCGGACTCGGTCCAGGAAAACTACAACAGCATCCATAACCATCACAGACAGACTGCAGTTGTGGAATGTCCAGCATGGAGGCCAGATGAGAGGAGACGCTGTGCCTCCGTCTGCATTTTATACAGCCGGTCACTTACACGGAGATGAGCACAGCGACAAACCCAGAAAACACTAAATGTTCTCACAACGTTACCGGAATGTTTTATCAATGTAATAACATTGCCATTACATGGTAGCAACATTGTGAGAATGTTTTTGGGTTATCAGGGTACAGTACCCATTTAAAATGTTTACATAAATACACAAATCAGTGTCTTCTGAGGACTTTGATTTAAACCCAGGAACCTGTGCTGCCATTAAATGTAGATAGAGAACTCCCCTAGTGGATGTGAGCAGAGCCAAACGACCCTTAGCGGCCTCCTAGTTTCTGTTAAATTAAGGAGACTGTCTCCCTCCAGTGGCGGTTAAAGGTAGTGTGCCCATATTGCTCAATGCACCAACATTTCCAGGCGTTCAATGAATTCCTTTACTGTAATGACTGCCACATTTACAAAAAGCACAACATTCTGGTTTTAACGAGGCCCAAAACCAGGAATTTAGTTTTGATTGAAATGCACTAAATTGTTGAGGTATTCAATTTTCGCTGCAAAAAACAGAAAGATAAAACAACAGTACACATTTATTAAACCTTAAGAAAATTCAAAGGACAAAATTCACACACACACCTGTGTTTCATTCTTTTGAGAGATGAAAGGCTATGACACAGAATCAATCACAAATCCCACATGTTTTCTTGTTAAAAAGTTAAAGCAGTGGAGGTAATGATTCTTTTTCCTTTTGAAATCCATTATAAAAGCATCTCTGGGCCAGAGGGGATGACCGAGTGCTATCAACAGGAAGCCAGAATCCAGTAATAAGTGTACAGGGGGCATCCACAAATCAGATCCTGTTCCAGCAAGTAATCAGATCCTGTTCCAGCAAGTAATCAGATCCTGTTCCAGCAAGTAATCAGATCCACTGCAGACCCAGAGCCTACGTGTGCAGCGTGTGCGTAACCGTAGGCTGGGCTGTCTCTTCCTGTGGAGCGGAACCCAGGTTGCCAGCTGACCAGAGCCCCAGACTGACCCGCAGCAGCATTGCTTTGCTCGGCCCTGGTCGCTAAGTAACCCGTTTCTGAGCTAGTCCTGTGGCAGGGGGATCCCCAGGGCGGTTTGGGTGCAGTCCTGCAGCTGGCACTGGGCCCGCTCCACCTGGGCGGGGGTGCAGCAGTCCTGCAGGAAGACGCAGGCCAGGTTGCGCAGGCGGGTGCTGTGGGAGAGCGAGAAGCGCAGCATGCACTGCAGCACGGCGGGGTCGGTGAGCGCTCGCGGGGGGAGGGCCCCGCCCCCGGCCCCGCCCCCGTCGCCAGGTTCATCAGGGTGCCGATGGCCGACAGCACCGTCTCCTCCCGACGGCTGGACAGGCAGCCCGTTACCAGGGCGATGCCGTCGCTCTCCAGGATCTGGTCCCGGCAGGCGGGGTCCACGCTCAGGTTACAGAGGCCCCCTGAGGAGGGAGGGGGAGGGAGAGGGAGAGAGAGAGAGAGAGAGAGAGAGAGAGAGGAGAGAGAGAGAGAGAGGGGACAGAGGAGGGGAGAGAGAGAGGGGGAAAGAAAAAGGGGGGAGATAGAAAGAGAGAGTGGGAGAGAGATGGAGAGAGAAAGACAGAGAGAGAGGCGTCACTGTACACGACTCTCTGCTTCAAATATCTCTACTTCTGCCTTAAGAGGGCTTGACATATATCCCACAGGCCCCGTACACAGACTAGCCTGATCAAGTGTGACAATCAGCGTGCAGGCCCAATTAATGTCAAAAAAGAAATGTATAACGGAATTTGATTGATATCCAGAGTTAACTTTCCTTTTATACTTCAATTCATTTGTATGTTTCCCACTTTTTATTATAAAATTAAAAGCTAACCTGGTCCTTTTTCAAAAAGAGTGACGTTAATTAAGTTTAAATTTACCATGACAAGTTTAAATCCTGGTCAATGAAACAAAGTGTACCGCACACGTTAAATGCAGAAGGATCAGCAGATCACAGGAACCCCCTGATGAGGAACACAGTTACTAAGAGCAGGAGTGTAAACCTGTGGTGCTCCAGCCACTCACCGATCCCAAACTCCACCAGGTTCTCGCTCTCCTCAGTGAGCATGTCCAGGAAGAGCTCGTCACCTGCAGGGTCCGCAGGTCCTCCATGTTCCTGGGGTCGTACGAGAAATTGGCCAGATTCGCCAAGACCTGCTCTTTGGCATCTGGAAGTCATCGACATAGATATTATTTTATTTTTATTAATTAAGCAAATATAATTGAATTCTCCCACAATCAATAAGACAAATGACGGAAAGGCATCTTTAAAGGGATCTTTTCTACCATGCACACAGAATGTTGTAAAACTATGACAAAGGTTTGAGGTTAAGAAATATTTTTGAAAAAGTAGAAATGAGGGAAAATATACCATCCTTGTTTTTGTTCTCATTAAGTTCTCAAAGCATGGACACAGCACTAAATCAAATTATTCTGAAATAAACATGGCATTCTCCAGTTATCAGAAATTAACTGTCCAGAACTCTGAAATACTGTTGTCAGTTATAGTACAAACATTGACATTAACATGAATGCAGCAAACTCATAAAGCAGACTGAAATTGTATACACACTCCTGTACAACATGCCGTTTCTCCACAGTACACTACACCTTCCAATGAGAATAAAAGTAACTGGGCAAATTGTGCGTTTTATCTGCTATTACAATATAACGTGTAAACTATAACTAGCATCTTATATCATTGGAAAACCAACATCTCCTACAGCACGGTAACCTCCCTCCGCAGTGATTTTCTGCTTGGTCAAGAACAGTACCCCCTACTGGGCCGGTACATCAACAACACATCCAGCGGCCAGTTTTATGGGTTTACCACGGTTTAGCTTCACCCCCCTGTTTAGCTTCAGCTATCAGCAGGGAGAAATTTATAGGACCGAGTGGCTGATGGGCAAAAGCATGCACTACATTTAATGGGTGCAACAATATAAAAGAGTTAAATGGTAAATGGACTGCATTTATATAGCGCTTTTATCCAAAGCGCTTTACAATTGATGCCTCTTGTCCACCAGAGCAGTTAGGAGTTAGGTGTAGGTGAGTTAAATTGGCACCATATCGCAAAGGAATACAGATCTTAGATACGTCGCGCACAGCTACCTAAACCAGTCAGCAGTGGACCAGTACCTGTGCTGTCGGTGTCCTGGAACTCGGTAACCAATGCTTGGAGGTATTCGAACCGATCCGGTCCAGGAAACCTACTCCTTCCTGACGACATTAGGGATTTACCCAGTTGCGTTGGCTAATGTTAGCTAGATGGACACATGACAGGTTAGCTGACCACAATACAGTGGTTTGTATTAATTACGTGCAAATGGAAGCATTTTTCCATGTGTCTAACTAGCTAGTTATAATAAGATGCTGTTAAACTACACCACACAATGTACCGAAAGCAACCTGTCTCTAGTCTCAAAATAAAGCGCCTCCAATTTTTTTTCGCGTTCCGGTCCTCATTCAATATTATTCCCATCAGCTCCACCGCTACTATCAATTTGAGTTCCGGTTTAGGGGGCTTTTTTGGCAACGGCGTAATATGAATTGTTTTTTTAAATAGTAGTCTGAAATAAATGTTAGTGTTCCATGTGAGCCATTTCAGTTACTTTTTGATAACTTAATTTAACCGCACAAAGAAAAAAGAACGATTTATTTTTCATGACAAGCTGACAGGAAGTGATAGTACGTGTGTTTCGTGCACGGTTGTGCACGCAACTTTGTGGAGGTCAGCGGAACAAACTGAGGTTTTATGTCAGCGAAGAATATGCTTTATGATAGGGTAAAATTTGCAGGAGTATAAAGTCTCGATGATTTGATCGGTTGCAGTCAACTGCATTGCTTGTAATACGTCGAGGTCATGAAGCAGCATCGACTATCCACTCGCAAGCGCCTTACAAAGCCAATATTATTTGGAACCTTACTCGTGAGTCTTGCTACTGCCTTTTATAACAGGTGAGAGACCGGTATCGGTGCGTTCTGTCGTAATCCGCCGGGTTGGTAGAGACGCGATGACCAGCAGTTTTCCAGCAAGCTGCTGGCGCTCCTGCTGCCATGTCAGTTTATCTAACGTCTTAATCATATTACCATTACATTACATTTATTTCGCAGACGCTTTTATCCAAAGCGACGTACAACGTCTTCGTATCAATATTACCGAAATTATAATTCAAAGGCAAAGCTATTTCAGCCGATAGACTTCACACAGTGAAAGTAACCTAATTTGCAAAGCCAACTAGGCAGAAGAATAAGCTACAGTATTAAAAATTTACCGAAATTATAATTCAAAGGCAACTATTTTCAGTATAGCTATGGCTAAGTAGATTTTACAAGGGAAATAAATGGTTAAAGCTAAGAACAGTATGCAATGGATAATGTTCTTTCACTGACACCAAAGAAGTTGCACATACCAATAGAGTTTATCCTTAAACTGATTACATTGCAGGACATTTAACAGACGCTCTTATCCAGAGCGACTCACACAACTTTTTACATAGCATTTGCATTGCATCCATTTATACAGCTGGATATATACTGAAGCAATGCAGGTTAAGTACCTTGGCTTGCTCAAGGGTACAACGGCAGTGCCCCATTCGGACATCGAACCTGTGACATTTATAAACGTGGCATGTGAAGTTGTAATTGAGCCTTTTCCTTTTATGCCAGAGATGGACTTTGACTGTCCTGATGCGTTATTTATTTGTTTAGCAGAAACATTTTTTTCAGGGCAAGTCCGATTCTGTAACTTGCATTTAATGCATTATCAGTTACAGCATTACTGCTAGTGCTAGCATGGTAGGCTCCCTCCCAATTTCAAATTTTGTTTGGACAAGATTCAAACCTGCACACTTCTGGTTGCGCGTACTTACCGCTCACAAAACGGAGAATCCGTGCTGCAGTTGTGTTGTATGTAGGCTACTATGTAATATCACTTCAAATTAAGTCGTGGTCGCCCGGGTTGCATACCGAGTAATTGTAAGTGCTACACAAGAGAGGTAGCTGGCTGTTTTATAGCGTATACATAAAGGGTAATGGCGCCATAATATTTCTCTTGTAAGTAGGTTAGAATGCTAATATGTTTTGGACAGTGTCAGTTGTGCAGGTGGATAAATGAAGAACCTGCAGCTGTTTCAGGGAGCTTGTTTCACTCTCCTGCAGGCACGTGTTCTTTGAAGACATCGCAGACCTGCGGGCCCAGGAGCGAGCGCGGAACGACGCCAAGCTACTGGAGGTCCTGGAACGAAGGCAGCGACAGATGGAGGAGCTGGCTGATAAAAAGGGCGGGGCAGACAAGTGAGGGCGTGGCTCCCGGCCCTCTGGGTTTCAACGGACACTGGCGGGGGGCAGACCTTGTTTTGACGGGGATTTGGGGGTGTAGAGGAATATGCCATTCTACATCGGTAGATGTGGACAGATGAACAGAAGGAAGTCATAAGATTCTGGGAAGCAGACGTGTGTATCTTTAATGTATGGTCAGCACTACCGTGTGTGTGGTGTGTGTTTCAGAATAACTCTGTAAGGGACCAGGCTACCATGGAACCTGTGAGTGCCAAATATATTAAACAAAATAAACTCTATGCGTATGATAACCGAGTTGTACCTGAAAAGAAAAATGTGAAAAATTGTAAATCTACATTTAAGAGACTCAATATGTATTTTTTTGTACACAAAAATCTTTTACAGAGTTGAATGGGTTTGTGTTGACCCAAATAAAAGCAGATGACATTTTGTATGAGCAGTTTTTAGTGCATAGGTGATGGTGGCCTCGTCAGACAGCAGTACATGTGTTTTTTGGAAGGGTGTGCACACAAGCCCTTTGTCCTTTACTGATGTTATTTACACAGCAGGAAGAGAGGCCTTTTTCTTGTATTCATATAATTTCCCATTCACATACACCATTCACTCACACACTCATACCTATGGCCTACCTACCCCAATTAGCCTACCTGTATGTCTTTGGACTATGGGAGGAAACCCACGCGGACTCGGTGAGAACATGCTAACTCCACACGGAAAGGCCCAGGCCAGGATTCAAACCCAGTACCTTCTTGCTGTGACCAACAGTACAACCCTCTGTACCTCCAAAGAAAACCAATCAGGTGTAAATACGGAGAATGAAGCCAGGATGTGGTTTTCGTTTTCTTTAAATTATGGATTGGCCATCTCAGCATGGACACTGCAAATTCAGGCCTAGGCTGTTTTCAGTGCTAACTCTGATTGGGATGCAGTTTTCACTGGGTGGGTTTACACAACCTCTAGTGTTCCTTGGGTTTGTGCAGCATTAGTGCCCAGCGATGCTCTGGGTATCCAAGGGATACCAGTTTTTGTTGGTGAGAATGGACCTCTCTTAATTGGCACCAGTTCTCCCATAATAGGCCTATATTGTGTAAAATTGTCATTGGCTGGCAGATGAGTTTATCTGTGCATGGGACTTGTTTGTGGCATAATAGAGACTCAAAAGCCAGACTTAGTGATTCTAAACTAGGGGGAAAAGATTGAGATTGACAGCTTGTTATTTCCATTATTCATATTGTTATCTGTCCAGACAAATGGATTTTGCAGGTAAGATTTTGTGCACAATTTTTTTAATCTTAAAAATTTGATACAAATTAACTCTGATTTAGACTGCACTGTTACAAGCTTCCACAGGGTGGCACTGTGGAGTACTCAGGGAATTGGGCCAGACACTGCAGTTGTAGGCTGGGCGGAGGGCTTCTATTTAAACGACTTCTGGGAAGATTCAGCTACATTCCAATATGCAATGTCAAATAATGTCATCCTGGATAAGGACATCCGATAAGCAATTAATACATAATAAATTCCTCCTGGGCTACATGCAGTGACTTAACCCACCCCCAGTACCTGTAAAACTGATTGTGCAAAATGCGTCTGATACCATTAGTGATTTAAAACAAGACAATTACAACAGTATTTTTTGGGTTTTGTATTGCTTTAAATTTAATTATATAATTAAAATCACCCCAAAATTTGAGTTATTTTAATCCTCAGTTATTGTTGTCCTCAGGGTCAAAAATGACCCTGTCCCAAATAACTCACCAGCAGGGGGCAGCAGTGCATAAAAGTGAAATCAGCTATTGCGCATCGTAGATGCAGGCTTACAGTGGACAGGCAGACCCACTGTGCCATGTTCAGTGTTAATCCTTAGGGGGGGGACTACATCTGGTTTCTTTAAAAAAAAAAAAAATAAATAATAAAAATCAAATATTTAATATGCATGATTGGGTAATGAGAAACATTTCCACCGAAGTATACACATTCTGAAAATGATTTTAATGATCATATAATGTTTTGTTTGCTCAGAAATGACATGCACATTTTTGGCACGCACCTAACAATTTTCAGTCTGTCAGAGGCTCACACTTTTAAAGCCAGTGTTAAAGTAGTTTCTTCATACACCAAAAAAAACCCTGTGTTTTTGCCAATGGTATAGATTTTAGTCATCGGTCTCGTATTTTTAAAAATGATGCATAGCTTTTATTTTTATGTTCTTGCTTTTTTTTCTTAGTGAGTAAATAGTGTTGTGTTTCTCAAAAGATGCGATTCAGATAAAATTTTATTTTTGTATTTTATATGCTCGATAATACTCCAGCCCAACAGTGACCCTACAGTAAATCTACAGTAAATCTAGTGCTTTTGGTCAGACAAAGGTCTCATTGATAATCCGGAGTGTGGAAAAACCCAGAGACAGTTTGGTTTGTAAATACCTTTTATTATCTTGAGAATTAAACAACCAACTCTACATCATGATATATGACCTTTCATAGATGTATTATAATATACACTTCCTCATTTGAGTACATGCCCAAAACAATCTGAAATAAATAAAGCCACAATGCCCAAAACTGGTATTTATATATATATGTATTGAAATATATACAAATATCTCGGGCAAAGTTGCAATGCTTGCACACCTATGTACACTGGAG